>OZ023267.1:129089486-129514486 GCA_964006375.1 Tillus elongatus
CAAATTTTCTGTGTATTATATTTTTATTGCCGGACGTGGTTTTCGAATTTCCTTTATAACTTTACCTGGCAAGTTTACGGAATATTTTATCTGTATCAAAGACAGAGAACAAGCAAAGAAATCAGTGGCGGCTCTCGGTTTAAGGAACATTTTTTTATTGCCTTATAAATATAAATACTTTCGTACGCATCCAGCTTCGCTGGCTGTCTAACATTTTTGATAAGTTTCAGATTTTCTATATTGTGCCACGCATGACTTGTCTAAGCTACCGTGTTTCAGCTGTGACAGATGTTCACGAAATCTAGTCCCTATGGTTCTTTTAGTCTGCCCAACGTATTTAAGATTACAATCTTTACAACCTTTATCATAGATACCCGACATTGCAGTGGCTTTATTTTTATCCTTCGTATTATCTAACAAATTTCTTAAATTATTTTTTGTGGAAAAGTTAGCTGCTAATCGGCTTTCTTAAAAATGCTATCAAGACCCCTTGTGATACGCTGTTCAAAAGGTCGACCAACAAATTGTTTATCTTTCTTGAATGTCGTGCATTCCGCTAACATTTCCTTTTTTCTGTGTCTATTAATTAATTTTTCCACTAAACAATCCGAATATCCGTGATATTTAGCTACGTTTGTAATGTACTCTAATTATATAATATATCTACCTTTATTTAAGGAAAATTTTATTAATCTATTTACTAAGAAATTTAAACCGGCCGTTCTTTATGCAAACGTATAATGTGAGTCATTCGGAATGTAACTTAGAGTGGTAGCTTCCTTCCTGTGGACATCAAATTCAAGAGAGAGTCATTATATTTAACAAGTCTGGACGCAGCAAGTGCGTTATGGCAGTGAATTTTTATTAAAATGCTTTTAATATCAAATATGTCTTTTTAATGTAAGCAGTCATCAATTTGGTTACCGGTATAACCTATATAGTAGAAACAATGTGCCATATTTTATCAAAATAACTTATTGTTTGAAAATGTACAAAAAATTTTCCGACAATAAACTTTAAATGTTGGTTTCCTAGCCAACAAACCTTACGTTAATAGCAAATTGAGTTATTGAAATTTGAAGCATTTAATGAAAATTTGCCACCAAAACGCACTTACCTCGTCTTGATTTTTTTCTTATAAACATATTTCGATAAAAAATGCAATAAAATAAGGCTGTTCGAAAAAAAAATTTGTAGGGATCACCAACGACTTATGGGCAGGCCGGTGATTGTCAAAATAATTTTATAAGATGCAGCTTTAGACACCCTATATTAAATTATACAATTTTTTCTCGTCTCTTCTATAATAATAATTATATTGAGCTTTACCGTAGAAATGCGTCACCCTGTATATATGTAAACACATCAAAACTTAACGTAAACCCGGATATGGATTCCAGGGGGGGCTAGTTTGCGCCCATTTGAAGAAATCTTTTTAAAATTCTAAAGTCACGGTGTCCTCATTTACGAATTTTTTGTACGAAACTTAGCTAAAAATTATGGACCGTTAAACCATAAACTTAACTAAACCTACCGCCAAAGCATCAGAAAGGAAATAACTAACCTGTTGCATATCAGTCCTTTTTGTAAAACTTCGATCCTTTATATGTCTTGATACAACATAACAAACACTGTTTAATCCACCCACTAACATTAATAAAGGAATAATTTGCACTTGTATATAAAAATTTTCCAAATAACACAATTAATTTGCCAACTCAAACCGATAAACATATAAACAATCTAATACCATACGATAAACGTCACTAACAGCGTGTAACAGACCTGCGCAATAATATCAAATGTTCTGTTGCCAGGCAACGACATACTAGATCTCATATAAGCCAGGTTTGCCATTGTCAATAAAACACGGTGATATTAAAAATAAATGTTTCACATTTGAATAGCTCAATTTTCCGTAAACCTAGAAAGCTGAATTTTGGCACATAGTTAGGTCTTTACCAAGCCAATATGTACACCAAATTTCATTGAAATATCTTTGTAATTTTCGGAGAATTTTTTTTTTTTCGAAAGAAAACTCAAAATTTTCTCGGAAAACCTTGTCCGATTTTCTTGGCTAACGAAGTCATCCAGCTATTAGTAAAATAAAGGCACTTGCCGAGTTTCATCAAAATCGGTAAAAAAAATTTTTTAGTGATCCGTTGGATATATATATATATATATATATATATATATATATATATATATATATATATATATATATATATAACACATAAAAATCGAAAGTGACCCCTGATATGGGTTCTAGGGGCCCAAATTTGCGCTCATTAGAAAAGATTTGTGCAAAGTCTCACCATCGATACCTCTCTATTAGTGATTTTTTTTAATTCTACTATTCAGGAAAGATAAAATAGAGAAAAAATGTGTTTTCCTACCTTTTGAACCGCGTATCACAAAGGGTATCCAGAAAAATTTTAAGAAAGCCGATTTGCAGCTAACTTTTTTGCAAAAAAAATAATTTCTGAATTTGTTAGGTAATACGAAAGATAAAGATACAGCCACTGGAATGTCGGGTATCTATGAGATAGCTTGTAAAGATTGTAATCTTAAATACGTGGGGCAGACTAAGAGAACCATTGAGCCTAGATTTCGTGAACATCTGGCACAGTTGAGATACGGTAGCGTAGATAAGTCATGCGTGGCACAACATATTTGGGATAATAACCACCACATTGATAAAGAAAATCTGAAACTTATCAAAAATGTTAGACAGCCAGCGAAGCTAGATGCATACGAAAGTATTTATAGTTCTAAGCCAATAAAAAACAACAGTTCCTTAAACCGAGCACCACATAGCTCTTTGTTAGCCCTCTGTCTCTGATACAGTTGAAATATTCCGAAACTTGCCACGTAAAATTATAAAGGAAATTCGAAAACCTCGCCCGGAAATAAAAATATAATACGCAGAAAAATTCCCTACGATTTAGTCTCCCTTTCAGTATCGTTCTTTACCTAAGACTCAGTATAAGAGGTGATGTTAGTAGTAAGTATTTATAATCTTTCAGCCTCTGATGATGCTAACTTTGTTAGTGAAACGATCGTCAGGTCTTTAAAAAGATGTGTTGTGTGATTTGGATTCTACAGGTGTACTTGTTAAATATAATACAGTTGCTATATCCAAATTCACTATTAATTTCAAGACATACTGATAAAATAAAAAAATATATTTTATTATTGTTGTAGTTAAAATGCATATTATAATTTTACTAAAATTTATTAAAAAAGTATACGTAACATAAACCATATTGTTCTATAGTATGTAACCTAATATTATTAGTCTTATCACCTAAAGTAAACAATCGATATAAATTGCTTATTAAACTACTATGAGTATAATATCTATATACTAGAAGCATTGCAATAAAATCAATAATGCCTTACAAAGCGCATCATTAAGCCGTTTTCACAAATAAATAACCACTACTCTAATGCACTAAAGCTGTGACGATAATAATAATAACAATATTAATAAATAAATAATGTACAAAGCAGAAAACCTGAGTTATAAGTAAAGCTATATCCAAGCTCCAAAGCGATTTCTACATTTAAAATCGGTGACAAAACAATCTCTCTCTAGATTAGGTACGAAAGGTGACGAAAGAAAATAAACAAATAGTGATAATAACGAGAAAAAAAAACAAATTGCATAAATAATAACCAAATAAGAAACTATAAATAGAAAATAAACCATAAAACGTAATAGTAACCAAAAGCTAATGAACAATGAAAGCAAAGTAAACATAAGAAAAAGCTCGGAAACAAGTTAAGGTAAAACAAATCAAGTAGGTATTTGAAACAAAATAAACATACCTGACGATAAAATAAGACATAGTAAACAGATTCAGAAACCATAACTAATAAATGAGAATCTGAATCAAAGCAAAATATCAAAATAAACAGATAACAAACAAATTCAAATAATGAAATAAACATCATATAATGAATCAACAAAATATACAGAACAGCTAGCAAAGTAAAGTCAAAGCAGAAAATAAAACGTAGTAATCAAATAAAGAACCATAAAGAAGAAATAACCAAATAAAAGTAGAAAAAGCAAAACTATAAAAATTATTCTATAACAAACAAATGCAAATTGTGTAATGAAGAGTAAATAAACATAACAAAGAAATGAGAAACTTAATAAAAGTAGTTATGATAGAAGTATGTTCATGTGCCAAACAAATGCAAACAGGAAAATGAAAAGAAAATAAAGAATTAACCAAATAAACAGAACAGCTAGCAAATGCAAGCCAAAGAATAAAAGGAAACGTTCTAAACAAATATAGAAACTATAGCTAAAAAATAAGCAACTAAATAAAGTATAAAAGGCAAAACTAAACAAATCTATCTATAAAAAACAAATGCAAATAGTGAAATAAATTGTAAGTAATGAAATTAATGTAAACACAAAAAAACGCATTGCAAGTAAATAAACTTCAATCAAGAAATGAAGAAACTAGCAGATGTGGCGGCAAAAACATTATGCAAATATAGAATCAAGTTGAAGCTAAATTTAAGCAAGAAATCATGTGAAAATTGGCAGCAAATAGAAAGCAATGAATTAGCAAGTAAATAATAATAAAAACGTATCAAAATAATAATTACCATAAAAAGAAAGGTTGTTGATACTAGAAAACAGGTCAGTTGGGTCACATGCTTTCGCACTCGTACGATTTATAAATTTTGTTATTATTATTGTGTCCCGTTCACAGCTTCCGCACACTTACTTAGAGAGGTTATCGTGTCTGTGTGTAGATCTGTATGTATTCCTGTGTAGTTTTGAGATGAGAGAGGGTTTTATGGAGAGCAGCATGTAGATTTGGAGGTTAACTGAACGAGAGGCGGCCCGCTGAAAACTGTGTTGTGTACGTGTTGTAGAAGCACGTTGGGGACCTGCGTCGTGGGTCGTAGTCGAGTGGAAATACCGCCGCTTCCAGGGAAAATCAACTCTTGACTATCTATGTTATCCCGTGCGATCAGCAACAAACATTCCGGAACGGATTTCCTCGTGTATCATGCGTTCGTTTTCTCTAGAGAAGAGGCCAATCTTTTGATATGCTCTTTATATGCTGTCAGTGTTATTTTAAAGGCATTCTTTCTCGTAAAAACAATCATTTGGTGCAGCAAGTTTGTTTTGAAATGAGGTTACGGGCACAATTTAGATAGGTAACATTTTTGATTGGCAAAATTATGAATAATGTTCGGGACTAAGCAAATGCGTTATTGTAGTGAATTTTCGCAAGAATAATATATTATAGAGACTTAGCCTTATATTAGGAGTGATAAAAGACTCTATTTAATTAGGAACGGTAAAAAATAGCGTAAAGAAGGGGCAGCAAAACATAACTTTTGACATAAATATTTATGGAGTAATTTGGATACAAAACTCAAACAAAATCGTTGATAAACAGTAAATATACTCCAAAAAATACATTAGAAAGCGGAACATAAAAATTTTTAGTGATTCGTGCATTGAGGGTGATTATATGCATGGAGAGGGGGAAGAAGAACCCCAAGGATGAAGAGGGTTTCTGCCCCTTCACCCAAAAACACGGGGGTTCCCCTTCCCTTTGTGCATGCATAAAACTACCTTCAAAGCATAAAGCACGAGAAAAATTTCTTGGAAGCAACTCCCAAGAAAGTTACTGGACCTCGGCGAATATGGGTGTTGTTCGGGGCAGACAGGGTTTAAAGGAAGTATTTCTGCAAAATTTGAAAAACATCTTTTCAAAGTCCGACTAAATGTTTTTTAGCATTTTTCGCTCAGATTTCCTCCCCGCCCAGCAACCCTATTCATCATTGGTCCCTTAGCTTTCTTAGGGGTTGTTTGCAACAAATTTGCCTTGTGGCTTGGGCATCCAAGAGGGGTTCTCAGCATGTTTCTGAAAAAAATCTAAAACCCTCTTTGCAGTAAACTGTAAATTTACCGAAATTGCATTCCACATTGTCACCTATAAAGTAGTTTTCTGATAATATCGAATACAGCACTCAAGTAAATAAATGCACCGGCTGTGTCGCTCCTTTTAGTGAATTTTTTTTTTTAATTCACTAATGAGGAGATCCACACTGATCACTCAACAAATAAAAGCCTATTTTGATTAAATTTGGTGAATACCTTCCTTTTACAAGTGGCTTTGGTAAGTTCGTTAGCCAGGAAAATCGGCCCAGGTTTTCCCGGAAAATGTTGTGTTTCCTTTGGAAAAAAATTATATATCAGAAAATAACGAAGTAAGGGCAACCAATTTGGTGTGCGGGTTTATATCATTATAGGTAAACTACTTGCTAAAATTTAGTTTTGTTGCTTAAAAGACAAAAAAGTTATAGGCATTTAAAAATAAATGGGGTTCTCCTCAAAGCGTCAAAGTCGCGATTTAAAACGTCAAAATTGGCAACATTTAGGCAAAGAACCTTAATCTAATACGGTCTATGGAAAGAAAATGTCCCAAGAAGAATGTGTTACAAACCCTGAAGTCTTAGTTTCAACCGTCACTGTCCTTCATTGTACTAAAATGTTTCCAGAAAATTCATTTCAAATCGACCCTTTCTCTGACGCTTTGGCAGTAGTCTTAACTATAGAGTTTATCGTTTAATGGTATATCATTTTTGTCGAATTTTCGTAGAAAATCAATAAAGCTCAATACATCCGTTATTATACAAGATATGAAAAAAATATATATTAATTATGGGGTGTCTTAAGCTACATCTTAAAAAAATACTAGAATCACAGAGTGAGAGTGGCCCATAAATCGTTGGTGATACAAATTTCCTTTCTTTTTTTTTGAGTCGAACACGCCTAATGTTATTGCATTTTGCATCGAAATATAATGCATGTTTGTAAGAAAAGTAATTCGGGACGCAGCAAGTGCGTTATGGTAGCGAATTTTGATTAAATGCTTCATATTTAAATAGCTCAATTTGCTATTAACCTATAAGTTTTTTTCGGAAACACTTTAAGTTTACATTCGGAAATTTTTGTACATTCTCAAACAATAAAGTTATTTTGATGAAGCATGGCACATTGTTTTTACCAAATAGGTTATACTGGTAACCAATTTTGTTGCATGGTTTCTTTAAAAAAAGACACATATTTCCTATTAAAAATATTTTTATGAAAATTCGTTACCATAACGCACTTGCTGCGTCCAAACTGTTTTATTTTTTATTACATATATAAGCACAATATAAGTAAGTATAATAAAGGGGGGCCATTAATTAACATTGGGGCTACACAAACTTAAAAGTAGAGAAGACATTTAGATCGTGTCTGTGTGCACACAAAAATTAGTAAAATAGATTTATAAAATCTAATAAAAACAACAGTTTTACGATATTATTTTAACTAAACCAATAGGAATACGTTTCCGGCTTTTTCTCAATTCGCGAGTGTATGAATCTAGCTTTTCTGCAAAACTGCATTGAAATCCGATCCACGCCGAAAGCAAGCACCTTGTAAATTAAGCTCCATAGGCTTGGACGGTTAACAAACGTAAGTATGTCTAATTTGATGCGGGAGACTGTACCTGTTTGAAACATACAATATGAGATAACAGATATACGCTTTAAAGTGCTATTTACTAAAAAAATATCGACCAATAACGACCGAAATCATCGATAATAAAAATGATGGATCTAGTAACTTATCTAGAAGTATCGTTCACATTTTCTGAGCAGGTTTTGATACTTGTAAAGAACATTGTCACATGCTAAAACTTAGCGCCTTTGAAAACAAACATTGTCCCGGTAATATAAAACAAATGGGCCAGGTCTGACAATTTACAAAATTGTTAGTTGATTGTACACATGTCTCCATCTATAACATTTTGTGTTAACTAGTGCTGTCGTGACAATATACTACCTGGTTCCGTACCGAGATGGCGTCCCTGTCGTATATTTCACAATGTTCTTCGTTCTCACATCTTGCAATAATACTTCTAACTTCCATTATTTAGATTTTTATACACCATTTATTTAAATAGCATAGCAATATAGGTAACGCCATCTGTCTTTGTCCAACATTGTAAATACTGCACTACAGAATTTGAAGTTATGTCGAGGATTATTTTAAATTTAATTTCGAATAACTTTATTTTTCTTTGATCAAAAGACTTGAAAATTGGTACACAACCATATCTATCTATGTTCTTCTAAGTTGTGGATTTTCATTTCAATCACTTAAATAATTTGAGATATTGCGTTTTAAAAAATACTTTTTCATTTTTCGTTCAGAACAATTGGGCGTTAAGATCTGATGAACGAACTCATCCAATCCATTAACAAAATAAAGGTGATCCCGAAATATGGTCCAAATCAGTTAAGTATTTATAGGTTGGATATATATATATATATATATATATATATATATATATATATATATATATATATATATATATATATATATGTTCAGAAAGATTTCCGCGGTCTTTAATGTGAGACATACTTGGTGCTCGGGTTGAACCGCGTCCAGAATTTATGAAAACTCGACGTTTCGGCTCCTGTTTTGGAGCCATTTTCAAGAGGTTAAGTAAATATGTATGGACACTCTAAGGCCTCAATCTGCCTACTCCTTAGAGTGGTGGACACAGGTGGGTAAAGGAAATATATAAGGACCCTCTAAGGCCTCAATCTGCCTACTCCTTAGAGTGGTGGACAAAGGTGGGTAAAGGAAATATGTGAGGACACTCTAAGGCCTCAATCTGCCTACTCCTTAGAGCGGTGGACAAAGGTGGGTAAAGGAAATACATAAGGACACTCTAAGGCCTCAATCTGCCTACTCCTTAGAGTGGTGGACAAAGGTAGGTAAAGGAAATATGTAAGGACACTCTAAGGCCTCAATCTGCCTACTCCTTAGAGCGGTGGACAAAGGTGGGTTGGGTTGTTGTAGCTCTATTACGGGACCTCAATCTGCCTACTCCCCTAATCTCGCCGGAGATCATCTGTGAGGTCTCAGTGTGTTCAACCCTAGGCCTCAGAGAGATCTGGCAGTTCGTTGCAAGTCTTGTCGTATATATGTCGTTCCGTCTACCTGCTTCGTTATCAGTGAAATTAGTGGGGTCACTGTCAGTTAAGTGGGGTGCTTTGGTCACGGTACTTAGAGGATTAGGAAGATTAAGAGGGTCACCGTCATTTGTTGAGGTAGATAATGGGTCAATAAAATTGTCTGTGGAATTTATTTTCTTTTGGTGTGTTTGTAAAGAAGATATAATAGGTTTCCAAGTAGTCGAAAAGCGCTGACCATCATCTCTCTTATTTAAACAATCAAGACGTTTTTCAATCTCGATTGCTTCGCGGATAATTCTCGTTTTGAAGTTGTAAACCGGTGCTATTGTTTTGGCACAATCGAAGTCTATTTTGTGCCCTGTATGAATATGATGCATGGTCAGCGCTGATGAGGGAGCGGATTTTCTAACTGCCAGGGTGTGTTTGTATATTCTATTGTGGGTGCGTCTATTTGTTTGTCCTACATAAGTTCGGGAACAGTCGCAACAAGGAATTTCGTACTCCGTGGGATCCGTTTGGAATCGTATCCTTGGGAGTTTTTATCAGATTTGACAGTTTTTGCTCTGTTGTGAATATGTGTGTCACCGACAAAATCAGCAGAATTTTTAGAACCCATGGTATCAAAACCATATTCACAAGAGAGCAAGAAGTGTCAAATATTAATCTTCCTTGTGTTAAGTTTATTTTTGAAAGTTCCAGCGACAATTGTAAAATTATTATAGTTTATCTACTGGCTGAAATAAGTCGCTTGATCACGCAATTTAGGTAGCGCCAAATTTTTTTGGCAATCGAATGAAAAGTAAGCTGTTAGGTGTTTTATTCTTGAGGAGTGTAAAAAAAGCCTTTGGTTTTGTAATGTGAACTCTGTGCCCGGTCTGGAAATTTTGGCGAATATCTAAAAAAGTTGCTATTATCAACTGCTCCTTTATCCTCAAGCAAGTGGAGCAACAATCAGTCATAGAGGTTCCAAAGGCAATGTTGTAATTAGTATTTACGTCTTTTCGGAAATAACTAAGATTCACGTGCATATTCTGAGGCACTTTCCAAAGATAAAGGACGAGACTTTCTTAAGATTCAAGTCACATGGCAAATAAATCTTCACGCTTGTTTTGCTTCTACAGTAATGACACTCGGTACAAGTAAGAGATTCTATAAATTTCTTGATGGAGTGTCTTTTTTGGTCGTTTTTTGGACCCACTATATTGCCACCCCTGCGTTCCCTGGGTAGCTCCCCTGTGACGATAAAATTTCTCACCACCCTTTGAGTACGGTCCTTACTCAAATTTGTAACTCGGCGGAATGTTTTGGCACATACTCTAATCATTTCACCCTCCCTTAAACGTACGTGGTATTTTGCAGCATGATAAGATTTCCCTCTTTTCGGTTGTTGTCCTGTACAACAAGCCATTATCAAAGAGTCCTGTTTACTTTCATCTTTTGACTCATACAAGTAGGCATAAAAGTCTTTAAGCTGCTTCATTGTGAGTTTGGTACAATAATAAGGCAACCCAAGTTGTCCCTTATGACCACAAGTGGGAAAGGCCGGCATTGATTTTGGTGCATTTCTGCAACAACGAAAACTCAGAATTATTATTTTTTAAATGCGCACCTAAAGCGGTATAAAACCCGGAAAAACAAATTAAACTTTAAAACAACTAAACAGCGGTCTCGTCGGCTAAAGAAGTCTCTTGCGTCCTTTTCCGCGTGGACGTGGTTTAATAGGCACTATTTTTTCACCTTCTAACTCCATAATGATTAAAAACAATTTAGAAATTCCGCAATTCGAAAGAAAAACACCTGTTTCGTCGTTTAAATCCAGTCTACTGAAAATGCGTTTATTTATTTATTTATTCAATACAAATACTCAACGGGAATTATCCCAAATTAATTGTATGAATACAATATAAAATACATAGCATACACTAGAAAAATTAACATCGTAAAAGTACTACTAATTACCAAGCAGCGATGCAACGTGTCTCAGCTCAGACTCACCACAACACAATATGTCTATTGACTGATGCACGCTGTTATAAATGGAGCACGATCTATAAATCGGTTAGTTAAGCCTAACATTGGTCCTAGGTGGCGGTAGATAAAAGAAGTCGTGTCTTCTAGAGTTGACTCTAGGGGTGTGAAAAAGCAGAGTGCGCAACAGTTCAGGACAGACGATCCTACTGTGCAGTAAATTATATATTAGGGAGAGAGCAGAGTAAATACGCCTAGCCTGCAGAGAGTCCAATGAGAACCTCGACAGTAAATCGGCCTGTGGTGTACCAGTAGCGGGATACACCCGTTCCGCTCTGTATGCAAGGAACTTTACAAATCTCCGTTGGACACCCTCAAGAGCCCCTATATGGACGTTATAAAGAAGAGACCACACCACACAGGCATATTCCAGATGGGGCCGCACATAGGCACCGAACAGGAGCTTCAAAGTGTCCGCATTATGAAAGGAACCGGAATTACGAATAAGAAATCCAAGTGTCTTCGATACCCTAGCAATAGCATGTTCATAGTTCTCCACAAACGAGAGTTTCGAGTCAAAAACAACACCCAAGTCTTTAAAGGTTGCAGGTCTTAGAAGAGGCTGTCCATCTATGGAGTATGGGAACTCGATTACACGGCGGTTGAGCGTATAAGACTTTACAACACATTTTTTAATATTCAGTGGGAGGTTGTTAATGGAGCACCAGTGTTGAACTCCGCGCAAAATCCCTCAAGCACTGAACAATCGCAGAAACCAGCAACGGATGAGAAGATTTTTACATCATCCGCATACAGAAGATGGGGTAAGTCGATAACATCCGAAATATCATTGATGAACAGATTGAACAGTAAGGGTCCCAGAACAGATCCCTGAGGAACACCTGATTGAGCCAAGACCCCCACGGACTGACACCCATGATAGTGGACAACACTAACTCGATCACGAAGATATGATTCCATAAACTTCAGCAAGTTCGGTGAGAAATCCATGTTATCCAGTTTCCTCAAAAGAATATCGTGATTTAATCTATCAAAGGCCCTGGAGAGGTCCAGGTAGATAACATCCGTCTGCGACCCGTTATCCATGGCAGCAGATATATATTCAGTTATGCTGATTAAGTTAGTGGTCGTGGAGCGGCCCCTCACGAAGCCATGCTGAGCGCTGATAATCACATTTTTTACCGCAAACGAAATTATCTGATGTAGGACAATCCCGAACACTTTCGCAAAGTTGTCCATTATAGCAATTTATAGCGTTTGTTGCAAACAGCTGTTAAGCACGTAATTATCACGTGGGCAACGAGCGAATAATTTGATTGGCGGCAGAGCAAAGAGCGAGTTTTGCAAGTGAGACGTCAAAACAAAGAACTAGTTTTGCATATAACCGTTATTTTCTACACACTATTTGCATGCTAAAAAGACTGTTTTGTAAATGTTTGATTTTAATATTAAAATTGTCGTTAAAATTTAAATATATTTGCACAAAAAAAACATTTTTTAAGGTTTTGTCGATTAGAGAGTTTTGCAAATAATAGACTCATATTATGTAGTAAACTAAAACTGTCAATAAAAACCTTTTCTTACAGTTTTCTTTTTTTTTTTGTGGCCAAATGGCCCTTACTTTACGAATATGTGATTTATAGCAGCACTGGTTGCAGAACAATTGAAATAATCTAGTCATTATTTGCTTGCAGATGCAGAAAGGCGCTGTTAAAACTGCACATTTCAGCTATTTTTTATGGGTCACTTGATGCCCGAGAAAAATGTTTGGAATAGATCGATCGACGAGGATACGGTTCGTCGACGAGAGTGTCATCTCTGAAACAACGGGACGACGGGTCATTCAAATTCAGGCATTCACACGCAGAAACATGCGGGAAGAACGAGAGCATGTGGAAATGATACGGTAAATAAATTATAGTAGCGGGGACTAGGTTAAGCTACCAGTAATGGGATTTTAGAATTTTACAGGTATAAAGCTCACTGGAATAACTACAGAATATAAAATGCTCCCGCGAATCCAACTATCACAAGAAACAAGTTACTCTTCTGAAAATTCAGTGGTTTGAAGTTGATAACGTAAATATCTCATTCACAAATATGAGAATTGGACAGAAATAAAAAATATTCGGGACGCAGCAATTGCGTTATCGTAGTGAATTTTCATAAGAATTGTCCAATATAAGTACGACATTGTTTAATTACGTTTTGTATTGATGTACCACAATTTATTTGTTTTTGTTTCTTGATAGCTCGAAGGACCTGATTATGCTTTGTTAAATTAAACGCTGATTTTATAACACTAACGTTTAATAACAAACTATAAACTTATACAAAATTACTTATAATATGGTATGCTTTAGAGTTCATGAGAACTCTACGAAATGATTAATGATTATGCTATCACAAGCTGCTTGAGTCGAGTCTAAAGAAGAACTGCTTTTAATGAATCTTGAATTTGCCTACGCTATCTACCTGAGATAGGATGGCAGAGGTATTGCCAATTGTAAACAAGAAAAGAAATGACCCTTGTTGGGTTATTCCTAACCATCTTTTCCAAAAATCTTGTTTTATTTTTTGCATATGCTGAAATTTGCTTAACCTCATGTCAGCAGTATCTAAAACATTGTGTTCCAGGTTTGATGTTAAAGTTTGTCCAATCAAAAAATGTGCAGGTATTAAAGGATCTAAATCATTAGGATCGGAAGAAAGGCGGCTCACAGGACGGGAATTGAGGACTGCTTCGATTTGTGTTATTAATGTGTAAAATTCCTCAAAGGTTAAGTGAGTATTTTTGTTACACGTTTTAAATGACTCTGTACTGATTTTACGCCCGCCTCCCATAAACCTCCAAAATGTGGAGAACGTGGTGGTATAAAATGTCATGATGTAGTTGTGTTATTTAATGCTTGATTTATTTTTGTATGTTTTTCTTGGTTTGACAGAAAATTATGCAACTCCAACAATTCCGAATTTGCACCCACAAAATTTTTGCCATTATCCGAGTAAATAGACATTGGTTGACCACGTCGGGCTGAAAACCTATTTAATGTCGCCAAAAATGACTCTGTGTCCAGACTAGTAGCCAAATCTAAATGTACAGCTCTAGTTACCAAACACACAAATATGCATATATAAGCCTTGTTTAATTTACAGCCGCGACCCTTTCTGTCCTTGATTAATATTGGACCAGCATAATCAACACCGCAATTGTAAAATGGTGGCGCCGGTGTCAAATGTGGCTCTGGTCAGCAACCCATAATTTGAATTGACGATTTTGGATTTGCTCGAAAGCAACTGATACATTCGTGAATGACACGTTTTATTGTATTTTTATCTGAAATTGGCCAAAATTTTTCCCTTAATGAATATAATAATTGATTTGTTCCACAATGAAGAAGTCGAATATGCTCATATCTGATTATAAATATTGTTAATTTATGCGATGTTGGCAAAATTATTGGGTGTTTTTTTTATAACTGAACTCTGAATGCGACCTCCTACTCGTAAAATTAATTGATCATCCAAAAAAGGATTTAATGACAAAATTGAACTCTTATGATTGATTTGTTTGTGATTAGTTAAGTGATTTATTTCTTTTGAGAGGTCTAATCCTCCAGACGAGACGCCTTTACAGACATATTACTGGAGTAAACGCTTTAAATTTAAACACACCTTGAAAATTGAGATTAAGGACCCTAATACAGGTTCATCTGAAGAATTTTTCGAATGTGTTACAAGAGATATATCTCTATTAAAAAAAAATCTCTGGACGCAGCAAGTGCGTTATGGTAGCGAATTTTTTTAAAAATATTTTTAGTAGCAAATGTCTTTCTTTGATGAAAGCAGGCATCAAACTTGGTTGCCTATATAGTAGAAACAATGTACCATATTTCATTGAAATAAATTTATTGTTTGAAAATATATAAACATTTTTCAAAAGTCTAGATGTGTTATGGAAGTGAATTTCCATTAAAATGTTTTTAATAGCAAATGCGAGCAGGCGTCAATCTGATTACCGGTATAGCCTATGTGGTAGAAACAATGTACTATATTTTATCAAAATTACTTATGGTTTGAAAATATACAAAAATTTTCCGAAAATAAACTTAAATGTTGGTTTTCTATCCAACAAGGCTTACGTTAATAGCACATTGAGTTATTGAAATTTGAAGGATTTAATGAAAATTCGGTAAATTGGCAGATTAGCTCCCTAACGCTTTTCAACAAATTGTTTTCAGAAACATTACTAGGACCCCACCTGGATGCACAAACCGCAAGAAAGATTTCTTTTTCACACCCCCCAAGGAAGTTATGGGACTGGGAGTGAATAGGGGCGGTGTGCGGGGTAGGCAGGGTTTAAGGGGGATATGGCTTCAAGATGTGAAAAAGAAAGCTTTCAAACCCGCTTTATTCGAATTTTCTGCTCATATTTCCTTTTTACTACCTACCCCGCTCAGCACCCCTACTCACTCCTGGTCCCGTAACATCCTTGGGGGGTGTGAACAAGACATTTTTCTTGGGGTTTTTGGATCCATATGGGGGATGGGGGCAGGTTTCTGTAAACAGTTTTTTGAAAAACGTTGGGGAGCTAAACTACAATGTTACCGAAAATTCGCTACCAAAACGCACTTACTGCGTCCAGTTTTTTTGTCTTACAAACGCATCATATTTCGATAAAAAATGCAAAAATGCATTTACGAATTTGTTCTACAAAAATTAGCTAAAAAAAATTAGGCACCCCTACTCACTCCTGGTCCCGTAACTTCCTTGGGGAGTGTGAACAAGAAATTTTTCTTGGGGTTTGTGGATCCAGGGGGGGGGGTCTAGGCAGGTTTCTGAAAACAGTGTTTTGAAAAGCGTTCGGAAGCTAAACTGCAAATTTACCAAAAATTCGCTACCAAAACGCACTTACTGCGTCTAGATCTTTTTCTTACCAACGCATCATATTTCGATAAAAAAATGTAAAAATGCATTAACAAATTAGTTCTACGATAATTAGCTAAAAAAAATATAGACCGTTAAACCATAAGCTTCACAAAACCTATAAATGAATATCCAAAAAAGCCTGGACGCAGCAAGTGCGTTATGATAGTAAATTTTCATAAAAATGTGTTAAAAAACAAATATATGTTTTTTTAAAGAAAGCAGAGTTCAAATTTGGTTACCAATATAACATATATGGCAGAGACAATGTACCATATTTCAAGAAAATTACTTTACTGTTTGAAAATGTACACAAAATTTTCGAAAATAAACTTAAAATGTTCACGAAAAAAATAGTTTCCTGGCCAACGAACCTTATAGGTAAAAAGCAAATTGAGCTATTCAAATTTGAGGCATTCAATAAAAATTCGCTACCATAACGCACTTGCTGAGTCCCTAATTTATTTTCTTACAAACATGCATATAATTTCGTTGTCAAAATTCCATGCATTTAAGGTCAGCTCAGAACTGGTACTGACCGAAGGAATCCGTCTGTCAAATTAAGCCAAATCAATGTTTATTCTATTTTTAGTGAATTTTCTTTAAAAAAATTCACTAATGAGGAGATCCCGACTTTTGAATTTTGAAAAAATTTCTTCAAATGACCGCGAACTAGGCCCCCTAGAACACATATCCGGGGTACGTTTCAATTTTTATATGTTTATATATATATATATATATATATATATATATATATATATATATATATATATATATATATATATATATATATATATATATATATATATATATATATGTGTGTGTATCACACCGATAACTCAAAAAATAATAGGCCGATTTTGACTAAATTTGGTGGAAAAATTCCTTTTGCAAATGGCTTGGATAATTTCGTTAGCCAGGAAAATCTGCCCAGGTTTTCCCGGAAAATTTTGTGTTTTCTTTCGAAAAAAATTTATATCTCCGGAATTAACAAAGTAAGGGCAACCAAATTTGGTACGCTAGTTAATATCCTTATAGGTAAGCCACCTACCAAAATTTAGCTATGTAGGTCAAAAGACAAAAAAGTTATAGGCATTTAAAGAAAAATAAATTGGGGTTTTCCTCAAAACGTCAAAGTTGCGATTTAAAACGTCAAAATCGGCAACATTTAGGCAAAGAACTTGAATCTAATACGGGATATGGAAATCAAATGTCTCAAGAAGGATCTTTTACAAACTCTGAAGTCTTAGTTTCAACCGTCATTGTCCTTCACTTTACTAAAATGTTTCCAGAAAATTCATTTCAAATAGACCCTTTCTCTGATGCTTGGCAGTAGCCTTAGCTTTAGAGTTTTTCGTTTAATGGTATACAATTTTTGTCGAATTTTCGTAAAACATCAATAAAGCTCAATATATCCGTTATTATACAAGATATGAAGAGAATTTGTATATATTAATTATAGGGTGTCTTGAGCTACATCTTAAAAAAATATTTCTACAATCACAGGGTGGCCCATAAGTCGTTGGTGATACAAATTTTCTTTTTTTTTTTAATCAAGCACGCCTTATGTTATTGCATTTTTGAATTTTTCAGCGATGCATGTTTGTAAGAAAAGAAATTCGGGACGCAGCAAGTGCGTTATGGTAGCGAATTTTCATTAAATGCTTCAAATTTGAATAGCTCAATTTTCTATTAACCTATAAGGTTGACCAAGAAACGAGTTTTTCCGGGAACACTTTAAGTTTACTTTTGGAAATTTTTGTACATTTTCACACAATAAAGTTATTTTTATGTAACATGGCACATTGTTTTTACTATATAGGTTATACTGGTAACCAAAATTGATGCCTGCTTTCTTAAAAAGGAAACACACATATTTGCAATTAAAAACATTTTTATGAAAATTCACTACCATAACGCACTTGCTGCGTCCAGAGTTTTTTATTATTTTTATTTATTTTTTATTTTTTTTAAATTTCGACAACACACCACGAGGGCTTACTGCCTAAATAATATCGTACCGTGGGTGTCGACAAGAAGGAAAGGGGCAACTTGTTAATTCTGGACTTGAAGGTTTGGAGGTTCGGAGGAGAAGGAAAAACATGTGCCGGCAAAGAATTCCATAACTTGGAAGTCCTCGGGACAAAAGAGCGAGCATAACAAGATGTTCTATGTCTGGAGACTTGGACAGTAAAAGGATGCATTCTCTCTATTCCCCTGGTAGATCTGTTGGGGGCAGCAGGTGGAGGAACTATGGAAGAAAGCTCCTCTGAGCACTGCCCGTGCAGATATCTATAAAAGAGAGAGAGGTCACCAACGGCACGTCGGTGGGCAAGGGATGGCAGCCTTTCAACTAAGCAGATTTTTCTGGCTAACGAACTTATCCAAGTCACTGGCAAAAGAAAGGTACTCGCCAAATTTGATCAAAATCGGCCCATTATTTTTTGAATTATCGGTGTGATACATATATATATATATATATATATATATATATATATATATATATATATATATATATATATATATATATATATATATATATATATATATATATATACATATAAAAATTGAAACTGACCCTGGATATGTGTTCTCGGAGGCCTAATTAGTGCAAATTTAAATGAATTTTTTCAAAATTCAAAGGTCGGGACCTCCTCATTAGTGAATTTTTTTAAAGAAAATTCATTAAAATGCGTTTTAATCTTGTTCTAGCTTCTTTTGAGACAAATGCCCAAAATTGAATTTTCTATGAAGCTGAAAAATTAAAATTTTGTAAACCTATCTAGGTACAGTAATAGTATATTTAAAGGAAGCTTCTATTACGAATTTTATTACAGCTACAAAAGCTTTTTAAAAGAACACTTAATTCATATTTAGAAACAGAACGTATCTTCCAAATTATAAACGTGGCAGGTATTTTTTCCACAAAAAAAAGGTTTTTTAAAAACATAACGCACTTGCTGCGTCCAGACATTTACAATTTTACAAAAATTGATGGCTTTACACTTAATTTACAAGTTGATATTTCAGGAGGTGACTGTAGTCTTTTTGATTTTTATCGTTAACATATTTAAAGCAACTCTGCATCTTGTTAAATCTCCAGGACCTGTCTGAAACGAGAGAGCTTTAAAGTGTGGAGTCTGGAGTCTGAAGCAGCGCGACCACTTGAGAACCTACCTCATTTAAATTACCCTCAGGTGGTCGTCGTGGTCGATAGACTATTAAGCATTTATTAATAAAACTTGTTGATTTTTTCTTGTAATTTACTTGGGACAACGTCAGTACACCGGTTATTACAGCACCTTAAGACCTTGCCAGAAAATTTTGAAGGGCAGTAGCGTGTATTTATAAAAATTCAGCAGGGTGCAGTCGTTGTAATCTCTTTTATACCAGGTGTTATGTTGTTTTTTTTATACATTATGAGTTATAGATAGATATATGTGTACACAGGCTATTTAGGCCCATAGCTTGGTGATATATAGGGTGGCGCATTGAAAACGAAACAGACCGACTTGAGTCCAGAGAATTTTTTTTTTAAGAAACGCTGAAAGACTTTAATTTTAATATTAAGGGGGACATGTTTTAACATAAAACTCAACGTTGTCACATCAACCCCTTAAGGGAGGTGATAACAACCCTTATTTTAAATAGGGAACATGGGTCGAGTGTTACATCATTTGATTTCTCTTTCTTTTCTGAAATCAGCACACTAATTTTTATGGAAGTTTTATCAACTCGTTTAAAAATTATTCACAGTTGAAAATGCAAAAACGCATTTCACTCATTCCGATAAGAAATGTGCTGATAGTCAATATTTTGTTGGTTTGTAAACAAAAAATGGACTATCAGAAGATTTCTTATCGGAACGAGAGAAATGCGCTTTACTATTTCAGTTTATCGGTTGGTTTGATACTTGATAGTACTACCGAAAATTAATTTGACAATGGTGTATTCTGTAGAAGAAAGAGTTGAAATAATTACTCTTTTTTTCAAAAACGATGACTGTGCCAACCGTACCGCAAATTTGTTTAATGAACGACATCCGAACAGACATGTTAACAGAAAATACATTTTGGAGTTAGTTGCAAAGTTTCGACAAAGTGGTTCCGTAGCCAACAAAAAAACGGGATCCGGAACGTGAATTTCCGGTTAGAAATGAGACTACAGAGATTGAAGTTTTAGGACAAATTGCTGCAGACCCAACTTTGAGCACGAGAAATTGGCCACTGTTTCAAACATCAGAAGAACTATTCAGCTCATATTGAAGCATCATAAATTTCACGCTTATAAAATTCATCTTGTACAACAACTGAATGAAGATGAGTTTAATCGGCAGGCAGCTGGAGTTTTGTGATGTTATGACTGCACGAATAGCTGATAACGGGAACTTTCTGTTCAATATCTGTTTTTCAGACGAGTGTACGTTTTTATTAAACTCTACAGTCAATCGTCATAATTGTCGTTATTGGGCAGATAATATTCCAAGAAATTTTCACGAAGTCCACACTCAAACTCCACAGAAATTGAATGTCTGGACTGACATTTTTGGAGACCGTTTAATCGAACAAATTTTTCTGGATGGCAATTTGAGTGGCGAAACGTATTTGGAATTACTAGAATATATCGTTTACCCTCTACTAATTGACATTGTTGAAAATGATTATCGCTATCAAGAAAATCAATTATTGTTTCAACAAGATGGAGCTCCTCCGCATTTTTTACAACGTGTTAAGGCGTTTTTGAACAGAGAGTTTCCAGAGCAATTGATTGGGCGTATAGGTGCTATTGAGTGCCCCCCTAGATCACCGGATTTAACTCCTTTAGACTTCTTTCTATGAGGCCATTTAAATAGTAGAATTTACGCAACAGAACCGAAATCTCTGGAAGAATTACGACGACGCATTGTTGAAGAATGCCGTCTAATAACTCCACAAATGCTCCAGAATGTCAGAGCTCGTTTTGAACAAAATTTGTACTTTTGTATGGAAGCTGGTGGTCAACAATTTGAACACTTACTTAACTAAACGAACATTTTTGAACGTTTGGCTTTATTTTTTAGTTTTTTATTTACGAAAAATTGACTAATTAGTGAATTTCTTATCACAATGAATGAAATACGTTCTTGCAACTCCAACTGTGAATAATTTTTAAACCAGTTGATAAAACTTCCAAAAAAATTAGTGTGCTGAATTCAAAAAGAGCTTTCAAATGATGTAACACTCGACCCATGTTCCCTATTCAAAATATAAGGGTTGTTATAACCACCATTAAGGGGTTTATGTGACAAAGTTGAATTTTATGTCAAAACATGTCCCCCTCAATATTAAAATTGACCTGTTTCAGCGTTCCTTAAAAAAATTATTTGGACGCAAATCGGTCTGTTTCGTTTTCAATGCGCCACCCTGTATATATATATATATATATATATATATATATATATATATATATATATATATATATATATATATATATATATATATATTTAATCGCGGTGATCATGTCTATTAAAATTCGCTACCATATTGCACTTTCTGCGTCGACACTTTTATTTCAATAGAAATATCTGGTTAAGGAAGCCCGATCTTGAAAAAAATGTATTACTTGCTTTATGCTTAGAATTCGATTTTACGTATTATGACATCTCCTTTTAATCCTCAAATGACCGAATTCCGGGTATAGACTTGGGAATATGATATTTGATTACGATTACATAGATTTTCCTATGTGTAGCCTTACAGCATTCTAATTATACATATAGTAATAATTTACACACAATTTTCTCAGCTCTCGGCCGTACGAGCCACCAGTGTCTTACAAAGTCAAGTGACTACTTGAAGTTTACTTTAGGTACCTACGCAGTGCTGGAAACTTTTTGTAGCACTAGCGGTCGAGGTTTTCATTCCGACGCTTGCTCCGACCTCTACTACACTTACAAAACTTCAAGTTCGACACTTCTGCACTCTTTGCTTAATTCAACAACTCCACGTCGACTCTGTAAATATTTTAATCGTTAGCATAATAATTTATCGTTGGGTTCTTTGGTAGTTAACACGTTTTATGTGCCTTTATAAGCATCATTAAATTGATTTAGCAAAGTGTTTTTGAAAATACACGCGAAATGTACATAGTGTAACTATATGTCCAGCACACATAGGTGATCATAAAGAACTGAAAATTTGGTGTCTGATGGTGCTCGATACTGGGATCAATTGGTTCTGTGAAACCTTTG
Source organism: Tillus elongatus (assembly GCA_964006375.1). Lineage (NCBI taxonomy): Eukaryota > Metazoa > Arthropoda > Insecta > Coleoptera > Cleridae > Tillus > Tillus elongatus. The sequence continues at coordinate 129,111,649 of OZ023267.1, forward strand.
TTCTGACATAACTTTTAAACCATTCTCTATGTTGACTTTAGAATTTGTAGTTATATTGTTGCCGCCGAACTTATTAAAAGCTTATTCAAGGAAACTCCGCATCCAGGAGCTGACTCAACAAAAATTAACCATTTTATTGCTTCCAAAATAACACCTGGATGAGGAAACTGAGCCAAAGTATGCAGATCTTGTGGTTGTCACATTTTTGTAGCGTTTATAGCGAATTTTTGTTTCCAGCTCAATTTGTTTTTCTGTGTAAATGGTGTCTCAACAAGAGCGCCGGATTTAATTTTCAAGAAAAATATTTTTTTTTGCAAATTAAGCGAATATTTATATTCCAAAGTAAAGAGGAATAGTTGCCATTAAACATGAAATTCGGCAAATAGCCACCACAAAACCTCTGGCACAGGGTAATTGTTTTCTTAAAATTCTGAATAAAGTTTTCGAACAACTGTGGTTCAATTTCGTCTGCAACGTGCTGTATCTCTTCTTTAAGGTGCTTAACTTTTGTGGCTTATTTGCATACACCTTTTCATTCACGCAGCGCCATAGAAAGAAGTCCACCGGCGTTAAATCGCACGATCTTGGTGGCCAATTTTGATCGCCAAACCGAGGGTTGACATGGTCTGGAAACTTGATCCGTTAACAACATTGTTTTGCGTGCTGTGTGGCAAGTTGCATATTCTTGTTGGTAAACCCCACATTAATTCCATCCAATTCGGGCCACAAAAACTCATTTAACATTTCGCGATAACGCTCACTGATTACAGTTACCGCATTTACAGCTTCATTTTCGAAAAAATACAGTCCGATTAAATCTTTTCGTCAGTCCAAAATTCCACCAAACAATTACTCGCAACGGATGCATTGGTTGTTCGAGTATCACACGGGAATTTTCAGCACCCCACGAGAAATCCGCATCAACTTGGTGTCTCTCCGGTACCAAATCAACGAAACCACGGCGCTGCGCATGATTCCTTGGTTTGATTTCTTGCGTTAACTGAACCTTGTACTCGTTAAAATGCAGATCTGTTGTCAAAATTTATTGCAGAGTGGGTCTGATAATGTTGAATTCTTAACAGCGATGCCTAATGGAATACCTGCACTATCGGCCATACTTTCCCTCACTTTCGAGGGACCGACCAGGATAACAACGAACAATCGTCTTCTAATCCATCAACGTGAATTTTGTCTCAAATTTGTGAATTAATCATCACACTGTCGACTCATTTGGCGCGTTATTGCGGGCAAAAATTGTACGTAATTTGTGAACTGCTTCCGCGAAACTTTTCCCATTTCTGTAGTGAGTTTTCACAATAATTAATCGATTCTCGTTAGAATACTGCTCCATGACTTCTAATCGCGTGGTCTGTACATTACAGCTGTCAACAAATAAACACCCTACTACTCGCACAAACAAAATGGCGGCAAATTCGAGTTCGGCGCTCTTGTTTAACCAGCCGTTATTTGAAATCCTTGTTCAGAAAACTAATAAGTAGTTTATAATATTCTTGGCTCAGCCGAAAGAGACAATTTGTTGTGTTAAACACTAAAAGTTTAAATAGAGAAAATTATTTAGCACTGCTCCAAAATAATGTGGTGCCAAATTTGGCAAACTTATACCTGATCGAGCAAACCCACAAGCTCCAGCGGAATGCACAATAAGCCAAAGGCTGCAGTGCTTTCGGGGCGGCGAAGTCGCGGACGTGCCCTAAGGGGAAAAAAAGTTCCAGCGGATGTGATAAGGTTCCAGTAGGATTTTTTTAAAATATTTCAACAACACACCACGAGGGCTTACAACCTAAATAATATCATACCGTGGGTGTTGACAAGGAGGAAAGAGGCTACTTGTTAATTCTGGACTTGAAGGTTTGGAGGTTCAGAGGAGAAGAAAAACATGTGCCAGCAAGGAATTCCACAACTTGGAAGTCCTCGGGACAAAAGAGCGGGCATAACAAGATGTTCTATGTCTGGTGACCTGAACAGTAAAAGGGTGCATTCGTTCTGTTCCCCTGGTAGATCTGTTGGGGGCAGCAGGTGAAGGAACTATGGAAAAAACCTCCTCTGAGCAGTGCCCGTGCAGATAGAATTTATTTATCGCACGGATACTTTCAGGATTCTAATTGGTGTCATGTTAGTCTGTGTTATCTTTAAACATCTATATCAATTCAATGGTAACCTCATCTGGATAGTTTTGATTGCTCTATATGTACATTTGTTTCATTTATCAGCTCACAATTAATTTAGCAAATGTTCTCTCACCCATCTTAGGAATATTAATCATGTTTTAGGTTAGTTTATTTTCTGGCATTGTACTATTGCACTTACAATTTAATCTATTGTACCTCTATGCACACACAAATCCTATGGATTTATAGTGTTATTTAATATATGTACTACTTATTTGTATGTATACAAATATATTACGTTATTTGCATTTACCTTCTATATGCATGTGTATCTGTGTATGTTGATATGTGTATGTAGATATATTTGTACTCTTATTCTCTGTAATTGACAAGTTGATCAATAAAGTATTATTATTATTAAGATATCTATAAAAGAGAGATCACGTCGGTGGACAAGGGATGGCAGCCTTTGGGTAAGAGTAGGGTCCCTGATGAGACGTATAGCTCTCTTCTAAATAGAGTCCAGGATTGCGAGTGTAGAAGCGGCAGCGGCACCCCACATGTGGGAGCAGTATTCGAAGTTTGGCCTTATTTGTGAAGTATATAAGGTATAGAGATTAGCTGGTGAAAAGTATTTGCAGCACCAGCACCTTACCAAATAAATGTCCAGCAGTACCTTGACTTAATATTTCCAGATCGATAGATAGGTAAGTGAAGATCGTTAGAATGGCCAGCACGATCCCCCGATCTTACGCTATAAGACTTATTATAGGAATATATGAATATATGAAGTGTGGTGTGTAAAACTAAACCACTCGATTTAGCTTACTTAAGAAGAAGAATAACGATTGTGATTAGGGCTGTCACGCCTCAGATGTTGATTAACGTTAGAAGACATTTTTATTCACGATTACGATGCTACCAAGATATGCAAGACATGCATTTAGAACATCTCCTACATTAGTATTGATATTCTATCAACGCCTTGAGCTCTAGTTTTAATTTCGCAAAATATCCTATCAAATTTCTCTTTGGTGGTAAAATTAAATGAAAACTAATAAACCCAAAAATAGTTGCTGCTGTAGAAATTGAAACTACCTACCAGCATAGTTGTGGGGCTTGCTTTCGGGATAATGCACAAAATAATTGTTTAACAGTTTCACGAATAATGACTCCGTAAATCTACCAGAAGTAAAAACTTGTCTGACCAGACTATATAGGGTGGCGCATTGAAAGCGAAACAGACCGATTTGAGTTCAGAGAAATTTTCTTTTTAAGAAACGCTGTAACACGTCAATTTTAATATTGAGGGGGATATGCTTTGACATTAAACTCAACTTTGTCACATCAGCCCCTTAAGGGTGGTAATAACAACCCTTATATTTTAAATAGGGTACATGGGTCGAGTGTTACATCATTTGAAAGCTCTTTCTTTTCTGAATTCAGCAAACTAATTTTTTTGGAAGTTTTATCAACTCGGTTAAAAATTATTCACAGTTGAAGATGCAAAAACGCATTTCACTCATTCCGATAAGAAATGTGTTGATAGTCAATGTTTTGTTGGTTTGTAAACAAAAAATTGACTATCATAACATTTCTTATTGGAATGAGAGAAATGCGGTTTATTATTTCAGTTTATCGGTCGGTTTGATACTTGATAGTACTACCGAAAGTTAATTTTACAATGGTGTATTCTGTAGAAGAAAGAGTTGAAATAATTACTCTTTTTTTTTTCAAAAACGATGACTGTGCCAACCAAACCGCAAAAATATTTAATGAACGACATCCCAACAGACATGTTAACAGAAAATACATTTTGGAGTTAGTTGCAAAGAAGTGGTTCAGTAGCCAACAAAAAACGGGATCCTGAACGTGAATTTCCGGTTAGAAATGAGACTACTGAGATTGAAGTTTTAGGACAAATTGCTGCAGACCCAACTTTGAGCACGAGAAAATTGGCCACTGTTTCAAACATCAAAGGAAGAACTATTCAGCGAATATTGAAGCATCATAAATTTCACCCGTATAAAATTCATCTTGTACAACTGAATGAAAATGATTTTGATCGGCAGCTGGAGTTTTGTGAAGTTATGACTGCTCGAATAGCTGATAACGGGAACTTTCTGTTCAATATCTGTTTTTCAGACGAGTGTACATTTTTATTAACATCTACAATCAATCGTCATAATTGTCGTTATTGGGCAGATAATAATCCAGGAAATTTTCACGAAGTCCACACTCAAACTCCACAGAAATTGAATGTCTGGACTGGCATTTTTGGAGACCGTTTTATCGGACCAATTTTTTTTTATGGCAATTTGAGTGACGAAATATATTTGGAGTTACTAGAAGATATCGTTTACCCTCTATTAATTGACATTGTTGAAAATAATGATTGCTATCAAGAAAATCAATTAGTGTTTCAACAAGATGGAGCTCCTCCGCATTTTTCACATATTAGGGAATTTTTGAACAGAGAGTTTTCAGGACAATGGATTGGGCATAGAGGTGCTATTGAGTGGCCCCCTAGATCACCGTATTTAACTCTTTTAGACTTATTTCTATGGGGCCATTTAAAGAGTAGAATTTTCGCAACAGAACCGGAGTCTCTAGATGAATTACGGCGGCGCATTGTTGAATTATCCCATCTAATAACTCCACAAATGCTCCAGAATGTCAGAGCTCGTTTTGAACAAAATTTGTACTTTTGTATGGAAGCTGGTGGTCAACAATTTGAACACTTACTTAACTGCATAAACATTTTTGAACAATAGGTTTTGTTTTTTAGTTTTTTTTAACGAAAAATTGACTAATTAGTGCATTTCTTATCGCAATGAATGAAATACGTTCTTAAAACTCCAACTGTGAATAATTTTTAAACGAGTTGATAAAACTTCCAAAAAAATTTGTGTGCTGAATTCAGAAAAGAAAGAGTTTTCAAATGATGTAACACTCGATTCATGTTCCCTATTTAAAATATGAGGGTTGTTATCACCACCATTAAGGGGTTGATGTGGCAAAGTTTGGTTTTATATCAAAACATGTCCCCCCCCAATATTAAAATTGAAGTGTTTCAGCGTTTCTTAAAAAAATATTTGTCTGGACGCAAATCGGTCTGTTTCGTTTTCAATGCGCCACCCTGTATAAATAATTATATTATCATACTGTAATGCATAATCAGTTCTTTTAGACAACTGAAATGTTAAATCTTTGTAAACACTCGATATAGGTACTGGAAACAAATTAAATACTGTTCCGGGTCATCTTAACCGGAAACGAATTACTCTAAATTTCCTGCAGGCTTTTTCGTCCTACATTACCGCACGTAAAGCTCAACCAACAAATCCACTCTCTTCACATATCAAGTTCAGCTGTGTGTTGATTAGTGAAACAAAAGAACATCGTAAATTCATGTTCATTTGTCATTTCCCACGTTCGGGACAACAGGAAACAAAACGAAAAATGGAATAACCAATGAAAAGGGTGCGTTTACATTTAATGGAAATCGCCGGATGCGAAAGGTCGTATAAAAAAATGATAAAGTTGTTTTGTGTTTGCATACGTTCACTTAATTGTGCGTAACTCCCTACGGGTATCATAAAATTTGTCGTGGTAAGAATGTAATTCTGTACTGTTGCCATAGACCAAGAACCAGGTATTTTTTAACAGTAAAAATCCTAACAATCTTTTTTCCTAATTCCATAGAGTGGAGATTAGGTTCTTCAAGCCAAGGGCGCAGATAGGGGCGGGGGGTAAAGGGAGTAATACCCCCCGCAGGAATAAAAATATCATTGAAAAATAATTTGTCATAAGATACATTTTCTAAATGTTGGAACAAGAAGTATATAATATAATTTTTTTTTCAGTTTGCAATATTAACTAACTTAGTTCTCTGTGGCTGTGGTGTTAACTTGTACAGGTGTCCCACGACAAACGCCCGCGATAGATTTCTCGGAATCTAGACTTTGGAAAATTTTGCAAATTTGGCAGCTAACTGAAGTGTATAGGGGCAACTCGGCTAAAATATTTTCAAGATGGTGTCACTTCTGGTTATACAGAGTCTTAATGTTAACTTGCTTATTTTAAATAGGATACCCTATATATTGCATTTTAGTAAATTTTCTATAAAAAAATCACTAATGAGGAGACCCCGACTTTTGAATTTTGAAAAAATTTCTTCAACTGAGCGCTATTTAGGACCCCTGGAACCCAAATCCGAGGTCGGTTTATATATATATATATATATATATATATATATATATATATATATATATATATATATAGTATTAAATTTTTGTGACGGTAATAGTGTTATTTATAAAAAATTGTATATATATATATATATATATATATATATATATATATATATATATATATATATATATATATATACACAATTTTTTGATAAATAACACTATTACCGTCACAAAAATTTAATACTATATATATATATATATATATATATATATATATATATATATATATATTAAATGCCTGTATCTTTTTTGTCTAACCTGCAGAGCTAAATTTTGGCAGGTAACTTACGTATAATTATATAAACCCGCGTATGAAATTTGGTTGTCCTTACTTTGTTAACTTTGGAGATATATTTTTTTTTCGATTTTTCTCGAAAGAAAACACAAAATTTTCCGGGAAAACCACGGCGGATTTTCCTGGCTAACGAACTTATTCAAGCCACTTGCGAAAGGAGGGTACTCACCAGGTTTTATCAAAATCGGTCCATTATTTTTTAAGTTATAGGTGTGACACCTATATATATATATATATATATATATATATATATATATATATATATATATATATATATATATATATATATATATATATATATATATATATATATATATATATATATATATATATCGTACCGATAACTCAAAAAATAATGGACCGATCTTGATCAAATTTGGTGAGTACCTTCCTTTTGCAAGTGGCTTGGATAAGTTCGTTGGCCAGGAAAATCGGACCAGGTTTTCGCGGAAAATTTTGTGTTTTCTTTCTAAAACAAATTATATCTCCGGAAATAACAAAGTAAGGGCAACCAAATTTGGTAGGCGTGTTTGTCTTATAAAAAACTCTGTACTCTGTACCAAAATTTAGCTCTCTAGTTTTAAAGAGAAAGAAGTTATGGGCAGTTAAAGAAACAAATTTTGGAGTTTTCCACAAAACGTCAAATTCGCAATTTTAAACGTCAAAATTGGCAATGTTTAGGCAAAGAACGTGAAACAAATACGGATTGTGAAAAGAAAATGTTGCAAGAAGAGTGTTCTGCAAACCGTTAAGTTTCAGCTTCAACCGCAATTGTCCTTCATTTTACTAAAATATTACAGAAAATTCATTTCAAATACAGTCCTCGCATAACTTCATCTCATTTAACGTTGTTTCATTATAGCGTCGCAGTTTTTTGTAGGCAAATGTATCCTTTAACGTTGAAACTAATTTGGTATAACGTTATATTCTAAAAAAAAGTCTAAAATAGTAGGTAAAAAAGGAGTACATAAGATAATGTAGACTGTAGGCATGTACATAATACATACGTAAGTGCATACTGTTTTTTTAATCATTTTGCAATCACAAATATGTACACATTATGTATGTACATTATATTTATTCCCAATGATTCGTTTTACGTCGGTTTACTTAACGTCGTGATTGGTAGATAACTAACTAGGATGTTAAGCGGGGACTTGCTGTAGACCCTTTCTCTGATGCTTTGGCGGTAGTTTTAGTTAAGTTTCAGATTCAACCGTCATTGACCTTCATTTTACCAAAATATTTATAGAAAATTCATTTCAAATAGACTCTTTTTCTGGTGGTTTGACTGTCGGTTTAGTTAAGTTGATGCTTTCGCTGTAGGTTTAGTGAAGTTTATGGTTTAACGGTCTATAATTTTTAACTAATTTTTGTAGAACAAATTCGTTACTGCATTTTGGCATTTTTTATCGAAATATGATGCATGTTTGAAAGTAATAAATCTGGACGCAGTAATGCGTTTTGGTAGCGAGTTTTCATAAAATCCTTCAAATTTCAATAACTCAATTTGCTATTAACGTAAGTTTTGTTGGTTAGGAAACCAACATTTAACTTTATTTTCGGAAATTTTTTGTATAAACGCGGCAAGGGCGTTTTGGAAGCGAATTTTCATTAAATGTTTCAAATTTCAATAACTCAATTTGCTATTAACTTAAGGTTCATTGTCTAGGAGACCAGTTTTCTCAGAAACATTTAAAGTTTATTTTCGGAACATTTTTGTACATTTTCAAATAATTATTTTGATAAAATATGGTACATTGTTCCTACTATATAGGTTATACCGGTAACCAAATTGATTTTTATGAAAATTCACTTCCATAACGCACTTGCTGCGTCTAGAGTTTTTTTAGATAGCACGTAAAATTTTAGACATATTTTATGCATAATGTCCTATACCCAACTATACCTAAGTTCAGTTGTTTTTGACATATCTCAATTTTTATGTCAAAACTGACGTTTGCAGGCCTAAACATAACTGTCGATTCCTCCTATATGAAAGTATAACTCATGCTATGTTTTTCTTGTCTGGCTTGTTGTTTTTGAGCCTGTGTCAAACTAACTCATTATCAGTTCCTCCCTAAAGGTACTAATTTGGACACTTTTGTCATTTTTGAAATGCTTATAAATAAATAACGAATTGATCACTGCAGTGTTTAGAAGCATTTCAAGAGCGATTTTGTGATACCACCTAACAGTTTTACGAGGAGGTGAAAAATAACTGGCCATCTGATCAGATACGTCTATGCCATCTTTTCCGGCGTTATAGTTAATGATTGCTGGTGGTTTTACTACTTCTCCCCATTTCTGTTGCGCTTTTCAGTTGCTTTTATTTCTAAGCTGTGTTTTGTACTGAGAAATGAAACGCCTCTTTGTCTTTCCACTTGCCAACTACTACTCCAAATGGACTTTCTTTTCCAACTATTTCACTCTTTCTCAAACTAGCATTCGTAATTTCCTTTGGCAGGCCTTTTCTATTCTTTCTTATTGTCCCTAGTAGACGAGTCTTAGATTCCAGAAGTGATTTAGCAAGGGGTATCGACGTAAAACAAAAAGTCAGTTACAATAGTTCTTCCATCATTCAAGTAATCGTGTGCTAGATCTAAAACAACTTTCTCTGCCAACCCTTTACCGTCTCCTACATTTTCAAAATGTCCTGTGTAGACTAACATTCGGTAAGTGTAACCTTTGGATCGCACAGTTTTATACCATAACGGTGGCGTTTGCTGGGAATATACTGTCTAAAGATAAGGCGTCCACGAAATGGCACCATGGTTTCATCTACAGCAACGATCTCACGGGGAATGGTCTGACTAGAGCATTTAAGTTGAAACTCCTTTATTAAATTTCTCACTTTATATAGCCTATCATCTGGGTCTGTCGTCTGGTTGTCCTCGAAGTGGATGAGTTTTAGTAACATCTGAAATCGATTTCTACTCATAACTGAAATAACAAAATTATTTTGGTATAGAATATGCTTACGCCAGTAATCTGATATTTTGGGGTACCTTACTACACCCATATACATGACTAACCCAAGAAACTTTCGTATCTCATCTTTATTAGTAGAAAACCAGCGGGTGATCCTAGCAGAGCGGGATATCGGATATATTTGGCTTCTGCAAAACCTGAGATGCATTTCTGTTTGTTTCTAACACAATTATATCCAGAATTTCCTCATCCCGGAAGCGCTGGTAAACATCTATCGGAGAAGATTTTTGACATCATCTGGATAAACACCTTGGTGATATTGGCATTTATCTGATCCAGTGAATGCTATATCGAAGCGAGGGGAGCTACAGACTACCTCATGCCATTCTTCCTCAACCAGTGCTTCCGCTTCTCCTGGCATTGCCTATTCATCATTGTTTTCTACATTATTTACATCTCTGTTCTCATCTGTCTCACTACCACTTGAATAGTCACTACTCTCAGCCGACTCTGGGGGCTGTATTCGGATGATGATTCTTCAAAATCTTCAGATTCAGAATTACTTTCCCTATTTTGAATCTTATTAATTTTTTCTTGTATTTGGTTATGCGTGAGATACGGTGGTTTCCACTTTTTAGTTTCACTACATCGTCGCTTTGAGCACCTTGAACAGGTGGATGAATCACTCATATTGACTATCAAATCGGTTGTAAAATAGACTGATCAAAACTGTAGTTATCACTTAATAAGTCCACAAACGATAAAACTATGTTGTAATGCCGATTACCAGCTAAATTATCGACTCATATCACCGTTAAACATAACCTATCAACTTACGACAGTAGAAACATGCGGAAACTGAAACCAGAGTGTAGAACGTTTGCAAGCGTAAAACGCTTATGCAACCAATCATACAGATCTGGCTATATGAAGCCTATATTATCACCAAGCCACTGCTAAGTTAGGAACACATCGTCTTTAAGCCCCTGGATTTTGTACGACATTGAAACAAATAGTGGCTGTGTATCACATGTGTTCCACAGGGCCTGGCGTTAATCAGCTCGTGTGTATCACCGGTGATACATGTGGCAGTCAACGTGTTAAGTGAAAATAACGCATTTCCATGGAAGCATTTAATAATAATAATAATATAGATCAACGTCCTTGATAACAGACTTGATAAATAAATTGAGATTATTACTTCAGTATGGCATCGGCAACAAAAATTTCAAAATTTGTTTTCGCTTAAACGTCGTAAAAATCTCAAAACATATATAAAACATGAGACCGGAACGAAAACTTTTTGTGTCTGTATGCTGTCTGTTTGTAGCTACAATATCTTGAGAACTAATTAAGATACATCCTTCAAATTTGGTAGGCAGTTAGGACTCGCCAAACGAACGGTTCGGATTGTTTCTGGGTAAAATCGCTCCAGGGGATAGGGGATGAATGGAGGGTCATTTGGTCAAAATTGACATTTTTTCGTTAAAACTCGAGTAATATAACCTTTTAGAGTTTGTTTATTGGAAAACTTTCAAGTTCATCAAACATCTGGTATTCAGTGGTGAAATTAAATTAAGGGTTGAATGTGTGGGGGTGGAATATCGGTGACAGAAATTTCGTAAATTTTGTTTTTGGCGTAAAAAGTCTCAAAACATATAGAAAACTTGATTCTGGAACGAATTTTTTTTTGTCTGTGGGCCTGTGCGCCTGAGTCTGTTAATAGCGGCGCAATAACTTTCGACCGAATTGAGATATTGTCTTCAAAGTTGGTATCCAGTTAGCACCCGACAACGGAACGCTTTGAGTTGTTTTTGTGTAAGATGGCTTCAGGGGGTAGCGGATAAATGAGGGGTACTTTGGTGAAAATTGTTTTTTTTTTTTCGTTAAAAGTCGAGTAATGTAACCTTCCGTCCGGCGGGCAGCGTGGGACAGGGGCAGGTGTTTACTCGGAAGAACCGAGGGTAAGTCATAGTATTTCCCTCGAAGCCCATGCAACGGTGTTTCAGGCCGAAATGTACGTCATCCTGCACTGTGTGCGGGAGAACAAGAGGAGGGGCTACACCAACAAGCGGATCCTCATAGCCACAGACAGCCAGGCAGCTCTTAAAGCACTAAGTAGCCCACGGGTAAAAGGCAATGAAGAAGCTGTCAGTCTCGCGAAGAGAGGGTCAGCAGAACCATTTATGGGACCAAAACCGGTTCTGGGCGTGACAAAGAGCACTGCCAGGGGAGCCATTAGTCCTGGGTCAGAAACCAACACAAGGTGTACTGGGCGGACTGTCCAGGGCTCAGACATGGGAAGTCAATATTTGACGAACCCAGTTCAAAGAGAGCTGTGGAGCTGCTAAATCTTAGCAGAAGACAGCTCAGCAACACAACAGGTCTCTTGACGGGACACATGGCCGTCAAAAAACACCTGCATAAAATGGGGCGATTCAAAGGGGACCTCGCATACAGACTCTGCGGTAAGGGGGAGGAATCAGCCCAGCACATCTTGTGATAGTGTAAATATCTGGACCGCAAAAGACAACTGACCTACGGTCAATCTAGACCGGAGACAGAGCAATATAAAACTTTACCCTAACAATCGCTGTGCAGACTAGTTCAAGGCACAGTGATTTTGGAATGAGTGGAGTAAGACTAAGGGTATGCACAATCAATCAAAGGTTGCAGTGCTATCGGGGCGGCAAGGCCGCGGACAAGCCCTGAGGGAAAAAAATGTAACCTTTCAGAAAGTTATGGGCACAGGAATACGAATATTTTCTTGGTGGTCAAGTCGTGGACCTTAAATTCAATTCATGAGAAAGTCTTTATGAGGAGAGTAGATTATCACAGCTATCTGGAAGTTATGATTCAATTTGCAGCACTATTATTTTTTTGTATTTTAAGCTAATAAATCATAATTTCGTACCCGAAAGAACAAATCAAAAAATGTTTTGTACACAAACCTAGTTTCTTACGTAGATTCGAATTTGATAAAAAAATACATCACCACATTTAAGAATCCAAAGTTACCCCCCGTCGCTTAAAATAGAGAAATAGTGTGAGGTGGAAAATGTAAAAAAAATACCCCCCCCCCCCTTCTTAGTAGCTGAGCCAAATGAGACATGAAATGATTCATCTGTAACATCATTGCTACATTTTTCTACAGAATTTAATATTAATCGGTTGTAGTTGCATCGCCTATATAATAACGATTTTTTTAAGCATATTGTGTAACTACGTTTGTGTGCTATCACACTCGGATTGTATGACTGATCGTCAGACCATTCGCACATTTTGTTAGAAGAATATTAGATAGATGCACGAACAGATTATAGGCAGAAGGTCTATACTATGTTCTATCTATCAACAAATAATACTAGTTATACCAAAATACCAATAGTTATTTTATATTCTTTTCAAAAATTCTGTTCGCCCACATAGTTAAGTTAAGTTAAGATATAAGGGGGTACCTACTTAACTAGATATAAGGGGGTACCTACCTACTTAACTAGGTGGGCGAACAAAATTTTTGAAAAGAATAAAAATAACTATTGATATTTTGGTATAACTAGTATTATTTGTTGATATTATCAGAAAATCAAAACAGCTTTCCGTTTTATTTCTTAAACTCAGCCCAAGAGAGAATCTTTTAGAGATATACACCCCTTCTACCCACTCATAGACGACCCAACCCTAAAAACGTTATTTTAAAAATAACACGCAGCATCCTTTTCAGTGACATCTGCACATAACCTCACTGACGTTCGACTTTCATCCTAATCTGTCAGTCATGTTTAAAGTTACCGTATAATTTACAATATTATTTGTTTATTAAAAAGACCCATCATAAATTAGCAAGTAGATAGGTAAGATATTCTATGTACACTCTGTTGTCTCACTTTTCCATGTTTAACATTTCCATTTACTCTCGGATCACAATGAACTTTGTGTGGCGTTTGATGTTTACAGTAGTGAAAGGAGATACCATATCCATTTATAAATAACAATAATACAATGTGCTACGTTAACAGATAATAAAATGTTATGCGTATTTGTTACATTATTCTGTGATTTGATATCTTGTGATTAACGTGGCCGGTGATGTTTTTAAAATTAATAATAGAATAATCGTAGGTATTGTTGCATTTTATCAATACATATTTGATAGCTGTAGTCACATGTATCTGTTTATCAGTGTTATAACATATTGTAATCTGACTCCAAAACGTTTTCTATATAAAAGTATATTTTATTGTTCAAACGCTTGGATATGAACAGGATGTTAATGACAGATTGTTCCAAAAAGCACATTAAGATCAGTGAGGAGAATACTACAAATTGAAGATTTTGGCAAGGGAGGTTGAATAAATGGGTGAACATTAAGTAGACGGGTTAAGTAATGTTGGCCGATAAATGTAATAATATTTGTGTGATGTTTGTTTTGAAAAAACGAATGATTTACATGATAACCAGAGCCGGCGTTAGCCATCCTTGCACCCTGTGCAACATATTCTTCAACGCCTGTTATTTGTTATTGTTAACTAGCATTTTGCCCACAACTTGCAAGTAAAATAAGTGTTATCACCTATGGAATGAGGGTCATAACATTATGGTTATTTGTAAAAATTATCATATGTTTTTAAATTAATTTTAAATCTATATTTTTTTATTGTAATTATATATAATTAAACTCTGAATTCATATAAAATAGGTAGGTATTTGGTGAATGATAATGGAAATAATCACAAATTAATTAATAAATTTGGTAAATTTGCAGATTACCTCCCGAAAGCTTTTCTAAAAATTTATTTCAGAAACATGCCTAGACCCCCCCTGGATGCACAAACCACAAGAAAAATTGGTAAATTTGCAGATTAGCTCCTGAACGCTCTTAAAAAAATTGTCTCCTGAAACATTACTAGGAAGTTACGGGACTAGGAGTGAATAGGGTTGCTGGGCGTGGTAGGTAGTAAAAAGGAAATATGAGCAGAAAATGCGAAGGAAACTACTTGAAAGCTGTCTACCCCGCACAGCACCCCTATTCGCCACAGGTCCTGTAACTTCCTTGGGGGGTATGAACAAGAAATTTTTCTTGTGGTTTATGCAATGAGAGTGGATGTATGCATACAAGCGGGGAAGGAAAATGCCTACGACGAAGCAGACACACCCCCCCCCCGTTCAGCTTGTGGTTTGGGGGGGGGGGTGCTTCGCCTTGGGGATTTTACTTCCCCTCTCGCGTGCATACAACCACCCTTGTTGCATAAACCACAAGAAAAATGTCTTCTTCATACCCGCCAAGGAAGTTACGGCACCTGGGGGAATAGGGATGCTGTGCGGGGTAGGCAGGGTTTAAGGGGGATATGGCCTCAAGATGTGAAGAAGACCGCTTTCAAGCCCGATTTCTTCGCATTTACAGCTCGTATTTCCTTTTTACTACCTACCCCGCCCAGCACCCCTATTCACTCCTGGTCCCGTAACTTCCTAGGTGGGTGTGAATTAGAAATTTTTCTTGTGCTTTGTGCATCCAGGGGGGAGCCTAGTAATCGCCAGGTATCGATGGTGAGACTTTGTACAAAAGTTTTAGATACCATGCTTTAAAATTGTACATTTAATACAGCCACAAGCCTAAGCTTATATGCATTGTACCTTGTTAAATGTATGTCAGATATATATATATATATATATATATATATATATATATATATATATATATATATATATATATATATGAAATTAAAAATTTGCCAATTGATTGTTATTTAACTGGGCGATTCAATCAATTATTCAAATACACTATATTTGTAGCTTTATTAACGGCCCTAAACACAGTTTTAGTGCAGCATAGATATATTATGCTATCGCATAATATAGCAGAAATGTAAAAAAATCAAGCCAAGTCTCTATAAAAATGTTTTTAAAATAGTATTTTTTTATCTTTAAACTTAAACATAAGACGTCATATAAGACCGAAACACTCGTGGGATGTGTTTCAATGGTAATTCTACTAATTTTCTGTAATTAATTAATTCTGTATACTTTGAATATAACATCCGGGGCATGAAGCCGATCTAAAGTATCATGCAAATAAAACCCTTCTTGACGCGTGCTTAGATAGTGTAGGGGGTACCGCGCTTGCCTCCTAATCATAAGGTTATGCGATGGAATCCAGCTCGCTGGATGTATGTTCTTTTTTAATGTTTTATTTTGACATTTGGAGAAACAATAGTGCACAGATTTCATGCGTTTTGTCCAAGATGTCATTTTTGTTTAAAATGCCTAAATAAGTTTGACGTCACCTTTGAGTCTGAAATTATAATTAATTTTGTTATTGTTGTAATTTTTATTGAAAAAACCGGTTTCATTAGGTTGACTAGATTAGATTATATTTTATTGTGAGTGGGCTATTTCAGTCCCTCCACCGCGACCTTAGGTATATTCTGGCTCACGTCTAATTATTTAGATTTCACCCATCAATTCCAGCTCCCTGAGGGAGTCGATCTTTTCTTGATGGTGAGAGTTTGTTTGGCAGGTGTACTGCCATCTGAGTAAAGTCGCTTGCCCGTTTCGGAGCTCAAAGAGAGATAACCTCTCTCCGAGTGCATCTGAACTCGACATCCGTCAGTGTTTGCCTCGAGGCGGTATCATGAAGTCCCGCCCTCGAGCAGCATCTAATCTCCAGTTGTAATCCACCCCTAGAGATCTCAGCTCCCCTCAGGCTCTTCCAAACCTCACACCTAACAGTGTTAAGACTCAAGGCAACATCCCATCGAGTCCCGCTCCCGAGCATCACCCCAGCGAGGCTGTCCGTCTGTTTCGTAGCACACAGTATGGGCTTCAAACTCCGGGTGTTTACCACTCATCAGAGATCAGAGCCCCCCGGGACGTCTGGACACCCGACACACGCCAGGGCGGTATCATCTGGAACGCCGCTCCCGAGTAACAACCAAGCGAGGCCAATTGTCAATCTGTGACGCCACAGTGGAGGCGCCAAACTCCGGGTGCATATCACTCCCCAGAGATGTCTGCCTCCTCCCAGCTTCACATGCACCAGACCCCCGCCAGTGTTTCATTGACTCGAGGCGGTATCATGAAGTCCCGCCCTCAAGCAGCATCCAGACTGGGTCGTTGGTCTGTATCAATGCTCACAGAGTAGGCCCAAGTCTCCAGGTGTAGTCCAACACCTGCCAGCGTTAGCTTAAATTTCACCCAACAAATCAAGCTTCCGACAGGTTACAACACCTGCGAGGTGAATCTTTGTTTGACAGATGTACTGCCATCTGAGCGAAGTCGCTTGTCCGTCTCAAAGCTCAAAGAGAGATAACCTCTCTCCGAGTTCGTCTGGACCAGACATCCGTCAGTGTTTGACTCAGTGCAGTATCATGAAGTCCTGCATCTAAGCAGCATCCAAGTGAGGTCGTTTGTCCGTTTCGAAGCTCACAGAAGAGGCCTCAACCCTTAGTTTTATTCCACCCATAAAAAGCTCAGCTCTCCTCCGGGTTCGTCTAGACCCGACACCCACCAGTGCTAGACTCAAGGCGACATCCCATCGAGCCCCGCTCTCTAGCATCGCACGAGCGAGGCCGTCCGTCCGTTCCGAAGCACACAGTGGGGGCCCCAAACTCCGGGTGTCACTCATCAGAGTTGTCAACCCCCTCCGGGTTTTCTAGACACACGACACCCGCCAGCACTCAACCCAAGGTGGCACCCATCCGGAACCCCGCTCCCGAGTAACAACCAAGCACGGGCAACCATCCATTTCTAAGCCCAGAGTGGAGGCCTCAAAATCCGGGTTGACTAAAAGGAAATCATACTGGCGATTAATAAGGAAAATAACTGCTACATTAATAATTTGGCAAATAAGTTACTTTTCTAAATACGAATTATGTTTCCTTCTGGAAATCTTCTGTATAACTTTGTAATGTGTAATACAAGTTGCTTTTAAAGAGACTTACACTATCTACAGATATAGCAAAGTTGAGTTCTTTAGCTTCATAGCTTCATTAGAAAATTGAGTTTTGGGCATTTTTGTCAAAAGGAGTTAGAACACAACATTTTTTTGATAATAGAGAGATCAATGGTAACACTTTTGAAAGAATTTTTAAAATGTGTGCGTACTAGGACCTCTAAAATCGATCTTCAAGGTCTGTGTAAGTTTAAAATATTAACTTTACTAATATGCCGTATAATAATAGTGTAAAATTCTTATGAAAATTCGCTACTATAACGCACTTGCTGCGTCCCGAAATTTAAAAATTTAGAAAACTTCCATTTTGTTCTTGTGACTACAACAAATTATTTATATAAGGCTTATTACCTTTAGCTACTGTGAGTCACTTATTTTATGTAGCATTAGATTTTATTTTTTGATTTGTTAATTATTGAAAAGAGGGGAAAAAATTAGTTTATTTACAGAACCTGATAATAAAGTTTAACCAGATTTACTAACATTATATTACTAGCTTATGTAAATATTTCATTTGTGTTATCACATATTGTAAACTTCTGTTCAATTTATTAACCTTTCCTATTTTATTTTTTGTTTAATCGCTTCAATTTTTATTTTCGTAATTATCCTAGTATTAACAACATAATTTTGATTGTAAAAATTAATACTTAATCTCTAAATGAAGATTGGAACCTGTGATAAGCACTGATAAGTACATTTGGAGACCCCAAATCACCTCAACACATATTTTGAAATATCGTTTCATTAACAAAGTTAGCGTCATCAGAGGATGAAATATTCTAACTACTTACTGCTAACATCACCTTTTATACTGAATCTTAGGTAAAGAGCGATACCAAGTGGGAGACTAAATCGCAGGTAAATTTTTCAGTGTATTGTATTTTAATTGCCGGACGAGGTTTTTGAACTTCCTTTATCACTTTACCTGACAGGTTTCGGAATATTTATCTGCATCAAAGATAGAGCACAAACAGAGGACTACAAACCAGTGGCGGAGCTCGGTTTAAGGAACTTTTGTTTTTTATTGCCCTAGAAATATAAATACCTTCGTCCTCATCCAGTCCCGCTGGTTGTCTAACATTTTTGATAAGTTTAAGATTTTATTTATCAATGTGGTGGTTATTATCCCAAATATGTTGTGCCACACATGACTTGTCTACACTACTGTATTTCAGCTGTACCGGATGTTCACGACATCCAGTCCCAATGGGTCTCTTAGTCTGTCGAACGTATTTAAGACTACAATCTGTACAGCCTATCTCATAGATCCCGACATTCCCAACAAAACGGCTGGTTTAAATTTATTAGTAAAAAAATTAAGTTAAAGTGGATATAGTATAGAATTAGAGTGCATTAAAACGCGGCTAAATATCACGGATATTCAGCTTGCTTGGTGGAAAAATTAATTACAAGACACAGAGCAAAGAAAATGTTAGCGAAATGCATGACATTTAGGAAAGATAAAATAGAGAAAAAATTTGTTTGCCTACCTTTTGAACTGCGTATCACAAGGGATCTCGAGGGCATTTTTAAGAAAGCCATTTTCCAGCTGACTTTCTCGACAAAAGAATAATTTAAGAAATTTGTTAGGTAATATGAAAGATAAATATGAAGCCACTGAAATGTCGGGTATATATAAGATAGGTTGTAAAGATTGTAATTCTAAATATGTTGGGCAGACTAAGAGAACCATTGGGACTAGATTTCGTGAACATCTGGTACAGCTGAGATACGGTACTGTGGACAAGTCATGGATGGCATAACATATTTGGGATAATAACCACCACATTGATAAAGAAAATCTGAAACTTATCAAAAATGTTAGACGGCCAGCGGGCTTGGATGCGTATGAAAGTATTTATATTTCTAGGGCAATAAAAAACAAAAGTCCCTTAAACTGATCTTCGCCAATGGTTTGTAGTCCTCTGTTTGCGCTCTGTCTTTGATGCAGATAAACATTCCAAAACCTGTCAGGTAAAGTGATAAAGGAAGTTCAAAAAACGTCGTCCGGAAATTAAAATACAATACAATACAAAAAATTTGACTGCGATTTAGTCTCCCTCGCGGTATCGTTCTTTACCTAATAAGATTCCGTATAAAGGGTGATGTTAGTATTAAAGTAGTTAGAACTTTTCATCCTCGGATAACGCTAAGTTTGTTAGTGAAACGTTCGCCAGGTCTTTAAAAGGGTGTGTTGAGGTGATTAGGGTTCTCCAAGTGTACTTATTTTATCTCATTTGTTGCAGGCCACTCTATTCGCCAGACCTAGACCCCTGGGGCCGTCCCTACATTACCCACCATCACCACCACACCCCCCACTATCACACACCATGAAGGTAGTAGCACTAGTCAGTGGTGGCAAGGACAGCACATACAATATGCTGCAATGCATAGCTGCCGGCCACGAGATCATAGCCCTGGCTAACCTGGTGCCCTCGACCGGCTCCGAAATGGACAGCTACATGTACCAGAGCGTGGGACACGAAGCTGTTCCACTCATAGCAGCCGCCATGGACCTGCCACTCTTCAGAAGAGAGACTAATTGTAGAGCTTTGCAGAGTGGGAGGATATACCAACCTGTAGATGTGGAAGATGAGGTTGAGGACCTTTATCGACTGTTGCAGGAAGTTAAAGAAGCCATCGGAGATGTGGAAGGAGTTTCTGTGGGTGCTATACTCAGTGATTATCAAAGAGTGCGAGTCGAGAATGTGTAAGTTTATTTATTGTGATGCTAAGTAAATACGGTGGTATGCAGTAGAATACATTTTGCCTGTCATTTATTTGTTTAACTTATCTATAATGAATACAAGTAAGGAACAGGAGTTTTTTCTGGGTTAAGATATGTTTTTCGCGGCGATAATAATAAAACAGTATAATATATTGGCTGTCTATTCCTTGATAAATTAATCTATAATTAATTTAGGGAATAAATTAAAGTCTGGACATAAGTGAATAATACTGGTGCATTTCCGTTTAATTGTGCTAAATGTTCTTTGAATCTAATTCCAATAGATCTCTTTGTTTGTCCAGCATATTTGAGATCACAATATTTAAAACTTATCTCATAAATTCGCGACATTTTGGCCATACTATCCTTGTCTTTTGGGTTATCTAGCAAGTTTTTTAAACTATTTTTTGTCAAAAATGTTAGTTACAAATTGGCCTTTTTTAAAACGCTATCTAGACCCCTCGTGATTCAGGATTCAAATGATAAGCAAAAAAAGTTTTTTGGCTTTCCTTCTTCTAAAATTTGTTGATTCTGCTAATATTTTCTTAGTTTTGTGTTTAATGGGTTAAATTCTCCACTAGGCAAGCAGTGTATCCCTTATATTCGGCCACGTTCTTAATATGCTTTAATTCTTTGGTATATCTACTTTTACTTAAAGGAAAATTAATTAACCTGTTTACTAAAAAGTCAGGTCAGGTCAGCGTAGAGTGTTGTTTTTCTTTCTATGGACATTGAATTCTCGAGTGTCTGTATCTTTGATAACTAGTACATCTACAAAGAGTAATTTATTATTAATTTCTAATTCGTGGGTAAATTTTATAGAACCAAATGTATTGGTTAATTTGCCAACAAAATCTTCTATTCTGCAAATGTTTGTGTTAAACACCGCGAAAATATCATCCACCTAACCAGACCACACTCTAGGAAAATACTCACTTTCACTTTGAAGATCTGTTTCAAATCTACTCATGAAAAGGTCTGCAATAAATGGTGATAGCGGGTTGTCCATTGCCGTGTCTTGGGTTTGTTCAAAAAACTCATTATTGAATTGAAAAATATTTTGTTTAATACAAAGGTTTGTTAACGTTAAATATTCTTTGCACACCTTTTCATTTATGTTGTTCATTTTTAACAACTCTTCTAAATACGTTAACGTTTGCTTCTTGGGAACACTAGGAAACAATGAGGTTACATCAAATGAAATTAAAACCTCAAGCCTTCTATCAATTTAACCTCTTTGACATTATTAATAAATTCAAGTTAATTTGTTACTGAAAAACGTTTTTGTTTGGCGGGCAAGATTTTAAACTCATTTGTCAATAGTGTTGGGCACTGAATGAATGATTCAACTCACTAAGTCGACTCACACCAGTGAATCAAGTAAATCAACTTAGATACTGATCCGACGCCCGACTCACTCAGTGACTCATGGTTCCCGCTCAGCGACTCTAATGCTGACTCACCGGTTATTGAGTCCGATTCACTGTTTCACCACTCACCGACTCATGACTGAATGGGAATGAGAGTTGCAAGAATGGGTACGTGACCTTTGCAAAGTAGAGAGATTATATGGTCAAGGTCAATGCCATAAAGCTATAAGCCATCATATATACGCAATAGAGATGGAAGACGCTCAACCTGACCCGTATAAAGCCATCCTCTGGACTTACTTCTGCTACTTCTTCCTCCCTATTTATTAGTAGGATAGCCACATCTACTCTTTTGTCCTTGATCCACTGTTGATATTCTACGATTTTTCTATTTGGCTCACCCACTATGAGGATATCCAAGTTTCGTTCTATAGCTGTTGTATAGGCTATGTCATGTGCAGCTCTTGCTCTTCCCAGGTTTGTTTGTAGTATGCTAATTGACATAATTAGTTATGTTACCCGCATTGGATAGTGTTCTGATCTTTTCTTTGATTAATCTTCTGTATTGAGGACACTTTGTCTGATCCATTCTATGACCTTCCTCCTTGCATGAAATGCAGAAAGATAAGTTATTACACTCCTTAGCCTGATGTCCAACCTTTAGGCACTTTAGCCATACCTCAGATCTTTCTTCTCCCTTACAGTTTTCTTTTATGTGGCCATAATGGTGATATCTAAAGCACCTTTGCAGGTTGACCCTTTTCCTGACCCTACATTGGATCCATCCAATCCCTATTCTCCCTCTTTTCACTATCCGGGTGACATATTCCGTCCTCATGACAACAGTTGCTGTTTGATTGCCATTTTGAGTGGGCCTGATAGAGACAACCCTAAAAGAATTCGGGTTAATATGCTCAGTTCTCACCATCTCTCTCTTTAGTTCAGTTGCAGCCCTTGCCCTCTCACTGTGAATATTTGTACAGTCTGTGAGTAAATGGCAAATGATGCTTTATTTAAATTCAAATGAAGTAAAGAATTTTACTTAACAAGACAAATGAAAAGTTAATTCTGTCAGGGATGCCATCTGGATTTTTAGCGAATCCAAGAAAAACGCTGTTAACATACTAACAAAAAATAACAAAACACAACGGGTTTCTAAGCCGTTATACAATACAATAATATATCTTGTGATACCTACTTCCTACTGCAACTCTGCTTGACGAATAAACAAAAATATAAATATATATCTATAGAAACCTGGAAGAGAAACATCAAATACTTACTATAGAATAAGAAAGCCAACAATTAAACAAAAATGATTACTAAGCAACGTTGTATTGTCTGTGTTCGGTACATCTGAAGGTGAATTAAATTAAATTAAAAAAAATGAACTAAACGTTTAAGTATTTGAAAAGATACTAATTATTTCATATAAGTTTGCTTAGCATGGCTGCAGCCGGCTTTACACTATTCCAATACAATAAAATTATTCTGATCAATATTAACTTAAAAATAAACTATTTACTCAAATAATAATTTCATAAAATGATTAGGAACAGAAAAAATTGAACTTTACTCATAATTCTGTGTGATCAGATAAGAAAATAGTCTGGTTTACATAAAAAGAAAAACCTGTATAACTCCGTTAGTCTTCGGCTTTGATATCGTAAATAACAGGAACCAAAAGCAGTCTCAAATGGAACGAAACCATGAAGGGGGACATCAGACGTTTTCCAGATATACTTGAAACTGACCAGTAAATTAATATGTCCTTGTCTGGTTTCCATCAACATAAATCTTTATCAGTTAAAACAGGATATTATAAACCCCATGCATCTTAATAAGCACTCACACAGCCTGGGGGTAGGACTCTATAATTGTACAAAGGATACCAAATTAACGAAACGGAAAACTCAAGAGAAAAACTCTTAAAAACATACCTCATTAAAGTTGAGAGTCGATATCAAACTTAACAGAAATTATCAATACTGGATGATGTACAAATACACCACTTAACCCGACACAGGTAGAGGAACACCGTCTATTAACTTCAATCCAGGAGTACCAGCGAACGTCGCTTTTCACTGGCAAGACGGCGTTGGCCTGCGCCAGCCGCGGCATCATGGGTACTCAGCGTGGACCAATTACATGCGAGTATCCACATCATGTGCCAGGGTCGTCTTAACATTAATTTTTACGTTGAAATCAACTGAATATCTGGAATATGATTGTTACCTATGCTTTGAGCGCTAAATATGCAAATTAAGAAAATACAAAGAACGCAGTGGGGCACTGGCACGCTGCACAGTCTCGTCGATAGAGGCATCTATATCCGTAATGTGGATAATGGTTTTGTGTGTTGTGACAACCACTTGCGCATTTTCATTTTTTTTTAAAGAATGGCTTGTTTGAGGGTCTTTGCTGTTTCCTTTCCTCCCATTACTTCTAACATGAGGTCTCCTTTCTTCGTCTTTTTGATAGAGCCGACTTTTATCCCCTGTTCTTCTATATTAACCGATTTTCTAACAGATTTGAGCAAATCTGCGTAACTTGTTCCTTCTGAAACCTTTACAGTAATTTTTTCTCAGTCAGTCTGTCTGTCTCCTCTTCTCATGCCTTCTGTTTCGTATTTTTTCTCTTTGTCTCCTTTTTTTCCTTCGGGTATAGGGTGATCTCTACCTGAAAGTCACGGAGGAGAAATTCCACACATTTCCTAATGTACATGAAGTTGGTGTTCCCCAAATAGCCTATGCGTATTTTTTTCCTATTGTGCTTCACTACCTCTTCCTTCAGCTGGAGGCAGAGATTATAAATTGTTTTACCGTCATCTACCCAACTTTCTTCCATTTTCATTCGCATGATGAAGACTGATCTACTGTAGGTGCCCTGTTCTGTTTTTCTGCTGCTCTTTACTCCAATTTGCAGTGTGACATACTCCATTTTTCCCTCTATAAGACCTTCACTTATAAGCTGAGCCGCTTCCGGGCATTGAGCCTTTAGGGCTTCATATGCCCCTTCATGTATTGATGCAACCAGGTCTGTAATTATGACGAGGTCTTCCGTTACATTTGTCTCATGCCACTTTCCGTCGCCTAAATCCGTCACTTTAAATGTTTCTTTGGGCTAATTTTCATCTATGATTTCCGTTAGTCTTTCAAAGTTTTTATGCCCGCTGAGGATTGAATCTATCTTTTTCGCTTTTTGCAGTTTATTCTTTTGCGCTTCCAGGTCAATTTCTTTAGCGATAACCCGTGTGCCAGTTGAGTTTGTGGTTTTTGTATTGTATGAACGCTCTCGCGTCTCTGCCTGATGCCCCTTTTGTCCTTCATCGTTTACTCTTTGTTCAAACCATTTTTGGTGGTCTTCCCATTTTATTTGTTTGGCGTAGTATGTCAGCTTACTGCTTATTTCACTAAGCTCTTTTTTTGGCTTATATGTCTCTGTAACTAGTTTTTGTAGCAGTTGTGTCTGTTTGACTATTGCTTCCAGTGATCTTTTAAAGTTCAATTCCTGCATTGAAGTTTCCTTGTGTCTCCCCTCTGAAGCAATGTTCACCCTCTTTCGTTTCAATGGTTGTGACTGTTCATCAGCTTGAACGTTGTTTTCCTCCTGGAATATGCTCTCCGTATTTATATTAGACATGTCATAGTTTCTGTCGGGTAATGAAAAGGATCTCCCTCTCAGAGGTGTTCTCATTAGGGAGTCCCTTCTTGCAAAAGGGTTTGGTGTAATTTTACTTAATGTTGCTGATTGTTTTGCAAAAGTTACCCCCACTGTATCCATGGGGCTGCCTGTAGTTGCCTCTACCGAGGTTTCCACAGGGTGGGATTCCCGGGATTCCTGACCCACCCGGAGATGGTTTTCTTTCTGAGTTTCTTTCATGTTTATCTTTGTGGTTTCTCCGTTTTTACCCTACCGGCAGGGTTCTTGTCCGTGTCCCGTAGCCATGTCGTCATCTTACTTTGGATTTTTTTTTTTCGACCGATAGTAAGAGAGTAGAGAGAGTGGTCTAATAGGAAAGATTAAACAGTGGAAAGCATAGAAAAGAGGCCCGGCATGGAAACAGGAAAAACATGCAGAAGCCAGCTCAGGAGTGTATGTGTGTAGGTATGAGCCCACAAAGGGTGTATGAGTATAGTTGTGTGTGTGAGTGTCTCAATGTTGCGCGTGATGTTGCACCCCCATGGTCGCCATCCACGTACTCACCAGAGTGAGCCCCTGAGGGGCTATCTATCTATGTATCTATATCTATCTATCTATCTTGCTACAAAGAATGGCAAATGCCCGGACACAATCATAGTTGCAGTTGTAAAGCCTATCTACAAAAAGTTAGGTAGTAGAGCACATTGTAACAGTTATAGGTGAATTTCTGTCATAACGAATTTCGCAAAGGTGTTTGAATCTGGCCTTAGGGTAAGAATTGTGTGCTTTCTTAATAAGTATGAGGTGCTTTCAGATGGTCAATATGGTTTTAGAGAACATTCCTCAACTGGAAATGCGATAGCTATGCTGACGTCGCTTATTTATGATAGCCTTGACGAAGGGAAACGTTGTTTGAGTGTTTGCATAGATCTTGCCAGGGCATTCGATACTGTGAACCACGACAAATTGCTTAGTACACCTGAAGATATTGGGTTCAGTGGTGTGGCACTGAGGCTTATGCGGAGCTACCTGTGGGAGAGGCAGCAGTGTACTGTGGTGGTTTACATAATAGGTCACAAAATACTAGTGATGGGAAAAACGGTTATTTTCTGTTAACAGTTGAAGCCGTTAACGTTATTTAATAATAACCTTTGAAAATAACGGCTTAAGTTATTTATCTGTCATTTTAAACTGGATAGTCGATCGAATGTATCCTACATTCCCAAAGCTGTGAGCGAGAGCGAGCATACTAGTATAAATGCATTGTATTTTTACCCCGTTATTTCACGTAGTGTATAAATCTCCAATTTTGTCGATATGAAAAGGAAACAAAGGGTTAAGAAATTATAATAAGTGTGTCTTAAATCTTTTGCCACTCTGAAGTGAAACTTTTAGAAATCAGAAAGGAGTCTTATATTAGTATTTACTTAGATGTTTTAGGAATTATAAACTAGTCAGTAGTTCTAACAAATTTATTTTATGAGGGGTCTTTACGTAAATGTCAATGCCACAGCACAAATCAATAAATATCATTATTTATCATGTCTTGGGACGTTATACGTTATAACTTTTATTGCTACACAGGGAGTGATTCTAAGAACTCCATAACATAACGCAGCTCATAAAATGTCGGTAAAGAAATTTGCCTTTATTCTGTACATATGGTTTGTTATTACATTATGCTTTTATTCTTTCTTAGAAAGATCTCTATCTCTAGTTACATTTTCGGTTCACTGGTCATCTTTATCAGTCCATTTTTAAAAACTGTGCAAACAACAGCCAACAGTATAAAAAATTGAGTTTGAGTTTGAGTTTTAAAAAAATTGGAAGATATATAGTATTAATTGTTTATTTACTTATTTTAATATTCGTTGTTTTAAAATTAGTTTCAAAATTTTCAAAGGGCTGTAACTTGGAGGAGAAGGGGTTTCAAGAAAAACTTAATAAAAGACACCCCTTATTTTTCTCCAAAGAATCACCCTGTAAAATTTTTCGCATCAATTTGGAAACACGCTGTATATATACATATATATATATATATATATATATATATATATATATATATATATATATATATATATATATATATATATATATATATATATATATATATATATATATATATATATATATATATATATATATATATATATATATATATATATATATATATATATATATATATATATTCATTTAATTTTTTATATTTAAATGTATATAGATATTAAAAAATGTTGTATCATTATATTTTTTTTATCAATTTGATAACTATTATCAGACAAACGAAAATGACATGTTAACTGTTTTCTTAGGTAATGTATATAAATTTAAATAAATAAGTACTTTAATTCCACGTGAAATAACCCTATTTTGCGTTGTCTATAGTGAAAGTAATAACACGTTTTTACAGAAATTCATCTTTTCACCCAATATTTTTTATTATTAAATATTTGGCTTTACATACTAGTGGGAAACTCAACTGTTTCAAAAATAACAGCTTCTCAGTTTAACAGAATAACTCTGTGTAGTAGTATCCGTATGCCGTATCCCCATCAACAACCGGTTAAAGTTAAAATTAAAATTAAACCGTTTTATTGTACCGAAGATCCTACGTCCCTAAAGCTGTGAGCGAGAGCGAGCACACCAGTATAAATAATAATGTTATGAAGTACAGTCCACTCTATACTGTATACCCATACATATTTAGCATTCCCAATCTCAGGGCTATTCATCCCGTTAAATGGTTAAATAACAGTTACCGATGAAAACCGATGTTTATTCATCGAACCTAGTTGCAGTAGAACTGAAACAGACGACTCCGAATTCTAGTTTAGTGTAAAAAGCGTTATTTTTAAGCTGCTATTTTTATAAGTCCATAACTGGTGGTTACCGTTACGGCTCGGTAACCATTTAAAAATCACTGACAGTTAAATAACGACCCATCACTACAAAATACCCCAAGTTGTATATCACCTATAATTATCTATAAATAAAAGAAGTAAATAACGCCTAATTAAAAATAGATTGAAGTTAAACTAAGTAAATATAAATTATAAACAAAAAGAAAGAGAAATAAGAAAGATATATTTAAACAGCTGCTTTGTTTGTGAAGGAAAATATGAATTTTTTCTAAACAAAAGTGACATGGCATTTTGATAGTTAAGTGTACATTTAATTTGATTTTCTTATTAGTTTGTTTACATTTTCAGTTGTGTTCGTCTTTGTCTAACTCCATTGGCATACCTGTGGCAACGCAACCAAACCGAGCTCCTGGACGAGATGATCAAGTGTGAAGTAGATGCCATAATTGTCAAGGTAGCTGCACTGGGTCTGGAAACCTACAAACACCTGGGACGCACACTCAGCCAAATGCAACCCCATCTGCTGGCTGTAAGAGACAAGTATGGCCTACATGTGTGTGGCGAAGGTGGGGAGTACGAGACACTGACCATAGATTGTCCCCTCTTCAAGAGTAGAATCATCATGTGAGTAGAGTAACTATTCACCTTTATCTAAACGATTTAGGATTAGTTACCCTAGAAGGCTTATAAATTCCGCTCCATAGATTTGGACGATTAAGGAATTGTCTAATTTTTTTACTGGAGACTGTGCCTGTACACAGTATCAGAAATACTCTTGTGTTACTTAGTAAAGAACATGGACCAAATAATCTTAAAATTAAATATCTAAGGTTAGTTAAAGGTAAGCTGTAAAAAATAAGCAAAGCTACATAACAACCAGCAGGTGCAAAGTGCAAAAATAAAGCGTTGTTATGCTCTCAAGATGCGTGTTGCTGATAACGGTGGGTGGTAGTAGACTTTTCCTTTACGTGATAGTAAAGGTTTTCTTTCACGCCCGAGGAGGTACCACCCCTTACATCAAGGGGCCAGTGAAGTCCCAACGGACGTTTCCGGTTCTGGTGTATGAGTCGGTTTCCCTTATAAACAATAATGATGATGGCTCCTCCTTGTACAAAAGATTCCGGAGATAAAATACTCCTCCATTCGGATCTCCTGGAGTGGGGTGTGCAGGGGGCGCCGGCATCAAGCTTCAACATATCCTTCTCGAATATATGTGGCCTAAATTCTAACCTAAACTCTGTCCACCATTTCCTCCAGGCTAATAGGCCCCAACTCCTCTTCCTCACCGAAACCCAAATCAGTGCCAAAACAGCCACTAATCACTTTATTTTCCCAATGTATGAGCTCCTTACTTCCTTTAGATTGCATGGAGGTGTGTGCACATACGTCTGTAGTAATCTACCCTGCACCAGACTCCCCAATTTAGAAGCTGAAAGATAAGACATACTTTGGATGAAACTCTCTCTCAGGGCTGCAACTAGATTCATCCGTTGCATTTACCGGTCACCTTCAGACAACAACTTTGTCCAGCTCTTCGACTACCTTTCTGAAAAAACCTACCATCTGATTTCTGAATATCCTTCCTCCAAGGTCACTATTCTTGGTGACTTCAATGTTCATAATAAAGAATGGCTAGGATCTTCAAAAACTGATCCACAAGGGAGAGCCGCGGAGGCCTTTGCAGTCAGCAATTCTTTAGTCAATATGGTTCAGCAACCTACTTACTTTCCTCACATCCCAGCACACAGCTCAAATCGCTTGGATCTCCTTACTATAAAACCTGAATGCTATAAGACATCAGTCACAGCCCCCCTTGGTCGCTCAGACCACGGCATGGTCACTGCTTCCTACGCAATGCAACCCGAGGCCACACAGTCATCACACCCATGTATCGTTTGGCACTACAACTCCACGAACTGGGACGAAATGCGGGATTACTTTTCCTCATTTCCATGGGCGTCTGTCTGCTTCTCTCATCCTGACCCCTCTGATATCTCACAGAACATCACCGAAATTATCCAAGCTGGCATGGAATTATTTATTCCACATACACAGAAAACCTCTTCAGCCACTCAAAAGCCCTGGTTCTCTAAATCCTGTGACAAGGCCAGACTTGAAAAAGTCTAAGCTAACAAAACGCTTCTACACACTCCCAGTCAAGAAAACCGTCAAGCATTTAACGGCGCAAAAAACCGCTATGTCCGCATTCTTTCTGAGGCAAAAAACTCGTTTAATAACCACATCAAAAACAAAGTCCTCTCAAGCTCCAACGGCAGCAAACCCTTCTGGACGCTTGCTAAATCTATTGGGAATAATTTCTGCAAGAGCACGTTCCCACCTCTTTTTTCAGGGGATGAAATTGTTTCTACCACCCTGGGCAAGGCTGAACCTTTTGCCTCGTTGTTCGCCGGCAATTCAACCCGTCCCCAAGAGAGGATCCAAAGCGCTTCCTAGCAACTACAGGCCTATTTCTCTCCTTTCGGTCGTCTCTAAAGTGATGAAAAAGTATATAAACACCGAATTACTAAAATTTCTTAAAAACGCAGTCTAATCCACGACAAGCAGTATGGATTCCGTCAGCGCAGATCAACTGCCGACCTCCTTTCCTTGTCACCTATTCTTGGAACAAGTCTATGGAACTACACGGTGAATCCCAGATTGTCGCTCGAGACATATCCAAAGCATTCGACCAGGTCTGGCATGCAGCGCTGCTTAATAAACTTCCGACCTATGGCCTACCACCAAAACTCTGTACCTGGACAGCAAATTACCTCTCCAACCGGAACATTTATGTTGTCGTAGATGGCCATTCTTCTAAACTGTATCCAATTAATGCAGGAGTCCCCCAAGGTTCAGCTTTAGCCACTACTTTGTTTCTTCTCCACATTAATGACCTCCTCTCTAGCAAATCCAACCCAGTTCACAGTTACGTGGACGACAACACCCTCCACTCAAATATACAATATTCTAAGCCTATCTCTTTAGCCCAATTAGATGAGGATTGCATACTCATGGAGGGTTCTGTCTCTGTGGATCTCCAAAAAATATTAGACTGGGGAAGTATAAATAAGAAGTACAATTCAACTCCACCAAATCTCAGTCTTGGTTTCGATCTCCTAAGAGATACACCAGCTCTAGACCCATCACAATGAACAACAAAGTTATTCAAAGTAATGAGTCCTTTTCACTTGTTGGCATTTCTATGGATCAAAATCTCAATTGGCACCAACATGTCACATCAATTGCCGAAGCGACTGCTAAGAAATTAGGTTTCCTCTTCCGGGCTCGCAAATACTTTTCACCAGCTAATCTCTATACCTTATATACTTCACAAATAAGGCCAAACCTCGAATACTGCTCCCACATATGGGGTACCGCTGCCGCTTCTACACTCACTATCCTGGACTCCATTCAGAAGAGAGATATACGTCTCAACAGTAACCCTACTCTCACTCAAAGGCTGCCATCCCTTGCCCACCAACGTGACCTGACTTGACCTGACCTCTCTCTTTTATAGATATATGCACGGGCACTGTGCAGAGGAGCTTTCTTCCATAGTTCCTCCACATGCTGCCCCCAACAGATCTACCAGGGGAACAGAGTGAATGCCCACTCTTTTGTCCCGAGGACTTCCAAGTTGTGGAACTCGTTGCCGGCACATGTTTTTCCTTCTCCTCCGAACCTCCAAACCTTTAAGTCCAGAATGAACAAGTTGTCTCTTTCCTCCTTGTCGACACCCACGGTACGATAGTAATTAGGCTGTGAGCCCTCCTGGTGTGTTGTTGAAATAAGAAAAAAATATTAATTTCAACAGTGCGGTCTAACATAAAATAACTGTCAGGTTCCCTTTGTAAATTTTGGCTGCATTGGACACAAACATTGAGAACATTAAGCAGAAAATTATATGTTTCGAACTAGTCACTCAAAAAAGAATATGCATCCTTAATCTTAAGTGTACATAAAAGGGATACGGTTTTATAAGGTAATTGGAGACTCGGTTATAGGGAAACTTGGATTATGATAAGTTGCAAAAATAACACAACTAAATGGTTTCTTAACAAAAGGTGATTTTATCAAAAATTTAATGAAATATATATCAGTACCTTGGGGCTAAGTTTAACTTCGCTTTTTATCAAATTTGACATTAGGTTACATTATCAGTATTAAAGATCTTCTGCTTCACCTGCCATACAGTATGTAATCCCAAATAGCAGTGTTAATGAGTTATCCAATGTTAAACTGTATTAAATAACGCACTTCTGCGTCCCGAATTTTTTTTCTCTTGGGATCGATACTGTCGTTCGATTTCCTCTCTACACATGAGGCTTTTAGATTACCTTTATTAATGTTTAAACTTTAAAACATCATAGAGTAGTACCCCATCTAGGCTCCACTGGAACTTTCAGTGTGTTTTGAGTTTCACCACGACTTTTCTGTATTTCTTTAGACTTCTTTGAATTAACACAAATCAGCTTCTTCTTCTTATTTACAGTTTCTTTACCTTAACTTCGCAAATCAGCTGTTAAAAAGTTGGTTACTGGCTCACAAATTGACATTAACTGGAAAAAAACTGGGAAAGTGTCCGCGAACATTTCCAGTAACTTTAAATGAAACTTTCAAAGTGAAAATAAGTTCCTGCGGGAAAGTTTCCAAAATGGAAAGTTTCCATTTTATTTCCATCTCTGGGTATTTGTAATATGTTATGGTGATTTGGGTTCTCTAAGTGTACTAATCAGTGCTCGTCTCAGATTCCAATCTTCACTAATAGTACAGGCAATAGAGAATTTGTTTCTGCATTAAACTACAGGAGTTATTTTTTTTTTTGATAGATAGGTTCTGAATGACGTACTGAATGTAAAAACACAAAATCCTTACAAATTAGGAGGGCGGAAGTGCCGCCATTTTGAGAATAACCGTTTCGGCCTATATCTCCTCAACCGTGCACTTTAGGCCAAAAATGGTAATGACCTTTGTTGTAGATAATTGCATTTCCCATCTTTTTTGTTAAATACTTTTTTTTTGTATCACTCACCGTTTACAACTTGTACGACTATTAGCATCCATTTATTGACTTTTTTACCTATATCTTTGTTAATAATTGTTTAAAAAATAAAATGCTTATATCGTAACTTTTTAATCGACAAATTTTCTAGAACTTTTACTTAAAACTTTTTTTTCTCAAATTAATATTAGTGAATTTTCTTTTAAAAAAATTCATTGAGACCCCGACTTTTGAGTT
This sequence comes from Tillus elongatus, assembly GCA_964006375.1. Taxonomy (NCBI): domain Eukaryota; kingdom Metazoa; phylum Arthropoda; class Insecta; order Coleoptera; family Cleridae; genus Tillus; species Tillus elongatus. The sequence continues at coordinate 129,145,054 of OZ023267.1, forward strand.
TTGAATATTTTTTTCAAATGTGTGTTAATTATGCCCCCTAGAACACATATCCGAGGTCAGTTTCAATTTTTATATGTTTATATATATATATATACATATATATATGCTCAAAAAATAATGGGCCGATTTTGATGAATGTTTTGTAAAGCCTGAAGTCTTAGCTTCAACCGTCATTGTCCTTCATTTTACTAAAATATTTCCAGAAAAAATTTTCGATTAAAAAGTGCAACATTTAACGCGTTATAACTTTGAAAATATTGATTTGGGAAAAAAAAAGTTTTCAGTAGAAGTTGTAGGAAATTCGTCGATTGAGAAGTTAATTTATAAGCGTTTTATTTCTTAAACAATTATTAACCAATATATTGGTAAAAGTCAATAAATGAATGCTAACAGTCGTATAAGTTGTAAACGGCGAGAGATACAAAAAAAATTTACAAAAAAGATGAGAAATGCAATTATCTACAATAATGGTTATTACCATTTTTGGCCTAAAGTGCACGGTTACAGAGATATAGGCGCCGAAACGGTTTTTCTCAAAATGGCGGCACTTCCGCCCTCCTAATTTGTAAGGATTTTGTGTTTTTACATTCAGTACGTCATTCTGAACCTATCTATAAAAAAATAACTCCTGTAGTTTAATGCAGAAACAAATTCTCTATTGCCTGTACTACAAGTGAAGATTGGAATCTGAGACGAGCACTGATTAGTACACTTAGAGAACCCAAATCACCACAACATATTACAAATAACTAGAGATGGAAATAAAATGGAAACTTTCCATTTTGGAAAGTTTCCTGCAGGAACCTGAACCCATCTATATAAAAAAATAACTCCTGTAGTTTAGTGCATTATGGACAAGAGTAACGGGTTCCTCTATTGCCTGTACTATTGGTGAATTCTGCTCTGTCTATTAATTTAAATTGTTTACAGCGAAGACTCAGAGATAGTTATACATTCAGACGACGCCATAGCCACTGTAGGATACTTGAAACTGAACAAACTAAGACTAGAATTAAAACTGCCCGAATTAAGTTTGAGTGAAAGACTAGCGGGCCTACCTTTAAAAGACTGTGATGGATATATTACTGATCAGGGTGAAGAAGCCAACGAATTTATGGACTCTGAAAGTGATCAAGGTATTATTTTTACTGTTACTATTACTGCTCTTGTGATTATTTCACTGTTATCACTATTAGTAGTAGTAGTTATATTATGATACTTTATTAGCCACATTTAGCAAATCTTTGTTATGAAATAGCTTTATTAATGGTATTTTTTATTTGATCTTTATTCAATAATCTCTAATAATTTCAGAAGATAACGTAGAAAGTAATGAAACCACATTGGAGAACATAGAACTGAACGGCTCAAGTAACACAATCCCAACCACATCACTTGCAAAACAAAAGACAGTCTGGACGAAAAGCAGTCAAGGTTGGCTGTGGATCGGCGGGTTACAAGGCGATTCCTCGGACGCCAAGGAGGCCATGGAACAGGCCATGGAGAAACTAACGTGTAGGTATGCACCGTTGAGACACATCGTTCAGACATAACTCTACTTTTTCTTTAACATAACCTTTTGAAGCATCTAACAAAGCTGAAACTGATTTTTAAGCAGGCAAATATGAAAATTTAATAATTAGTTAATAGTAATTAATATTTTTAAAAGCTAAATAATTACTTTGCTTATCACGGTTTCCGTGGTCATTTTTGTGAGTGAGATTGAACACACTGAGACCTTAGAGACGATTTCCAACGAGATTTGGGGAGTATGTAGATTGAGATCCTGTAATCGAGCTACCACCCCACATATCCTTATCCACCATTTTAAGGAGTAGGCAGATTGATGCCTTAGAGTTCTTCTTTCATATTTCTCTCCAAGGAACTGAAACGTTGACTTTTGACTTTTAATAAATTCTAGGCGCCGTTCAACCTGAGAACTAAGTATTATATATTGTCACAAAATTGACAATCACAGAAAGATTATTCAATGTAGTTATCAATCAGAAGCTGCAATTACTCCGTTTACAGTAAAATTAAATCATCGGAAACATTTATTAAGTTATATATTTTCTATTTAGTCCGGTGCGATCGGTGAAAAAGTAAGTACAATCGTTCATGAGAAGCAAGCTGCAGGTTCAGCGACTAAAGCGAGGTCGTTTATACTGGCTAACTTGCCGGTCCGCGGCGCTGTGGTCACTGGCAGTGGAAGGGAGTTCGCCTGAAACAAGCCAGGTCAGAGGTGAACAGCGAGATTTTCAGTAATTCCAATGCTGTTTGCAGGTGCAGTAGATGAGCTGTCCAGGTCTAGGCAGTTTCGCTGCCATAATTGCTTTTCTTTGTTTTGTTCATATTAGGAGCGGAGACTGAATCAAGGTGAAGAACCCGGCCAAGCAGTCGTGGGAATCCAACAGCAGGTGTACGGGGTTGTAGAGTAAGGACTGTGGTATTCACAAAGTGGACAACGTTGCCAGATTTTAATTTAGGTAGGTCAATACCTCCTAAGGCTTAATATAGTAGCAGGCCCCAGATGAGAGAGAAGACTGAGCATTCTGATGTTTGAAGCATAGTCAAGTGGCATTGTTTTATTTTGTTAGGTTGAGATACTCGACGTCATCACTGAAGGTGTAGCAGCCGATGAATTGTTGGGAACACTGCGACAATATAAGGGCTGGGGAAGTAGTTGGCCATCCCCATCGGTGTTCTTGGGCAGTCCTGAAGAGCCAGAGCCACGTTCTAGATTTTCAGTCACCATGAGAGCATCAAAGCATAGGCAAAGGATCATCTGCAAAAGAACAGCCATCGTAATCAAGTTTTCCAAAGCGGATGCTCGTAGAGTCCCTCTCACGGTCCCAGCAAGCGTCTCGAATAAGGTTATTGCTTCATAAATAATACTTTTGAGATGCCTCCATAAATAAAAGTCCATAGGATTTAAATCAGGGGATCGAGCAGGCCATGGCTGAGGTCCACCGCGTCTGATCCATCTGCGTCCAAAAGTATTGCTTAGGTAATTTATGACATTTAGGCGGGGCTTTGTCATGCATAAACCACAGGTTATGTCTTATGTCAAGAGGTACATTTTCTAATAACCCATTTAGTTGGTTTTGCAGGAATTCAACATAAGTTGTAGCATTAAGTCTGTGAGGTAAAAAAAAATGGTCCTGTTAAATTACACCCTTAAATTCCAGCTCATACATTTAAGGAAAATTGCTGTTGTTGATGCCTTTCAAATACTACGTGGGGATTTTTGTCAGCCCAAATATGGCTGTTACGAAAATTGACGATCCCGTCGCGCCTAAATCCAGACTCGTCAGTGAACAATACACAATTCAACAAGTTATCTACATTATTATCTTGAAGAAACCATTGGCAAAATTGTAGGCGAGGTATAAAATCTCTTTCAAGTGATAGTGCCTGCACAAGTTGGATGTGATATGGACGCAATTGTTGCTCGTGATCAACTCGCCATATCGTTGCATTGGATGCTCCCAGAGGATTGGCCATTTCCGTAGAACTTATTTTTGGATTTTGTTTAATTTCATCCAGAAAAGCCTCTTCAAAGTCAGGATTTCGTGGTCTGCCTCGATCAGCAGTAACTTTATTAAAGGTACATGGTAAAATATATATATATTCGAAAGAGACAGATCGATGTATTAGATAATGTAAGTATGTACCTGTTTCTCGCAACCGGATGTCAATCCGTTGACACATCCTTCTGTCTGGAATTCTCCGATTTGGGAAGGCTTTTTCATACAGTCGTTTCGCCTCATAACAGTTACCAAAAGCCCGTGAATACATAACATGCATGTCTGTTAGTTCATTGTTGGTAAAGACTTCCATATTTAATTAGAAAAATTACGGACAATACAATTAATTACTTAAAAATAGTGAGTAGTCTCAAACGTAAAAGTCAAATGTAGTATATGTCACGACAAAAACGCAAAATTCAAGTCCCGTAACGATGGAAACCACTTTGTTAAATGGTTTGTTCAAAGTTTGTTATCATGGCTTTTTATTTTATTCTCATGATTGTGTCTTGTCAGCTCTTTTTTCTGGTGAGATTTTAATTTTTAATTAGAGAATAAGAAAATTAAGTTTATACATACTGATAGCAATTAAAAGGTGAAAAATGTATTCCTATGATTTGTCGCAGAATTAATTTTTGAGCGACATCGACATACAAAAATTGAAATATCTCAAAAATGGTGTGTCTGAGAGATTTAAATCAAATATAAATTTTTTGCTTACAATTGATACGGGCTGCAATGTAGCTATACGGTAGGTCGATATTACTGGTCAAAAAATTATAGCCAATTGAATGCAAGCCATGTCTTACAAGTGGCAGCCTCTGCCAGCAGTGTTATTAATAATAACATATTTAAATGTCTTGCCCTCGAAACCCCCACATGCCAATTTTCACGTCAAAATTTTAATTTGACTCAGACTTATTCGTGAAAAACTGACAAAAACAAATAACTTTAACACGCTGTATTTTAAAAACTAAGCATTTGCGGACCCATATTTATATGAAAAAGTAGTCTTATTTTTTTGTGCTGAATGTGCACCTGTAACATAGACCCTCATTTTTGAAACACCCTGTATAATTAAGCGCCCTACAGTGGGACTTTTCATAATAACAATATAAAATAACATATATACACAATAAATATAAATAAGAATATCTTTTCAAAACTACTTCTGCTCTAAAACCCCATTATATATATATATATATATATATATATATATATATATATATATATATATATATATATATAAATTGAAATATTGGCCTTGAAGCATTGGTTCAAAAAATTTTACGTGCTAGGCGATGTGAAAATAGTTTGATATACGTACTTCTCCATAATTGATATTTTGGCTAAAAATGTGTTTTCCTTCGCAGTCCACAAACTTTAAGAATTGTCTTCGTACTAATGAAATATGTTGGTTTCGCTTAGCAATAAATAGTTCTTGGCAAGTGATTTTTGATAATTATCTGAATTTCTTGTTCGAAAATGTCATTTGTACTTACAGTTCCGCCGAGGCCAGTGTGGGGGCAGTAATTATGTGTTGTTGTCTATAAGTACAATTTTAAAATGTTTATGGTAAATGACTGATGAAAGCTTAGAAATATTTTTTCCCACAGAGAATCAAAATTAATGAATGGAGGATTTGATTTTGTAAAATAACATAAATTAACCCATTTTTTTAAACTCATTAGTAAATAACTGACCTTACTTTCCTAAAAATAGGACTTAAGATCCCTTAAGTGCCAACCACAGAATTATATACAAAAATTGAGTTTATGGATTAAAGTAAATTTTGGTAGGATCTCAGTATAGCTCAACTAGGTTAGGTTAGGTTAGGTTTAATTGTGAGTGGGCCATAGCGGTCCCTCCACCGCGACCATAAGGTCTATTATGGTTCACTGCTAATAGTCTATATTTAGCCCAACAAAACCAGCCTCCTGCAGAGGTCGATAATCTTTGTGGGCGAAAGTTGATCCAGATCCTCCGGAGCAAGCTTTATCTTACCAAAGAGCAGGTATCTACTCCTGTCCGCTGCTGGACAGGAACACAGTACGTGCTCTGCTGTCTCGTCACTCCATACACAGCCGGCACTCGGTCTCCTGACCGACTCCAATACGGTGCATGTGGTGACGCAGGTGGCAGTGTCCTGTATACAGGCTGACTAGAGTACTCAGTTGTTGTCTGTTTAACTCTAGAAGTTTTTTAGCCCGTGACTCAGACAGGCCATTTATGAAGGCCTTAGAGTGAGCTAATCCTGGAAGATTTTGCCAATACTGGATTGTCATTCTTTCTGTCCAGGTCTTTAAGGTGCGTTTTGCTGTGCATGATGTTATCCCCAGCACCGGTTCTGGTCCGACAAAGTCTCTCTGGGCACCACTCTTAGCAAGCGTGTCAGCCGCAACATTGCCATCATGGTCCGAGTGACCTGGTATCCAGACCAGCGACACCTCATTACAGCTGTCCAGTTCGTTAAGGGCAGATTTACAACTCCATATCGTTTTTGAATTATACCGGTAGGAACCAAGAGCCTTTATTGCAGCTATCTGCATATATCTTTATCGATTTGTGTGTGCACTGGTTCTTTATACTTTCCCTTGCACACATCTCGATGGCATACACTTTTGCCTGGTGTATGGTTGCGTACTTGCCGATGCTAGCTGATAGTCTAGCATCGGTGCTGCCCCCATATGCGCCGGCTCCTACTCCGATATTGGTTTTGGAGTCGTCAGAGTACCTTATGCTCCTTAATTGCTTTTATCTTTTTTCTAACGCCATACAGTAGACTACTAACTCCAACAGTGTATTGTTTCTTTTAATACCTTTACAATCCCATGTTGTTTTAATGTTTGCAGCTATCCTGTATGAGAATGGGCAGACGATAAAAGATGTTTGTTCATTAAGTATGTTCATATCGGATATGAGAGAGTACACTGACTTGAACCAGTGGTACTGTAAGACTTTTAGCCATCCAAATCCTCCTACGAGAGCCTGCGTTCAAGTGCCTTTGGATTCTGTGTGCCCGGTTACCATAGAAGCCCTATCGTGGTCACAACCAATGAATGTGTCAGGTGATAGCATCATCGATAGGTGAGTTTACTACAATAATTTCGTGCTTTCTTTAAACTTGATACATTTATTTACCGTTATTACCTCGCTGCAGTGGGAGGTGGTCGGCTTCAGGGCTGCGAAGGGGCGCCCTCAGGGGGGAGTTCTATCCCCCCTGCTGTGGTCTCTCTTTGTGGACGATTTGCTGGCTATCCTCGGACTGTGGGAGGTTAAGGTCCAGGTGTATGCTGATGATCTAGTCATAATGGTTAGGGGCAAATATGAGGAGGAACTAGCAAGTACTCTTCAGGAGACACTAAATGTAGTGAATGATGGGTGCCGGAGGGAACAGATGTCTGTGAACCCCCGCAAAACGATCATTGTTCCATTTACCAGAAGAAGAAGGTTGGACAAATTAAAACCACCTATTCTTATGGGGGAAACGATTCCATTTTAGGAACAAGCAAAAATATCTGTGGGTTACCTTAGATAAGAAGCTCAACTGGGACATACAGTTAGAGAATGTAATCCGCAGGGCTAAACTGTCCCTGTGGACATGCCGGAGAATCTGTGGAAACAACTGAGGAACAAACCCCCAACAGATGTACTGTCTCTATGTAGTGGTTATCAGACCAATGATAACATATGGAGCCATAGTTTGGTGGTCTAAGGCACTTCATGGTATCGCGAGGGTCAAACTGGCTCATCTACAGAGACAAGCTTGTCTGATGATAACGGGAGCGATAAGCACCGCACCATCAGCCCCTCTGGAGGTCCTCCTTAATATTCCACCTCTTCACATATGGTTGGAGAGGGTGACGAGGTGGACAATATACAGACTAAAACAAACGGCCGACAGCATGCCGAAGGAAGTCAGTCTGGGAGGGTCCGGACTCCTCGATGACATTGAGGGTCATTGGATTCTGGGAATGGTCTCTGACTTGATGCATACAAGGATCAGCAGAGATCTGTCTTTCAAGACCGCCCTCCCGGAAAGGGAGGACTGGGAGCGAAATCAAACGACCCTATTGAGAGCCGATCTCTGCTGGTACTCTGACGGCTCCAAAACCAATATGGGAGTAGGAGCCGGCGCATATGGGGGCAGCACCGATGCTAGACTTTCAGCTAGCCTCGGCAAGTACGCAACCATACACCAGGCAGAAGTGTATGCCATCAAGATGTGTGCAAGGGAAAGTATAAAAAACCAGTGCACACACAAATTGCTAAAGATATATGCAGATAGCCAAGCTACAATAAAGGCTCTTGGTTCCTACCGGTGTAACTCAAAAACGGTATGGAGTTGTATATCTGTTCGTAGAGAACTCAATCCAATAGAGATTAAACTTTCTGACAAAATTCATGATATTTTACCCCAGTTTGATGTATCCTGCTGTAAGATTTTCTTTCATAGTTCAACTGTTTTCATTTTTTCTGTTTACATCCCTTCATCCCCCATTGTTCCTGTATCCTTTTCTGATTACCTCATATTTTTTGAATATCTTGAAAACCTTGATTTCTTGCAGAACCATAGTTTTACAATAATTGGTGACTTCAACATCGCTGAATTGGTACTCCATTCTTTTCCCTGTCATAAAGTCAACTGTAGATGCTGTCTTTTTATGTGTTCTCTTAACTTTTTTGATGCTAGACAGTTTAACTCAGTTTTGAATCATCAAGGTAAGCTTTTGGATCTTGTAATTTCTAACATATCTTGTGAAGTTTTACCTGAGCCTCCTATTCTCCGTGTAGATCCTTTTCATCCCGCATTATGCATAACACTTTCGATACCTTCAGAGAGGGTAATCAGATTCAATTATCTTGATTGTCCCCCTCTTTATAATTTTAAGAGGGCTGATTTCTCTGGTCTTTATAACGAACTGAGTTTAGTTGACTGGTCTTTCTTGTATAATGGGGATGACGTTGATGAAGTTTGCACTCTGTTTTATAATAGGCTTTATAGCATTCTTGACAGATTTGTCCCGAAAAAGAAGATTTCTGGGTCTAGGTATCCTGTGTGGTATGATCGTAACATTATTCAACAACTTAAATTCAAACGTATTTTGCACTCAAAATACAGAGTATCCCGCTCTGCAGTAGACTATGCTGCCTTCTCTGAGTGCAGGTCAAGAGTAAAAACTGCCACAACGTCAGCATATAAAAAATATCTGAGCAGCACTGAATCTTCGATACGTAGAGATCCTAAATCTTTCTGGTCGTATATCCATTCTAAAAGAAATAATACACGCATTCCTGGCTGTATGTGTTATAATGACTCGTGCTACACCTCTCCCCAGGATATTGTCAACTGTTTTGCTGACTTTTTTAGTAGCTCTTATACTAATGATAATGATTATACTGATGTCTTTCATGGTTGGTCTTCTGTTTCTAATAATGTTCTGTTTCAGCTTTCCAAGTTTGAGTTGTCTGATATTCAAGAGGCCATTAAAAAACTTAAACCTAAACTATCTCAGGGACCTGACAATATACCTAGCTTTCTTATTAGAGACTGTTCTCCAACCTTCATTGAACCTTTATTACTTATCTTTAACCTTTCTCTTAAGACATGTAAGTTTCCCAAGATCTGGAAATCATCGAAAGTCTGCCCTGTTCATAAAGACGGTGATATGAGCCTGATTGAAAATTACAGACAGGTTGCGATAATGTCTAACTTTGCTAAGGTTTTCGAATATGCTGTTTTTGCTCAAATTTCTCCACATGTTTTGCTTTACTTGTCACAGAGTCAGCATGGGTTTGTTCGAAATCGTTCAACTACTACTAACCTTTGTTGTCTTACACAATATGTGTCAGATGTCCTGGATAAGAATGGACAGGTTGATACTATTTATTTAGACTTCAGGAAAGCATTTGACTGCGTTCATCATGGTCTGCTTCTTAAGAAACTCCATTTATTTGGGTTTTCTGATACTCTGGTTTCGTTCTTTGCATCATACTTGTCTGAGAGGTCTCAGTTTGTTTGGTATTCTGGATGTTCTTCAGTGGAGTTCCCTGTTAGATCTGGTGTTCCTCAGGGTTCTGTTCTTGGGCCTCTCCTTTTCAACATTTTTATCAACGATATGGATGATGTCTTAACTATTCCTAGACTTTTCTACGCTGATGACCTTAAGATTTTTCTTTCTATATCATCCATTTCAGATTGTACCATGATTCAAAAGAATATTGATGCTATTCTTCATTGGTGCAACTCTAATAAGTTGTTCTTGAATGCCTCAAAATGTAAGGTCATGTCTTTCACTAATAAAGTTAACCCTATTCTGTTTGGTTATGTCACTGGTAACCACCATCTTGAGCGTGTTTTAAATATTAGAGACCTTGGTGTAATTTATGACCCCCACCTTCGTTTTAATCTCCATGTTGCTTATGTTTTGTCAGTATCAATGAAAATCTTGGGCTTTATTATCAGAAACACCAAACAGTTCTCAACTAGTGACACACTAATTATACTGTACAATTCTTTATTACGTTCTAGACTTGAATTTGCAAGTTTATGCTGGTTTCCACTTTATGAGTGTCAACTGCATTTGTTAGAATCTATTCAGCGAAGATTTCTGAAATATCTGGTCTACTTCGAAGAAAGACAGTATCCTCCACGTGGCATCTCCCAAGAAATTCTCCTTAGTAGATTCAACCTTATGTCTCTTGATAAAAGAAGAATTATCATGGGACTCTCATTCTTGTACAAACTGATTCATGGGTTTGTTGACTCTCCGGAGCTTCTTTCTTTGTTACCTTTCCGGGCACCCCAATTTCCTCACCATACCCGTTGTACGGACACCTTCTCCCTTCCTACGCCCAGAACTAATATTCTAGTAAAATCTCCAGTTTATTTTATGTGTTCTAACTACAATAAAATACCCCTTGACGTCTTTATGGATTTTGGTAGTACAAGAGCCTTCGAAAAGCAGCTTAAAGAGTTAACTCTCTCTTAAATTTTTCTAGATTTTGTATTATTTAGTGTTACATGTAGATTTATCCATGTAATTGGGCCTTTGGCCTGTCTTGGATTTTTGAATTAAAAAAAATATATATATATATCTGCCCTTAACGAACTGGGCAGCTGTAATGAGCTGTCGCTGGTCTGGATACCGGGTCACTCGGACCATGATGGCAATGTTGCGGCCGACGCGCTTGCCAGGAGTGGTGCCCAGAGAGACTGTCGGACCAGAACCGGTGCTGGGGATAACATCATGCACAGCAAAACGCACCTTAAAGACCTGGACAGAAAGAATGACAATCCAGTATTGGCAAAATCTTCCAGGATTAGCTCACTCTAAGGCCTTCATAAATGGCCTGTCTGAGTCAAGGGCTAAAAAACTTCTAGAGTTAAACAGACAACAACTGAGTACTTTAGTCGACCTGTATACAGGACACTCCACTTGCGTCACCACATGCACCGTATTGGAGTCGGTCATGAGACCGAGTGCCGGCTGTGTATGGAGAGTGACGAGACAGCAGAGCACGTACTGTGTTCCTGTCCGGCGGCGGTCAAGACTGCTCTTTGGCAAGATAAAGCTGCTCCGGAGGATCTGGATCAACTTTCGCCCACAAAGATTATTGACCTCTGCAGGAGGCTGGCTTTGTTGGGCGAAATATAGGCTATTAGGCGTAAGCCACAATAGACCTTATATGGTCTCGGTGGAGGGACCGGTATGGTCCACTCACAATCAAACCTAACCTAACCTAACATAGGCCACAATTTTTTTTTAATAGCACTCAGATCATGAACCGTTTAATTATAATCATACAAATTTGATATGTTTGCCTCAATGATCTTATTTTGAATATCTGCTTCTTTTTTTAAAGTATCAGAATCACCTTTTTGTCCAAAAATGTCAAATATCAATCCGACTTATAACTTATGTTATGGAAGGTGATTCGGCCAATGGAAACTCAAGTCGCATAAATTCAAAGCTACACAAAATTTGAATTCAGTTTATGCAAGTAACATTTTTAGCGAATTGTCATTAAGAAAAATTCGCTAAATTAGCTAATAATAGACAGTATCTCTAGCACTTGTGTGTCAAAATCTCTGGTAGATATTTTGACAAATCACAGAATTCGGAGTGGTGCTGCTACCGAACTCTCAATATGCAAAATCGTCAGCATAAAGTAGATTTTGAACATCAAGAAACTGCACAATGTCATTAATAAAAATGTTGAAAGAGACAGGTCCAAGACCCGAACCCTGAGGCACGCCAGGACTGATAAAAATGTGATTTGACTCAAAACCACGGCACTACAAAAACCGCCCTATCAGAAATATAAGAAACAAACAGCTCAATAAAATGGTCAGAAAATCCTTGGCATGAAAGCTTATGTAGAGGAATGTCATGAGGTATACTGTAGAATGCATTGCTAAAATCGAGATAATATTACAAAACCTATAAGAGCGTGATTCAATTTTGAAACTGGCATGAAGCGATTTCTAAATTTCTATTGGCTGGTATATTCTCCATAGCAGACGTCAGGGCTGTTTCAACACTCGTGTCTTGACACTACCTTGAACATGGACTAAATCTTTTTATATGTAAACGAATCAGTATTATTATTTTTTTATTTATAGAAATGTCAAAGGTTTGTAATAAAACTAGCATGTTGCTGGGTCAAGTAATACACTATTTGATTAATAAACTACTCTAGTTAGAGATGTATGTTATAACTCTTAAACAATTTATACTTAGTGTTATTGATTGTTATTTAAAGGCGTTTTGTGAGTACTGAACATTTTCGTGTTGGAGTCAGTTCACAATTAACCTGTTTTTTGCTATAACTGTGGAAGCAGGGTATCCTATCCTGATTTTTTTTTAATCTTGTGTGACACACATGCTCAAGCATTGTTGTCGTTTTAATGTTGCATCTGTTGCATTTACCGGTCACCTTCTGACAACAACTTTGTCCAGCTCTTCGACTACCTTTCTGAAAAACCGACCATCTGATTTCTGAATATCCTTCCTCCGGGGTCACTATTCTTGGTGACTTCAATGTCCATAATAAGTAATGGCTAGGATCTTCAAAAACCGATCCACAAGGGAGAGCAGTGGAGGCCTTTGCAGCCTTTGCAGCAATTCTTTAGCCAATATGGTTAAGCAACCAACTAACTTTTCTCACATCCCAACACACAGCTCAAATCCCTTGGATCTCCTTACTACAAAACCTGAATGCTATAAGATATCAGTCACCGCCCCCCCTTGGTCGCTCAGACCACGGCATGGTCACTGCTTCCTGCGAAATGCAACCCAAAGTCACACAGTCATCACACCCACATATCGTTTGGCACTACAACTCCGCGAACTGGGACGAAATACGGGATTACTTTTCCTTATTTCCATGGTCGTCTGTCTGCTTCTCTCATCCTGACCCCTCTGATATCTCACAAAATGTCACCGAAATTATCCAAGCTGACATGGAATTATTTATTTCACGTACATAGAAAACCTCTTCAGCCACTCAAAAGCCCTGGTTCTCTAAATCCTGTGACAAGGCCAAACGTGAAAAGGTCAAAGCTCACCAAACGCTTCTACACAATCCCACTCAAGAAAACTGTCAAGCATTTAATGACGCAAGAAACCGCTATGTCCGTATTCTTTCTGAGACAAAAAACTCGTTTTATAACCACATCAAAAACAAAGTCCTCTCAAGCTCCAACGGCAGCAAACCCTTCTGGACTCTTGCTAAATCTTTTGGGAATAATTTCTGCAAGAGCACGTTCCCACTTCTTGTTTCAGGGGATGAAATTGTTTCTACCGCCCTGGGCGAGGCTGAATTTTTGCCTCGTTGTTCGCCGGCAATTCTACTCTCAACCCACCTCCAAATGTTCAACCACCAACAGTCCCCAATGTCGCGCATAAAATGACGGAAATCATTTTCTAAACTAAAAAGGTGCGAAAGATGATATCTTCTCTTAATACCAGGAAAGCCTCTGGCCTTGACGAGATCCCAGCAATTGTTCTCTAAAAATGCGCACCAGAACTTGCTCCTGTCTTGACTCGTTTGTTTCAGACATCTTACAATAGAGGCATATTCCCTAGTAACTGGAAAACTCCTCGAGTACAACTCGTCCCCAAGAAAGGGTCCAAAGCGCTTCATAGCAACTACAGGCCTATTTCTCTCCTTTCAGTCGTGTCTAAAGTGATGGAAAAGTATATAAACACCAAATTACTAAAATTTCTTGGAAAACACAGTCTCAATCCACGACAGGCATTATGGATTCCGTCAGCGCAGATCAACTGCCGACCTCCTTTCCTTTGTCACCCATTCTTGGAACAAGTCTATGGAACTACACGGTGAATCTCAGATTGTCGCTCTAGACATATCCAAAGCATTCGACCAGGTCTGGCACGCAGCGCTGCTTAATAAACTTCCAGCCTTTGGCCTACCACCAAAACTCTGTACCCGGACAGCAAATTTCCTCTCCAACCGAAGCATTTCTGTTGTCGTGGATGGCCATTCCTTTAAACTGTATTCAATTAATGCAGGAGTCCCTCAAGGTTCAGCTTTAGCCCCTACTTTGTTTCTTCTCCTCATCAATGACCTCCTCTCTAGCACATCCAACCCAGTTCATAGTTATGCGGACGACAGCACCCCCCACTCAAATATACAATATTCTAAGCCTGCCTCTTTAGCCTAATTAGATGAGGATCGCAGGCTCATGGAGGGTTCTGTCTCTGTGGATCTCCACTAAATATTAGACTGGGGAAGTAGAAATCTTGTACAATTCAACTCTACCAAATCTCAGTCTTGCGTTCTATCTCATAAGAGATACAGCAGCCCTAGACCCATGACAATGAACAACCAAGTTATTCAAAGTAAGTTCTTTTCACTTGTTGGCATTTCTGTGGATCAAAATCTCAATTGCCACCAACATGTCACTCAATTGCAGAAGCGGCTGCTAAGAAATTAGGTTTCCTCTTCCGGGCTCGCAAATAGTTTTCACCAGCTAATCTCTATACCTTAAGTACTTCACAAATAAGGCCAAACCTCAAATTCCACATCTGGGGTGCCACTGCCGCTTCTACACTCGCTATCCTGGACACCATTCAGAAGAGATTATACATCTCATCGGTGACCCTACCCTCACCCAAAGGCTGCCATCCTTTGCCCACCGACGTGCCATTGGTGACATCTCTCTTTTTATAGATAGCTGCACAGGCACTGCTCAGAAGAGCTTTCTTACATAGGTCGTCCACCTACTGCCCCCAACAGATCTACCAGGGGAAGAGAGCGAATGCACCCTTTTACTGTCCAGTTCACTAGACATAGAACATCTTGTTATGTCCGCACTTTTGTCCTGAGGACTTCCAAGTTGTGGAATTCCTTGCCGGCACATGTTTTTCCTTTTCTTTCGAATCTCCAAACCTTCAAGTCCAGAATTAACAAGTTGCCTCTTTCCTCCTTGTCTACACCCACAGTACGATAGTATTTAGGCTGTAAGCCCTCGTGGTGTGTTGTTGAAATATAAAAAAATATATATAAAGCTCTACACTCTGTACAGTTTTCAACAACATTCATATAGTGTATTCCTTAGTTACCCTTAATTTTTGGCAAATTTTTTATAAAAAAACTTTGTAGAATCAATGATAATGACTGTTAAGAAAATCAGAAAAATATTTTTTTATCCCAAGGCACACAATGCATGTCCAAAGTAGATCACACTGGGCACCTGCGAACATAGGTCCTTACAGTCAGCTAGTAAGGATAGGTGACTTGATCCATCTTGCGGGGCAGATAGGACTGGTGCCAGGGAGTTTGGAACTGGTCAAAGGTGGGATCAAGCCGCAGTGCAAGCTTGCTCTGAGACATGTGGGTCGACTACTCAAGGCTGTCGATAGCAATGTTAACCTCAGAGATGTAGTTCAGGTAAGGTTTTGGAACCCAGACTAAATAATACTCTGCTAGTGATGCCTAAGGCTTTCTAGTTTCTGACTTATTATACAATTTACTAACACCATCGCTTCTTTCACTCATTTCCTTAATATCCCGCTTATTATATTTCGAAGAAAAAAAACATATTTACCAATTTTTTCAGCGGCGAATGAAAGTCTTTTCATTGATAAAATAACATAAACTGTTTTGCCAAATTATTTAGTTTTAGTGGTAGCCTGTGGTGCAGATATTGTAGATGTTGAAGCTTTAGACAGATTGTAATGTCCCATCTAGATCTTACAGTAAATGTTACAAGGATTATTTATTGTGATAAATAAAATCATCATAGATAATGAACTAGTAAAATTTATGGTGTTAAATTAAAAATCTATTATCCTATAATTTGTGCAAAATAATCCGTAGTTTGATCGGAAGCGAGTATGTTGCATTTGAGTAGGTCAATGCAGTTAGCAATTTTCTCTAGCGTTAATGCACAAACAAAGAATGGCTATGCATTGGGTTCATCAGTCATGAATAAGATGCAGAATTACCATTTTAGATTATAAAGTAATTAATGTAATCAAGGGGAGAGATATTTATTGTGCATTCAGTGTTTGTCAAATAAGACTTCATTCAAAATGTCACGGACTTATTGACCCTCCCTTACACACAAAAACGGCCGGTTTAAATTTCTTAGGAAATAGGTTAATAAAATTTCCCTTAAGTAAAAGTAGATATAGTAGAGAATTGGAGTACATTAAGAATATGGCTAAATATAACGGATATTCGGATTGCTTAGTGGAAAAATTAATTAATAGACACAGAACAAAGATAATGTTAGCGGAATCCACAACATTCAGGAAAGATAAAATTGAAAAAAGTTTGTTTGCCTACCGTATGAACCGCTTATCACAGGGGGTCGAGAGCATTTTTAAGAAAGCTAATTTGCAAGTAACTTTTTTGACTAAACATAATTTAAAAAATTTGTTAGGTAATACGAAAGATAAAGATAGAGCCACTGAAATGTCAGGATCTATGAGATAGGTTGTAAAGATTGTAATCTTAAATATGTTGGGCAGGCTAAGAGAACCATTAAAAATAGATTCAGTGAACATCTAGCACAGCTGAGATTCGGTAGTGTAGACAAGTCGTGCATGTCACCATATATTTGAGATAATAACCACCACATAGATAAGGAAAACCCGAAACTTATCAAAAATTTTAGACAACCAGCGAAGTTAGATATGTACGAAAGTATTTATATTTCTAAGGCAATAAAAAATAAAAGTTCCTTAAACCAAGCTGATTTATAGCCCTTTGTTAGCACTGTCTCTTTGACATAGAATAGATTCTGAAACTCAACAGGTAAAGTTATAACAGAAGTTCAAAAACGTCTTCCGGCAATTAAAATACAATAGACAGAGAATTTACCTACGATTTCGTCCCTCTCTTTATCAGTCTTTACCTAAGACGTAGTATAAAAGGTGATGTTTTGTTGTAAGTAGTTTAAAATTTTTAGTTAATTTTCTTAAAAAAAATTCACTAATGAGGAGATCTCGACTTTCGAATTTTGAAAAAATTTCTTCAAATGAGCGCTATTTAGGACCCCCGGAACCCACATCCGAGGTTAGTTTCAGACTTTATATGTTTATATATATATATATATATATATATATATATATATATATATATATATATATATATATATATATATATATATATATATATATATATATATATATATATATATATATATATATATATATATATATTATGTGTCACACCTATACCGATTTTGATAAAATTTGGCACATACCTTCCTTTCACAAGTCGCTTGGATAAGTTCGTTAGCCAGGAAAATCCGCCTAGGTTTTCCCGGAAAATTTTGTGTTTTCTTTCGAAAAAAATCGAAAAAAAATTATATCTCCAAAATTAACAAAGTAAGGGCAACCAAATTTCATACGCGGGTTTACATCATTAGAGGCAAGTTGCATACCTAAATTCATCTCAGTAGGTTAAATGACAAAAAAGTTACAGGCATTCAAAGAAAAATAAATTTGGGTTCTCTTCAAAACGTCAAAATCGCGATTTTAAACGTCAAAATTGGTGAGTACCTTCCTTTTGCAAGTGGCTTGGATATGTTCGTTATCCAGGAAAATTTTGTGTTTTCTTTCGAAAAAAATTTATATCTCCAAAATTAACAAAGTAAGGGCAACCAAATTTCATACGCGGGTTTACATCATTAGAGGCAAGTTGCATACCTAAATTCATCTCAGTAGGTTAAATGACAAAAAAGTTACAGGCATTCAAAGAAAAATAAATTTGGGTTCTCCTCAAAACGTCAAAATCGCGATTTTAAACGTCAAAATTGGTGAGTACCTTCCTTTTGCAAGTGGCTTGGATATGTTCGTTATCCAGGAAAATCCGACGAGGTTTTCCCGGAAAATTTTGTGTTTTCTTTCGAAAAAAATTTATATCTCCAAAATTAACAAAGTAAGGGCAACCAAATTTTATACGCGGGTTTATATCATTATAGGCAAGTTACCTACCAAAATTTAGCTCTATAGGTCAAAAGACAAAAAAGTTATAGGCATTTAAACAAAAATAAATTGGGGTTTTTCACAAAACGTCAAAGTTGCAATTTAAACGTCAAAATTGGCAACATTTAGGAAAAGAACTTGAATCTAATACGGGCTATGGAAATAAAATGTCTCAAGAAGAATGTTTTACAAACCCTGAAGTCTTTAGTTTCAACCGTCATTGTCCTTCATTTTAATAAAATATTTCCAGAAAATTCATTTCAAATAGACCCTTTCTCTGACGCTTGGCAGTAGTCTTAGCTATAGAGTTTATCGTTAATAGTATATAATTTTTGTAGAATTTTCGTAAAAAAAATTAATAAAGCTCAATATATCTGTTATTATACCAGATATGAAAAAAAATTGAATATATTAATTATAGGGTGTCTTAAACTACATCTTAAAAAATTATTTCCACAATCACAGGGTGGCCCATAAGTCGGTGATACAAATTTTCTTTTTTTTTTTTTTTTTTATCAAACACGCCTTATGTTATTGCATTTTTGCATTTTCCATCGAAATATAATGCATGTTTGTAAGAACAAAAATTCTGGATGCAGTAAGTGCGTTATGGTAGCGAATTTTGATCAAATGCTTCATATTTGAATAGCTCAATTTGCTCTTAACCTAGAAGGTTGACCAAAAAACGAGTTTTTTCGGGAACACTTTAAGTTTACTTTCGGAAATTTTTTTACATTTTCAAACAATAAAGTTATTTTGATGAAACATGGCACATTGTTTTTACTATATAGGTTATACTGGTAACCAAATTTGATGCCTGCTTTCTTAGAAAAACACATTATTGCTATTAAAAAATAGTTTTATGAAAATTTTCATCCTCTGATGACACTAACTTTGTTAGTGAAACGATTGTCAGGTCTTTACAAAGATGTGTTGTGGTAATTTGGGTTCTCAGAGTGTACTTAATATACATAAGCTGAATTATATTTTTTGTTACCTTGAGCATGTGCTTATTCAGTCATGAATATTTTTTGTTGTTTACAGCTAGGCAGGTTCGTAGGTAATTAGATTTCTGGAAGATACAAGAAGTTTTACATGCATGAATGTGATAAGTATATAACAATTTCAAAATTTAACTCTTTCCTGATTATCAATGTTTCACTTTGACTGTCTAGTTTCCAACTGTTTCTATAATGTCTTTGAGCTTTGTGAAACAGAATATGTTTAAATCTAAGCCTGTCTCTTTAGCCCAATTAGATGAGGATCGCAGACTCATGGAGGGTTCTGTCTCCGTGGATCTCCAAAAAATTTTAGACGGGAAGTAGAAATCTTGTACAATTCAACCCCACCAAATCTCAGTCTTGCTTTCTTTATCATAAGAGATACACCAGCCCTAGACCCATCACAATAAACAACCAAGTTATTCAAAGTAATGAGTCCTTTTCACTTGCTGGCATTTCTGTGGATCGAAATCTCAATTGGCACCAACATGTCACATCAATTGCAGAAACGGCTGCTACGAAATTAGGTTTTCTCTTCATGGCACGCAAATACTTTTCACCAGCTAATCTCTATACCTTATATACTTCACAAATAAGACCAAACCTAGAATACTGCTGCCACATCTGGGGTGCGGCTGCCGCTTCTACACTCGCTACCCTGGGTCCATTTAGAAGAGAGCTATACATCTCATCGGTGACCCTACCCTCACCCAAAGGCTGCCATCCCTTGCCCACTGACGTGCCGTTGGTGACCTCTCTCTCTCTTTTATAGATATCTGCACGGGCGCTGCTCAGAGGCGCTTTCTTCCATAGTTCCTCCACCTGCTGCCCCCAACAGATCTACCAGGGGAACAGAGCGAATGCACCCTTTTACTGTCCAGGTCACCAGACATAGAACATCTTGTTATGCCCGCTCTTTTGTCCCGAGGACTTCCAAGTTGTGGAATTCCTTGCCGGGACATGTTTTTCCTTCTCCCCCCGAACCTCCAAACCTTCAAGTCCAGAATTAACAAGTTGTTTCTTTCCTCCTTGTCGACACCCATGGTACGATAGTATTTAGGCTTTAAGCCCTTGTGTGTTGTTGAAATAGTCGCTTTTGAGCACTGCCACTAATCGAGTGTCGATCAGTTAACGAGTTTTCAATACTAATCAATGTTATGATTAAAGAGGCCATTAGGTTGTTAGGATAACTAAAAGAAAAATTGATTGTTGAACGGCTTCATGGTGTGTCACAAAGACACACAACTGAAGTCACTTGAAGTTCTGATACTGGGTTATCGAGATTGTTACTTCGCTGCCAAATGAATGGGGCTGCTGCTCCTCCTGTACTGAGTTGAAATTGCTACCCTGGCAATGCATGTAAAGTTTAACCTCAAACGATATCACCTAGCATATACAGTTTTTTGGTTTGGCTCGGGTTCAATTTAGATTTCGAAAGTTGATACAACCTTGAAGAAACAGATTTACACTGTTAAGTTTGCGTATTTCTTAAATAAGTTGTGTAGAATTGTAGTTTAATAAATTAAATTAACATGTTTATTTTTTTCTGTCTCGTTAAGGGAGTATGTTACTTAACTGATATATCCCAAGTGGAACATGCCAGGAAGCAGTGGGAGGAGAAGACTAACAACGCCATTGTTGACTATATTGTTGTGACTGACTTACCTAAATCTGCACTGGTGGAATGGCATGTATGGGCTCACAAACACAACAACCAATTTGAGTGTGAGTATATATTTATTCTATTTAGCCCCTAAAATTGTGTATCAGTCTTATTTTAAATATACTTTTCAATTCTGGTTTCATAGTTCCCTTCTCGCATATCGGTTGCTTCTTAGTAACATGCTGTTGCTGAACAGTTTAGTATTTCTAGTACTTTCTCTCAGCTCAGCAACTTCTTAGGTCTTCGTTCCTTGGGATAGAATTCTCAGGTGTTCCTCTCTCTCGCTTTCTCTCTGTGCTGCCTATAAACTTCTCAGCTCTCTCTGTGACAAGTCACTTTCTCCGAGGGCAACAACTAACAACATAGAAAGCGAAAAGGTTGTTGAAAAGCCACAGACTTTAGATGTTCTGTGGAGAGAGGAGAGAAACTGCTTCTATATCTGCATTTGGTATGGTATCCACTACTGTACTCCATGTCTGATTCCATCTTAATCAAAATATATACATGTGAAATAGTTTCTATTGGCTGCGTTCACTAGGCAGCAACAATTGAATACTTGAGTAAACATATGCGTTCACCAGTAGATTAGATTAGATTCCATCGTGAGTGGGCCATTTCCGTCGCTGCACCGCGACCTTAGGTCTATTGTGGCTCACGTCTAATTATTTAGATTTCACCCATCAATTCCAGCTCCCTGAGGGAGTCGATCTTTTCTTGAGGGTGAGAGTTTGTTTGGCAGGTGTACTGCCATCTGAGTAAAGTCGTTTGCCCGTTTCGAAGCTCAAAGAGAGATAACCTCTCTCCGGGTTCGTCTGGACCCGACATCCGTCAGTGTTTGCCTCGAGGCGGTATCATGAAGTCCCGCTCTGAGCAACGTCTAATCTCCAGTTGTAATCCACCCCCAGAGATCTCAGCTCCCCTCAGGCTCTTCCAAACCTCACACCTAACAGTGTTAAGACTCAAGGCAACATCCCATCGAGTCCCGCTCCCGAGCATCACCCCAGCGAGGCCGCCCGTCCGTTTCGTAGCACACAGTATGGGCTCCAAACTCCGGGTGTTTACCACTCATCAGAGATCAGAGCCCCCCGGGACGTCTGGACACACGCCAGGGCTCAATCCAGGGCGGTATCATCTGGAACCCCACTCCCGAGTAACAACCAAGTGAGGCCAATTGTCAGTCTCTGAGGCCACAGTGGAGGTGCCAAACTCCGGGTGCATATCACTCCCCAGAGATGTCTGACACCCCCCACCCCCCAGCCTCACCTGCACCAGACCCCCGCCAGTGTTTCATTGACTCGAGGCGGTATCATGAAGTCCTGCCCTCGAGCAGCATCCAGGCAGGGTCGTTAGCGTGTATCGATGCTCACAGAGTACGCCCAAGTCTCCAGGTGTAATCCACCCCTAGAGACCCCAGCCACCTCCGGGTTCATCCAGGTCCAACACCTGCCAGCGTTAGCTTAAATTTCACCCAACAAATCGAGCTTCCGGCAGGAGACGACACCTGCGAGGTGAATCTTTGTTTGACAGATGTACTGCCATCTGAGCAAAGTCGCTTGCCCGTCTCAAAACTCAAAGAGAGATAACCTCTCTCCGAGTTCGTCTGGACCAGACATCCGGTCTGGTCCAGACGAACAAGCGAGGCCGTCCGTCCGTTCCGAAGCACACAGTGGGGACCCCAAACTCCGGGTGTTTACCACTCATCAGAGTTGTCAACCCCCTCCGGGTCGTCTAGGCACACGACACCCGCCAGCACTCAACCCAAAGCGGCACCCATCCGGAACCCCGCTCCCGAGTAACAACCCAGCGCGGGCAACCATCCATTTCTAAGCCCAGCGTGGAGGCCTCAAAATCCGGATGTACATAACTCCCCAGAGATATCCGCCTCCCTCCAGGCCCACATGGACAAGACCCCCGCCAGTGTATGATTCCCATTAGTAGCCTTTTACGACAGGCAGGAGTTACCTTGTGCCCATTCTTTTAGTTAGTCCCCGGACCCACAGGGGACTGCGTTCACCAGTAACACTTGAGTTTAGAGGTGTGCGAAGCTTCGAAATTCCGAACCGAACCCGAACTCGAACCGAACCTTCGGTTCGAAAATATGTTCGCACTAGCGATGTTGAAATAGTTCGAAGTTCGAAATATGTTATTCTTCAAAATAGTTCGAAGTTCGTTGCTCAAAAATACTTCGAAATTTCACTTTACAGGCATTGAATGTTGCCAAAGGTAGCGAAGTTGCGGCCCCTTTAACTCGGTAGCGGCGCTTTAAACTCGTTATCGGTGTCATTGAGTCGATAGCGTAATTTCAGGAGATTTCACTCATGCATATTTTTGAAAGTAGATGGGACACATTGAAACACGACGAAGCCCTTTAGCAGTCACAGAATTACTTTTCTTGTATATCCTAGCCTCCCATCACCTATTTCAGTAACAACATTATGATGGCAGTGTTCAAAGGTGATCGGTAACGTAAGTGTTCAGAATTTGAGGATAATTACAGATTGCCTTTGGAAAACACTGGTTTCAACATTCTTTATTACACAGTGAGTCAAAACAGTTAAATATTCACAATCAGGAGACAGTTCAAACTTGTAAGTGGTTATTTTATACCTATCGTGATCACTTTGAACCCTCCCAATCTGTTTGCTAAAACTGCCTAGCCAATACCAAACAACAACATATTTATAATTGAGCTTATCCATAGATCTAGAAATCTAAAAAAGTTTCAAATATTTTGTGTTTTTGATTTAACGTTGCCCCATCTCCACAACGATCAGAACCGGAAAGCATTTTCACCCAATCAACCTGCAAATTTATTGAATCCTTCCTTTTTGTAAAAAGAGTTGGAATCTTTTACATATCAAATATTGTATGTTACAATATTCCAACATATTGTATGTAAGGAAATGATATATGAGTACTGAAGAATTTTTGGCAGTTCGATGTTCGATTTTGAATTTCTAAGAAGTTCGAAGTTCGACTGTGAACCTTAGACATACTATTTCAGAGGTTCGAAGTTCGAGGCTACATATTTGCTTGAGTTCGTTCATAGTTCGGTTCGAACAAAACATGGGTTCGCACACCTCTACTTGAGTTTCAACTAGAACTCAACTGTTGTCGATTTCTCAAAGCAGAATTAATTTTCGTTGACTAACTTTACATTATGCTGGCGCATGCGTAGGTATGTATTTACCTGCTATTCTAAATTTGTCTATTTCCACCAGTATTCTTTGTGTATCCTCGTAATAATACTCATATCTTGTTGGTTTGGTACTATCAGGTGGCACTGCGTTCACTGATTGGACTAAATTTTCTTTCACTACTCCTATCACAGTGATATCAATTAATCATCAGTTAATTCTATTAGAATGAGGTTTTTTTGGTCATTACTTTCATTATTCATTTTCGATTATAAACCTTTTTTAATATTGTTTCATTTGGGGTTGCGACTACAGACTATAGCACACAATTTAAAATGACAGACAAATGTTAAAATACTGTCTGAAGTCAACAATGCGTTCATGAGATTTCCAACCACTGAATTGCATCAGCAGTCAATAGGTGTTCGCTTAAACGCAGCTGTTGGCACCTGATAAATGCAGCCATTGTCTAGGCCATATTTTTTATAGGAAAATTTGAATGCGGGACATTATATAACGAACTGTTTTGGGAAAATGAAACACATTTTATTAGCGAATTATATATATATATATATATATATATATATATATATATATATATATATATATATATATATATATATATATATATATATATATATATATATATATATATATATATATATATATATATATATATATATATATATATATATATATATATATATATATATATATATATATATATATATATATATATATATATATATATATATATATATATATATATATATATATATATATATATATATATATATATATATATATCCGACTGATAAGTCAATAAATAATGGACCGATCTTGATCGCATTTGGTGAGTACCTTCCTTTTGCAAGTGGCTTGGATAAGTTCGTTAGCCAGGAAAATCGGACCAGGTTTTCCCGGAAAATTTTGTTTTCTTTCTAAAAAAAATTCATATCTCCGTAAATAACAAAGTCAAGCCAACCAAATTGTGTACGCGTGTTTGTATTATAAAGAGTGAACTCTGTACCAAAATTTAGCTCTCTAGCTTTAAGGACAAATAAGTTATGGGCAGTTAAAGAAACAAATTTTGGAGTTTTCCTCAAAACGTCAAACTCACAATTTTAAACGTCAAAATTGGCAACGTTAAGGCAAAGAACGTGAAACAAATACCGATTGTGAAAAGAAAATGTTGCAAGAAGATTGTTCTGCATACCCTTAAGTTTCAGATTCAACCGTCATTGCCCTTGATTTTACTAAAATATTTACAGAATATTCATGTCAAATGGACCCTTTCTCTGATGCTTTGGCTGTCGGTTTAGTTAAGTTGATGCTTTCGCTGTTGGTTTGGTGAAGTTTATAGTTTAACCCTCTATAAATTTTTTTAGCTAATTTTCGGAGAACAAATTCGTTAATGCATTTTTGCATTTTTTGTCAAAATGTGATGCGTTTGTAAGAAAAAAATCTGGACACGGTAAGTGCGTTTTGGTAGCGAATTTTCCGTAAATTTGCAGTTTATCTCCCGAACGCTTTTCAAAAAACTGTTTTCAGAAACCTGCCTAGGCCCCCCCTGGATCCACAAACCCCAAGAAACGTTTCTTGTTCACGCACCCCAAGGAAGTTACGGGACCAGGAGTGAGTGGGTGTGCTGGGCCGGCTAGGTAGTAAAAAGGAAATATGAGCAGAAAAAGCGAATAAAACGAGCTTGAAAGCTGTCTTTCACATCTTAAAGCCATATCCCCCTTAAACCCTGCCTGCCCCGCACAGCACCCCTATCCCCCCCCAGGTGCCGTAACTTCCCTGGCGGGTAGGAACAAGACATTTTTCTTGTGGTTTATGCAGCGAGGGTGGTTGTATGCACGCGAGGGGAAGGAAAATCCCGACGCCGAAGCAGTTACCTCCCGCCCCTGCCGCAAGTCGAACGGGGGGGTGGGTCTACTTTGTCGTAGGCATTTTCCTTCCCCCCTCATGTGCATACAACCACCCTCGTTGCATAAACCACAAGAAAAACTTCTTGTTCATACACACACACACAACCAACCCCCACCCTAGCCTCCCCCCCCAACCCCCCCCCCCCCCCCCCCCCAGGAAGTTACGTGACCTGGGGCTAATAGGGGTGCAAATAGGCAGGATTTAATGGGGATATGGCTTCAAATAGACAGCTTTCAAGCAGTTTTCTTTGCATTTTCTGCTCATATTTCCTTTTTACTACCTACCCCGCCCAGCACCCCTATTCACTCCCAGTCCCGTAACTTCCTTGCGGGGTGTGAACAAGAAATTTTTCTTGTGGTTTGTGCATCCAGGTGAGGTCCTAGTAATGTTTCTGAAAACAATTTTTTGAAAAGCGTTCGGGAGCTAATCTGCAAATTTACCGAATTTTCATCAAATCCTTCAAATTTCAGTAACTCAATTTGCTATTAACATAAGCTTTGTTGGTTAGGAAACTAACATTTAAGTTTATTTTCGGAGAATTTTTGTATATTTTCAAACCATAAGTAATTTTGATAAAATATAGTACATTGTTTCTACTACATAGGCTATACCGGTAATCAGATTGATGCCTGCTCGCATTTGCTATTAAAAACATTTTTATGGAAATTTACTTCCATAACACACTTGCTGCATCCAGACTTTTGAAAAATGTTTATATATTTTCAAACAATAAAGTTATTTCGATGAAATATGGTACATTGTTTCTACTATATAGGCAACCAAGTTTGATGCCTGCTTTCATCAAAGAAAGACATTTGCTATTAAAAATATTGTAAAGAATTTTTTTTATTATGGCATGTTTTGGTGTTGTTTTCTTTTAACATAAGTACTCATTGGTTATACACCGTTTTACTTTCTAAATTTTTAGATGAAGAGACTGGAAAATGCATGGATGACTGGTCAATATCAATATATCGCCGCTGGAACTACGAGAACAACATAGCCGCTGTGGTATGTCACGTAGACAACACAACAGACTCGCCATCCCTAAACGATCACATCTTTACTGAGACTTTAGACTATGTGATACGCAAACTACATCAGGGCCATGAGAACATAGCCACTTCTGTGTGCAGCCTAAAGATATTCTACCCCACAAGCAAACAATTCAAAATGGAAGAATTCACCGAGTACCTGGAGAAACTCAGCGAAACTGTGTCACTTGTCTACACGATCATACCTGTGGTCTGTTTGAAGAACAGGCACACATGTTTGTCAGTGTGCGGCATGAGGTACCAATAAAAGACTGTGCCGTCTGTCGGTACATAGTGGAATATATTTAACAGCATCATCTGTTAGTGAGAATTGCAGAAACCTACATTAATACACCAATGCCATCTGTTTTCATATACTTACTTATACAAGGACGAGTGTCTAATTTTAATGGAAGCTACCCGCATGTTGTTAACGAAAGTTATATATGTTGATAAGTGGGATAGTTATTTTATTAAAAACATATTCAAGTAATATTGGATGTTTGTTCTTCTCCTTGGACATTGTTTAATTTCGAACTTTCATTTTAGTTCTTCAGTGATTGAAATGCCGATGTGGAGAAGGGTTGCCAGTGTTACAGGTTGTATTATTATACAGGGTCGCTGATAAGTCTGGAAACGGTCGATTATCCGGGAAAATATACAAGGTGTCGAAAAAAGTTTTATACAAAAGTTTTTGGGTTCTTCAATGTCTACTAGGCGGTGATAATTTCATTTATACAGGGTTGGTCATACAGGCGTGGCACACCAATATTTTTTTTTAATGGAACACCCTATATATTATTCGATATTTCAATCCTTCTCTTAATTTTGAGCAACATTTATCAGAAGCATGATGTACATAAACTCAATCGTTTCCGGGTAAAAAAATAAATAAAAATAAACGCTATTGTTTTTAAAATCTATTGGATGAAGAACAAAAATAAATGAAAAGTAGAATATCTCTTGAAAACAATCTGTGAGTGTGAAAAGAACCGGTTGCGATGTTTTTAACATTGTTTGAAATCCTATTTTATAAGATGTTCAAAGTGTTCTCCATTGACCTCCTGACAATAATGAATTCGCTTAACAAAACATTGCACTGCATTTACAAGAGCGTTTTGAGGAATGTTATTAATTTCATGCACAATCCTTGCTTGCAACTCTTCAATATTCTGCGGTCTATTTTGGTAAATTAAATTTTTTACATGACCACACAAAAAAAAGTCAAGCGGCGTCATGTCGGGAGACCTAGCTGGCCATTCAATAGTTCCCCTGCGCCCTATCCATCTGCCAGGAAAGGTTTGATTCAGATATTCCCGTACCTCAATTCCAAAATGAGGGAGTGCCCCATCCTGCTGAAACCATATTTCTTCCGCTGGTAGATTTGGGTCGTTATTGTTCGGAAATAATCGACTTACGTCTGGAACAATTGATTCTTGCAAAAGTGTCAAATATCGAGCAGAGTTCAAATTACCGTGTATAAAATAAGGTCCTATGATATGTCCACCAATAATAGCACACCAAACATTTACTTTTTGCGGTCGTTGGGTGTGAATTTGTTCCATCCAATGTGGGTTTTCGTCTGACCAGTACCTACAGTTGTGTCGGTTGACTTGTCCATTCAAACAAAATGTAGATTCGTCGGAAAACAAAATGTGGTTGGCAAAGTTAAAATTTTGGCGTAACTTCTCCATAATAAGTTCACAGAACTCGATTCTGCGATCAAAATCGTCTTCACTCAGTTCTTGCAATAAATGAATTTTATATGGACGGAACTTTTCCCGCTTCGTAATCTTTTGAATTGAATATCGACTCATATTGTGATTTAAAGCCAATTGCTGTGCCGAAGTTTTCGGATTTTCCACCACATCCAATATTACATTCAAAGAATTTTCTTCATTTGTAACGGTTACTGGCCTTCCAGTTCTAGGTTTATCCTTGATACCGCCAGTTTCGTGAAAACGATGCAAAGTTTTCGAAACTGTGGATTTGGAGATCGATTCCCGCTCAGGATGCAACTCATTGAACATAATCACCACTTGAGCAAAACTTCGTGTTCTATCACCATACCCTATCATCATTAAAATTTCGATACGTTCGGTTTCACTTAAACTTGCCATTTTGCACAAAAACTGTTGACACTAAATTACTAATGTTTCAAAACTGTTGACACTGAATGAATGTTTGACATTCGTTGTCCTGGAAACATTTTAAAACAAAAGAATAATACTGCGTTTCTTATGGGCATCTTATCTTATCTTGGGATTCCAAACAATGTTAAAAACATCGCAACCGGTTCTTTTCACACTCACAGATTGTTTTCAAGAGATATTCTACTTTTCATTTATTTTTGTTCTTCATCCAATAGATTTTAAAAACAGTAGCGTTTATTTTTATTTATTTTTTTACCCGGAAACGATTGAGTTTATGTACATCATGCTTCTGATAAATGTTGCTCAAAATTAAGAGAAGGATTGAAATATCGAATAATATATA
Organism: Tillus elongatus; assembly: GCA_964006375.1. Lineage (NCBI taxonomy): Eukaryota > Metazoa > Arthropoda > Insecta > Coleoptera > Cleridae > Tillus > Tillus elongatus. The sequence goes on from OZ023267.1 coordinate 129,174,309, forward strand.
GGGTGTTCCATTAAAAAAAAATTAATATTGGTGTGCCACGCCTGTATGACCAACCCTGTATAAATGAAATTATCACCGCCTAGTAGACATTGAAGAACCCAAAAACTTTTGTATAAAACTTTTTTCGACACCTTGTATATTTTCCCGGATAATCGACCGTTTCCAGACTTATCAGCGACCCTGTATATATATTTTTTTATTTTCACAGGAACTAATTATGCAAATTATAGTTTATGTACAAGGTGAGTCCGCGATTGAATAAAGTAGGTTAGTCGTTTATCGTAAATTTTCTAAATACAATTTATGTGCATTTTATTTAACAGGTTAAGCGCCAGGGCGGACACCTGTGTCCGCTATAATTCCTAGCCACTGTGGCCATGGCGGACACTGGTGTCCGCTCAACCTTCCAATATTTGTCGAGCCTGTCTGTAGCAGCGGACACAGTTTTACGATGTTTAACGTGGAAACGTGTCCGCTGTGGCCCTGTACAGTAGCCCGCTGGTGCCAGGTTGTTTGTAGCAATATTCATACAAATTATATAGGTATAAATGAACTACTTATTATTTTCTCAGCTATATTTAATTTTCCTACTCAGGAATAACCCAAGCAACAAATTAAGGCATGTTAACCAGCACTCGAGTCCAAATGACCTAACCAAGTTGTAATTTAGTAATAATTAACCACAATGTTGCCTTAATTGTCATAATGACTACAAATTTGGAAATGCGGCTCCGAACTAGCTTATTTTTGACTATTAAAATTACTCCAAAGTCAGTAACTTACAAGTAATTAAATTGGGAAAAAATTGGTTTAATTTTACTCATAAAATATACTTGAATATACTTTTGTGTTTCAATTCCAGAGTTGGTAATTTTTAGGTCGAAGTGTGCCCTAAATTGGACTGAAAATCGACTACCAAGCCCAGATACGTGAAATACCTACTTTAAGGTAATTTATTACTTAATATTAACCTGCAATATGTCTCTGTGGTATAGTAAATTGAAGGTCTTCTTATGAAGTCCAGCTTACATATATATTACCAATTTCAGTGCAATACAGCACAGGAAATATTTTAGGCACTGAGCTAACCTAAAATGGCTTTCTGATCGGCTATAAAGTCATAATTACTGCAGAAATGGTCTTCCAAGTCAAATTGCCTACCTTCAAGTTGAAAATACCCATAAAAGCTGACTTGAAATAAAAATTGTCCTCAAAGTTCAAAGTGTACAGCAGTGAAATACATTTGTGAATCTTAAAGGTGTGTCAGTTGATAAACTTCATCAATAAAAGTTTATTCTTGTTGTTAATGTGCTTGCACTAGTAACAAATATAGTGTTACAATGCCCCCTTTGAAACCAATAAATTTTACAGACATACTACAAACTATTATAGAGTAGTAAAGAATGCTCACAGAAAAATAGTGATAGATGCTGATCATTCAAAGTGGCTTACATCAAATCAGCACGTTTCCCCCTTCAATATAATACATCCATTTTAATGCCAAATGGAGTGAAGCAGTGGCAACACGGTCAGCTGTCATGTTTATGTTTATTTACTTACTTTATTTTGTTTCTATTTTCTATTAGTGTCTGTATATTATGGAATCAAAGACCAAAAGCGCTGTATAATCATTCCTATATGTCTCTCTGTTGTGCACGGATATAAGTAATATATATTTCTATTCACGAAAATGTTACGTTTCTAATAAATTCAAACAAAATTCATTTACCATATAGTTGAAATTCCCATAATAGGACAAAATGCCTTCAAAGTTTGGTTAGTTTGCCCTGTCATTAGTAATTGTGACTTATAGGTAAAAAAAATAGGGCAAAATTAACTTTCAGGTCAATAATGTTAGAAGGGCAGCCATATTAAATTAATTTTGCGGTATCCATCTTGATTGTATTGGAAAATGAAAAATAATTTTTTGTTAAATATAGTGTAATCAAATTTTAGTTCGATAAAAACATTAAATAATGATTGTATACCATTACGACAAGATAGTTTTGTGTTGTTTACATCACCAATCCTCAAAAATCAGAATTTCAAGAATTTTGAATATTTTTTTATTTTCACTAATTTTATCTTTTATACGGGCGCTCGAATTTTATCGAAGTATCATCATAATGTTAACAGAAAAAAACATAACCGCAGTGGGTTTTGTTCTTATACAGTGCGAATCACCTTTATCATTGTTGCAAATATTTGAAGTAAGTTCTTTGATCATTCAAGATGTCATTTTTTGACAAAGATGGACAATATCTCTTCTACTCTACTGTTTGTTTATCCATACATAACCACAGATCCTGCAGAACCGAATAATGTCACATGCGTAGTTCGTTGTTAAGAATGTCACGGCACTTGGCGCCTAGATGTCAGATTCAAGTAAAGCGTAGCACATATTTACCAATAGATTACGTCCATTGGCCCAATGTTGAATGAAAATGCCCTAAATATAACTAAAACGTGTTGGTCGAAACGCCTTGCTGGACCTATTATCGACTTCCATATTACTTTGACTTTATTCCCCACATTGGTAATATACACTTAAATTTTACTTGAAAATGACCTGTGGTGATTTGGTCGCCAACCTATTGGTAGGGCGATTTTACGTCAATATGACTTTAAATGTTGCTTGGGAACATGATTATGTACGCAAATATTACAATATTAGGAAGTAAGTAATTACACTTATTGAAATATCGATACGTATTATTTATTATGATGTTGGTTGAAGCACGCGAGACAGTATCTTGGATTTCCTTCACATTATGGGCAATAAGTGGTTACTTTCTTCACTTTATTCTTTTCGATGATGCTATTAATCTTCTTTTTATAACAACCATTGCAATATCTCCTGTTTTCGCTAGCTTCGCAATCCATTTTGGCGAATTGATGCGTTGTCAAATTTTGAGTTGTTGACATACGTGGCGGCGCGAAGTCTCGCTGGTCTTCGTACTTCAACAAGTCTTTTATTACTGATAAACGGAAGTCGTTTATCGCAATATTACTTCCCTCCACAAGTTTGTATATGGAATGAGCATTCGCCATAGAAGTACCTGATAGAAAGTAAACTTCGGTTACAAAATTTACAAAAAATATAGAAAACACTTACCCAATAACATCTCAACAGCCAACTTTTTGTACCAGCGAATGGATTTTCGTAACGCTGAACTGTAACTCGACATCTGATCGGAAAGATCAATTGAACTCTTGCCTGCATTATAATCGACGATAGCTTTTGGTTGTTGAATGGGGTTTCCTCGTCGTTGAATTTCCACAGTTTGATCTCTATGACATGTCGACAAAACTAAGACATCTTGTTTGTCGCTCCATTAGAGAACACATATACCTCTTTCATTCTCTTCAGCGTAAATCTCACCTCTTTTTAGGGTCCTCTTCACCACATTTGTGGGGTTTCCTTTCCTGTTCGCACGCAAAGTTCGCACACAGTGCGTTTTGTTATCCAAGAGAATATGTGCAAGCTGAAGACTTGTGTACCAGTTATCTATAACACAAACTCTTCCACTTTTTAGGAGATCTTTTGCCAACTTGAGAACAATCTGAGTAGAAACGGCCAACGAATTGTCAGTTGTTTTCTCTTTTCCTGCATAAACACTGATGTTTCACGTATACCCATTGGTACAACAAAGTTTAAATAGCTTTATTCCGTACTTATGCCTCTTCTGTGGATTATACTGCCTGAACACCAATCTTCCCTGGAAAGGCACCATAGTTTCGTCGATACAAAATGTTTTACCAGGCGTGTATATGGTTTGATAATTTTTTATAAGCATATCTACAAGCGGCTGAATCTTGTACAAACAGTCTCCTTCAGGACACTGTTCTTTGTCTGAAAAATGAAGCATTTTCAGCAACATTTCAAACATATTACGGCTCGTAACTCTGCGTGCTACGTCTGATTTCAAAGTACATTTCTGAGACCAATAATCTCGAAGATTGTTCATGCGAACCATTTCCATGTAACCTAGTAAACCTATAAAATGTATAATTTTTGCCCTAGTGGTCGGCTCCCACTTTTGCACACGAGATTTATTGGAAATTTTTTCATTATTCATCACAAATTGGGTTGCATAAAGGTTGGTTTGATCGACTATTGCATCAATTATGCGAAAATCAACAAAAGCTAAATAGTAATCAACCGGATGGTGTCCTACTAGTGCGGCCTGCTATTCTGGTTTAATTCCACCTTCGAAATTCTCATGAAACTGCAAATGATTTCCCTCAGGATGACCTCAGACAGATCGAGTAAGATCATAAAGTGCTGTTTGTTCCATGTCCCCTTCTTGTTCCACCTGTTCCCCATGTTCAGACTTCCTTCCATCATCCAGTCTTCCTATGGCACGTTCTTGATGAAAAACAGTAAAATTTTCGTTTTGAGATGAAACATTATTTTCGTTGAGAAGTACACGGCTTTCTGTCAATTGATCTCCAATATGTTCTTCATGTTCACCTCCCATTTCTTCATCTTCACTTGCTATTTAATTTACAATATGCCCAGAATCAGGTTTGTGAGATGGGACCGGAATATTTGCATTTTCTAATGATGATGAGAAAACCTTCTTCTTTTTTATAAGAATTTCATAATCGCTATCATCAGTAGAATATGTATCTGAGTTTGAGCTGCCTGGGGGAAGAAAGACTGAATCTTCATCGGAGTCTGCTGAATATGGCTCACTTTGTAACTCGTCTGTTTGAGAATTATCAATGAAATCTTTTATATCTAATAACTATTTCTAAAACTTACCATCAGAATACTGCTTTTGCTGTAAAGTTAGTTGTAAAATTCGTTTACCACGACTGTGCATGTTATTTATACAATAATACGTACACAGCACTTTGCACAACTAATTACCAACTGTTCAAGTCGAATTCGTATCACAACCTGCGGACACTTCGGGAAGTGACGTGTCCGCTCGGTTGTCCTACCACTAAGCGGACACCGGTGTCTGCCGAGGGTTTTCTACGGCCACAGCGGACACCGGTGTCCGCTGACGTTTTTTGACATTTCGAGACTCGCAATTTTTGTTGTAAATATCTAAAACAATTCTAAAATAGACAGATGTAGTAAAAATGATAAAAAAAACACTTTGGTCCAGGGTGAAAGATTGATCGAAACACCCTTGGCGCCGAACCTGTTAAGTAGGGCAGTACAGACTCTTTTTTGACCGTGAAAAAAAAAATCTCGACCTTAGAATTAGCTTGTGATGAACTTTGGATTAGCAGGCACCCGAGGGTTATTTACAATCTGTCCTTCGGGTATGGCTTTAAACTGTCGATTACAGTCGGGTCCCGAGATATTATTCTGTTTGATTACTTTCCGTCAGGCGCCATCTTTGTTCCCTATAAACAGGACAAGGTTGAATCCCTGTGAAGGCTTCTGCTAAGACCTTCATAGCACATCACAAAATACTGTTTAAGAACAGCCTTGTCGTAGGGTAGCTTAGTGGAGAAAACTATAAGCCAGGGATCAGTTGTTATTATCTCCCGTAGAGGTTACGGAAGCTATATAGGCTTTAATTACTCCCGCATAATGGCCGTTTTCCTAACTTAACAAGATAGAAGCAGAAAAATAACAAATAGGTATTTATCTTAGTTAATTAAACCCCGTCATGGGGTCTTGGTTTAACACACGTGCTTAAGTGCATCTATCTAGTAATGGTGCAAGTAAGACACAAGTTAGTTAAAAGCTTCTAAGTAATGAGTAATATTTACAACTATATACACAAGCAAAAGTTGAATTCATTAAAAGCAACAAAATAGAAAATGAAAACTCGCTCTAATAATGCAAACTAAATTCAACCTTTATCTAATACCAGATAATGTATCTCAGATAAGGATCTTTAACAGTGAAAAATACAAACGCTAGTTAATATTTCAGAATATAATAATGTATCAATAAAACAATTTACAGAGAGTTATTCAGCATGTTACTTTAACAACAATATAGTATTATAACAGCATTAGCAAGCGACAAATACATGCATTAGATGTGCACCGGTGCCATAGTGGAAAATAACCACTCAGAAGGGGTTAACGTTACCTGTGTAGCCCGCGTATATTTCCTACTTTTTCTCCAATCTAATGGTTACTTACTATTCTGGATTGACACATACTTCACCCCTCCGACATCCGCCTCTAATGATGAGACGGATGTTGGAAATATATGCCAACAGTTATCAACTGTTTGATATTGTTGCATGCAGGTGCAATTTGGATCAGATTGTGTTTCATGTGGTTTGTATATATATATATATATATATATATATATATATATATATATATATATATATATATATATATATATATATATATATATATATATATATATATGTGTCAGCAGTGCAGCTTGAACTTTTCCTTAATGTGCTGGAACAGTCTGTCATTCCGCTGTTGGAACATTTGGTTATGATTGGTGATTTTAATGCACCTCAGTTTATTTATGGACAAATTACTGATGCTAAAACCAAAGCTATCCATGATTTTTCAAATTTTTTAAATCTGTCACAGTTTAATAATATTTCCAATAAACAATAGGCTGCTTGACCTTGTGCTTGCCAGTTGTAATTGCTCGGTTCTCTATGATATGGATCCACTAGTGCCCGAGGATGCATATCACCCTGCTTTAGGCATATTTCCTGAATTCAGGAGGAATTACAATGGTCCTAAATACTTTCCATGTAACAAGCAAGTGTCTTACAACTTTCGAAAGGCCAATTACCCTGCACTGTATGCTGCAATACTTGATGAAGATTGGTCTCAACTAGAGTCTTTTACTACCGCTGGTGATGCTTGTAGTTACTTTTATGGCAGACTTTACAGTATCTTTGAACAACATGTTCCTCAGTGCAAGAGGTCATCTAGAAAATTTCCTCCCTGGTTTACTAATGAAGTAATAAATGATATAAAAAATAAGGAGAGGTGCTATGAAAGATATAGGAGGCATAAACGCGACAGTGATCATGCAGAGTATAGTCTTCTTAGATCTATAGTTAAAAACAAGCTACGAGAGGCATATGCTGAGTATGTCCGTGGAACTGAAGAGTCTCTTAAGATTGATCCCTCTAGATTTTGGTCTCACATACAGGAAAGGAGGCAAGCAAGTAACATTCCCAAGTACTGTGTCTGACGAAAATGGCATGGTTTATAATAAGCCACAAACAATTGTTAACTGTTTTGGAAACCATTTTAAAAGTGTGTACCATCCTCAATGCATCACTGAACCAGTGGATACCTCTGGACCATCGCCTATGGCAGTCAGTGTGACAATGATTGGTGATAAGGAAATTCTTAAAGCCATCAAGAAGCTCAAGAACAAGTTTACTGCTGGACCAGATTTGGTGTCATCCTTCTTGATTAAGGACTGTGCACATGCTCTTCTCAAACCCCTTAGAACCCTATTTAACTTGTCGCTGCGCACACATTGCTTCCCTGTGGTTTGGAAGGTTGCTCGAATCTGTCCTGTTTTCAAGTCTGGGGACCGTTCGAGGGTCAGCAACTACAGGCCTATAGCTATCCTATGTAATTTTGCTACAATTTTTGAGGCAGTTCTGTATGGTTGTATCTATCCTGCCGTGCAGTGTCGCTTGTCACAATACCAGCATGGGTTTATGGAGGGGCGCTCAACACTGACGAATTTATCCCTGTTCACACAGTATGTAAGTAAAAGCTTTGGATGGACTGGGTCAGGTGGATGTCATTTATACAGACTTCTCCAAAGCGTTCGATCGTGTTGACCACTCAACACTTTTGTACAAGCTGGTTTTGGCGGGCCTTGAAGGACGGCTGATAGAATTTTTTCGATCCTACTTGACTAACTCTGTGCAATATGTTTTTATAATGGATTTAAGTCTGAACCCTTCACTACTGGCTTCGGCGTTCCACAGGGTTCCAATCTTGGCCCGCTCCTCTTTTTGTTATTTATCAATGACATAAGTTCTGTAATTTCTGGTAATCATCTATTATTTGCTGATGATCTCAAATTATACTCCAGTGTTCACGATACTGGTGACTAATCAAGACTCCAGGTGAACATTTGCAACTTGCAGCTGTGGTGTGATAAGAACAGACTTGAATTAAATGTCTCGAAGTGCAAAGTGATGACATACACTAGAAAAACCAGCCGTATAGCTTTTCCCTACAAAGTGGGTGGTGTACCATTGGCTAGGACTGAAACACACAAGGATCTTGGCATTTTATATGATCATTTAAGTTTCACTTGACATATTCAAACAATCATAGCATCATGTTTCAAGTTGATGGCTTTCATTATGAGGAATAGCAGATCATTTTCCAATTTGGATAGCTTGAAAATTCTCTATTTTGCCTATATCGAGGCTTGAATATTGTAGCTTGGTTTTTCATCCCTTCATCCCACAACTGAGCCATATTCAAGTCGGGACCTAACCAAACAACTAAAGAGCAGGAGGAGGGTGTCAGTCTGTGAGAAATTTTTGCTGTTTCTTATCAGAAACCCAAGAGTTTTGTAAGCGGAACTGACAGTCTGCTCATAGTGTGGTTTAAAAGACAGAGTACCATCAAAAATAATTCCAAGGTCTTTAACTGTCCCGGGGCGATCAAGTGGAAGCCCTCTTATATTGTACCCGAAAGTAACTGTGTGCTTATTTCGAGTAAAGGACATCACACAACACTTGGAAACATTCATAGAAAGACCACTCCGACAACACCATTCATCAAGGATCTGAAGACAGTTCTGGAGCTGCAAACAGTCATCAACAGTCGAAATATTTGCGAAAATCTTAATATCATCTGCATACATTAAAAAAGGAACATGTAAAACATGTTTAACTGGGTCAATAAATATATTAAACAGTAATGGACCGAGTATGGAACCCTGCGGAACTCCCGAAGTTACGTGATAGGTGTAAGATTTGAAGCACCCAACCTCAACAAATTGCCTCCTTCCATCCAGGTAAGATCTGAATAAGCCAAGCAAGCCCTCGGAGAATCCGATAGCCCTCATCCTGTCAATTAGAACAGAGTGATTTAGACAATCGAAGGCTTTAGATAGATCAGTATACACAACATCAACCTGTGAGGAGCGGTCGAGAGCGGACGCAATGAACTGTGTTACGTCAACTAAATTCATTACAGTCGATCTACCTGGAATGAAACCATGCTGAGAAATAGAGAGTCTGTTTTTGATGTGAAACAGTATTCACCGAAAATGGCAGGCCTCGCAAATCTTACAGAAGACACATAGTATGGCTATTGGTCGATAGTTTGATGGATTACCACTATCCCCCGCCTTGAAGACGGGGAAAACTCGTGACAGCTTCCAAATCGCGGCAAATGTTCCAGATCTAAGAATCAATTTAAAAATTTTCTTAAGTGGAGTCAAGAAAGCATATAAGCAGTCGCGCACCAAGAAGCCAGGAACTAGATCAGGTCCACAGGACATGTTAGCCTTAATTCTCTTAGCAGCTGTAATAATTTCATCATCTGTAAAGTCATCAACAAAAACATTGTGATGTCACCCGAAGCCGGGCTGGCATCTGTAGGTGATGAAGTGGGGGTGGAACCAGAACATCCTGCAAAATAAGAAGCAAAACTGTCAACTGCCTGTTGCCGGTTAGATGAATTCCCAATAGAAAAGTTTTGACGGCGCCGAGAAGAGCAGTTCCAGAATTTTTTAGGATTAGACCTAATCTCTCTTTCAACCCTCTGAAAGTAGTTTACTCGAGAAAGATAAATGTCTCTCTTAAGTTTTGGGCGCTTCGCGTACGCGCCCCCAGCTGACTTGGGCCAGCCTGGCGGCCTCGACCGTGGAGAGCCTGATGGTCCTCCCTGAGTCGGTGGCCGCCTGTCCAGCTTCCGTCCCTGTGGGCTCGGCTGCGCCTCAAACCTCTTTTTTCCTGCTTCTCTGCCGACCGCCCGGGGGGCGACACAGGGGTAGAGCCTTTCGGCCCCTCCCCCACACCTCGACCCTCGCCCGGTCCCGTCGGCAGGACAATCACCTTCACTTCCTTTTCTCTCGCCTTACGGTGCCGTCGTCGCACCTGCCGCAGGCCGCCCGATCCGGCAGCTTCCCAGCGCTGACGATCCCTGAGGATTCACCCGGCTCGGAAGCAGCCCGACCGGCCGTAGAGGTGAAGGGGATTTGCGGCGGCCGCCCGTCTTGTGGGGCCGAAGCAGCCTGCGCCTCTGAAGGGCCAACACCCCCCCGACGACGCTGCTGCCTCAGCTCCTCCCTCTCTCGCCTCCTTTTCTGGGCACTCCACTTCCTTTTCCTTCCTCTCTTCCGCTTTCTTCGCGACTCCTCGTCTTCGGCCCTCCCATGGACACGTCCATGGGCCCGGCCAGACTCGCAGCCGACGAAGTTCGCCCCCCGTCGCTCCCCTTGGAAGCAGCGTCCCCGACGGACCCGTACTGTTCCACCCCGGACGCCCCGCCAGGAGAGCGGAGGAGCGTTTCCTGCTGGAACTGCTTGGAGAGACAGGGATCTCTCTACCTTCTACCTCCTCGCTTATTTTTGGCACGTTACCTTTATCTTTTTTGTCCTGGTCCATGGTTGCTAGAAAAAGTTTAGTGTGATGGTGTGCTTATGGTTTGGTAAGCGGATAGATACGGGAGATCACCCCACCGGCCCCCGGCGCTTCATCCATGATGAGACTTGATTCCGTTAAGAGCGGCTCTGCGGCCATGCCGTGGCGACCCGAAACGTGCGGCTAACCCCCTGTTCCGGAGCTACCCGGTGCTGCTGACACGATCGAGCATTTTTCGAATGGATGATAGGGCAGCCCCCTACACCAGCCAAGGGAAGGGTGGGCCCCTGTACTGTCCATACGGCGCCAGGTGTGCCTGGTTTGCACAGCGCTGCCAGTCCAGAGCAGGCTCCCCTCGGAGTCCGCGCCGAAGGCCGCGAAGCCCCCAACCTGATCTATGTGTCTCGTGTCTGTGTTTGTATGCGTGTGTGAGAGGAGTGAGACTTTAGTAGACCATCGACCCTGGGCGTTATTCCCATTACCGACAGTCACGCCAGGGATGGCACGTGGAGCCAGTCTCTAGGAGTCCAGTAGCTAAGTCACACGTTGATCAATCAAGAGAACGACCAGCGTACGACCAGGCTAAGGGACCACACATAATATTAGTCAATTGGTTTCTTACTATTTTATGTTCCATGTCTTGAGTAGTCTTCTAAGTGGCAGTTTGTACAGTGTATTTGTTACTACCATTTATTTCTCTTGTATAAATTAGATCTAGAAGCAATGAATTATATTCTCCAAAGTGTACCTTCCCACAACTGTGGCCAATTGCCAACGACAGGGAGCAGTTTTACCTTGCAAAGTATTTTTAATTATTTTCCTAAAAGAGCCTATTTATGTCTAAATGTCTGAAGCTGGTCTCTTCTTCACCTATGTTGCTACTAATTACAGAAAGGTCAAGTAAATAAAACACTTTATTTAATAGTGAGAAATTTTTTTTTATTTCTGCAATTCTAAAACAATGAGCTTTACGCGATATAATAAAATATTTATAATAATAATGTCAAAGGAACCCCGAAGTTATATAATAATATCTGGAATAATCTCTAAATAATGGTAAAAGTTATTCTTTTTATTTATTTTTTTATAATAATATAATACACGATGACAGCACGGTCTCCTTTCTCTTGTTTCTGTACAGACACCATAGGGTCTGGATACTCATTTATATTATTTATATAATTAATAATAATTATATTTACATCATTTTGTGATAGTTCATTTACCCAGAATATTTACAATTAAACAAACAACAAAATAAATTAAAAGAAAAAACAAATACACATATTATATAATAAAACATATTAAGTACAAGAATGAAATGTCCAGTCCAGAAGCTCATCAAGTTAACCTCGACTCTCGGGGGGAAATAGAGATCCTTTAGTTTAGAGGCCAAATGACAGTTATGTTGAGGTTAGCTGGTGATTATAATTTAAATTGTTTTTCAGTTGATATACTCTATTCATTATAAATGGGCGTCATAGACAGCTATGAAAAGCTGGTTTAAGGTTGCGATGGGCGAGTTCATCAGGCACCAATAGCTGCCAGCACCTCCATTGCTATGTCAAAAAATGTTGACGGATTTCAAAAGTTTGTCGACATATTTTGCAACAATGGAGCTGCTGGCGCCTGGTCAACTCGCCCACTGTGTTTATTTGGTGTTTTTGTTCTATTGATTTCCAACAATTCTTTCAAAATTGGACATTTGAAGGTTGTTGATCTTTACTATTACCCATGACAAAATGACTTACAAGATATGATATTGCGTATATTCCTCCACACCACTTGAACGGTTAAAATTGAGCAGACTTTTATCTTCCGTAACTTTTACGGGAAATAATAACAATTGACCCCTGGCTAATAGTTTTCTCCACTAAGCTACCCAACGACAAGGCTGTTCTTAAACAGTACTTTGTGATGTGCTACGAAGGTCTTAGCAGAAGCCTTCACGGGGATCTAACCTTGTTTGTAAGGAGTAAAGATGGCGCCAGAGGGAAAGTAATCAAATAGAATAATTTCTCAGAGACCGCTTGTGGGTGGGAGTTAAGTCACGCCCGAAGGACAGATAGTTAATAGCAGTCAGGCGGCTGCTTATCCGCAGTTTATCACAGGACAATCAGGCAATAATTTTACAAAGTATGCATAATGAATAGAGTTTATCTTAAACTCCATAAATGTACCTTACTTTTTGTTTTACATACTTTATCATTTACGCAAAAAAAAGATTAAATATTACAAAAATTCAGATTGTAGTTGGTTTTTCTTAATATTATTTATGTGTCAATACATACTAAAAAGTTTTAGATGGTACACACTCCGTAACCTAACACTTTTTATACCGGAAATCTTAAGAATCAAGGCGAACTTAATGAACTTTTCAAATGGACATCTGGTATATCATATAAAATAATAAAAATAATTATATTAATGATAATATTAATAATAATGACTATAAAAATTATGATACATATACAAACATCGGGAGAATGATGCGTCTAAAATCTATTAGTTAGAATTCTGTCTACAAAATGTTAGGGGCGAGGAGGATGTGTATGAGAAATTTTGGGAGAAGGGTTAAGCGATATAATGAAAATATAGTACATTTTGTAGGCACTATAAAACATTTAAAATAAAACTATAAAATACTTCGGAAAACTACCCTGTGCTAATTTTGAAAAATGTCATTTATTCAAAATAAAGATTATATAAACATTGCCGAAATGTTTTGTAAACAAAACCATCGAACTTACTGGGTTGCATCTTAGTATATATTTTTTTATAATTGAGCTTAGCTATCGATGTAGAAATCTAAATAAGTTTTCAATATACCTTTTTGTTTATTTTTTATTCATTGTTGACCCATCCACACAACTAACATCAGCATGGGAAGGCATTTTTAACTAATCAACCAGAAAATTTTGTTGGCGTTTTGCTTTTTGTAAATATTTTATATTTTAAATTTTAAATTATATGAAAAAGTTTGTATTTAACCCTTTCGCTGCGGGAGACGTAAAATCCCGCATATTATTTGTGGGTCTGGTGCGGGAGGCGTATTTTTTCACTAGCTAATTTCAGGTACTGAACTGCGGCAAACAGACGACTACGCTGATGAATATGCTTGGCACATGCGTTAATTTCCGTGTAAGCATCTGCACTCCCCGCTCCTTGGCATTCTGTCTCCTACAAACACGTGTTAATGGTGCACTTTTGATGCAGTTGTTTACGTTTATTTTCACGTTTTTCGTTGAGTTAATTTGTTTTGGCGATTGGTGACTATATTACAAATATGCCTTACAAACCAAAAAAGTTGTATATGATGAAGAATTATATAACATTCTAATGAATAGCGACGATAATGAGTTTGAAGATATAGAATCAGAAAATGACAGCGAAACTGAACTTTCCGACTTGGATGGAAATGAAAACAATTACCAAAATTATGAAGTACATGAATCATTTTCATCTTCTGGAAAAGATGAAAATAATAGTGTATCTGAAAGTGATGAGGAAGAATCTGTGCCACCACCACCTAAACGGGCAAGAAAGAAAAAAGAACATGCGCCTGATGAACAATTTACGTAAAAGAAGATACAACCGGGTGAGTTTATACCGGAAATTCATACATTTTCTGAGGACAATGTTGGATGCAAAGCAAAACTTGGGGATTCCCTTCCGTATTGAAATGCTTTGAAGTATGTTTTCAAATGGGTTTATTTATTTATTTATACATACACCATCCAACAGCTTAAAAGCCAAATTAAGGATGGGCTGATACACAAAATATAATAACAAACAATAATCAAACAAAGTTCACAAAAGAGAGTCACAAATTACATCGCTTTGAAAAACATTTTTATTTCTGATATATTACTTGAAAAGATAACTAAGCGGTCTTGCAGTACAGAGTAATCACTGCACACCTGGAAAATTGGAGACGATCGCAGAAATCACGTACGAGCAGTCGGGAGATAGAATGTGCCTGGAAAACGTGCTGCAATACGAGGCACATTGAAATTAAGTTGCTGAAGCAGATCAGCAATCAAACACAGAATTAACCAGTTTGTATAAAAATATAATGAAACTGCACTGCCTGCGCATCGACAGACTCTGCAGACTAAAGCGAAGAAGTAAACTTTCCTGAGGAAAACCAATAGAAGGATACTGACCATCCTCACGAGAGCTAAGAAATTTTAGAAATTTCGTTTGCACAGATTCCAGACCTGCCACATGTATCTTATAAGTAGGAGTCAACACAACTGAGCCATATTCAAGTCGGGACCTAAACAGACAACGCAAGAGCAGGGAGAGGGTGTCAGTCAGTGAGAAATTTGTATTGTTTCTTATCAGAAACCCAAGAGTTTTGTAAGCAGAATTGACAGTCTGCTCGTAGTGAGGTTTAAAAGATAGAGTACCATCAAAAACAAATCCAAGATCCCTAACTGTCCTGAGGCGATCAAGTGAAAGCCCCCTTATATCGTATCTGAAAGTAATTGAGTGCTTATTTCGAGTAAAGGACATCACACAACACTTTGAAACATTCATAGAAAGACCGCTCTGACAGCACCATACACTTAGCATCTGAAGACAGTTCTGAAGCTGCAAACAGTCATCAACACTCGAAATATTTGCAAAAATCTTAATATCATCTGCGTACATTAAAAAAGGAACATGTAAAACATGTTTAACTGGGTCAATAAATATATTAAACAGTAGTGGACCGAGTATTGAACCCTGCGACACTCCCGAAGCAGTGTGATAGGTGTTAGATTTGAAGCCTCGAACCTCAACAAATTGCCTCCTTCCATCCAGGTATCCTGTCAATTAGAACAGAATGATTTAGACAATCGAAGGCCTTAGATAGATCACTATACACAACATCAACCTGTGAAGAGCGGTCGAGAGTGGACGCAATGAACTGGGTAGCATCAACTAAATTCGTCACAGTCGATCTCCCTGGAATAAAACTATGCTGAAAAATAGAGAGTCTGTTTTTGATGTGAAACAGTATTCGCCGAAAAAGGCAGGCCTCGAAAATCTTACAGAAGACACATAGTATGGCTATTGGTCGATAGTTTGATGGATCACCACTATCCCCCGCCTTGAAGACAGGGAAAACTCGTGACAGCAAATCGCGGGGAATGTTCCAGATCTAAGAATTAATTTTAAAATTTTCTTAAGTGGAGTCAAGAAAGCATATAAGCAGTCGCGTACCAAGAATCCAGAAACTAGATCAGGTCCACAGGACATGTTAGCCTTAATTCTCTTAGCAGCTGTAATAATTTCATCATCTGTAAAATCATCAACAAAAAACACTGAGAGGTCATCTGAAGCCAGGCTGTAGGTGATGAGGTGGGGGTGGAACCAGAACATCTTGCAAAATAAGAAGCAAAACTGTCAACTGCCTGTTGCTGGTTATATGAACTCCCAATAGAAAAGTTTTGATGGCACCGGGAAGTGCAGTTCCAGAATTTTTTAGGATTAGACCTAACCCCTCTTTCAACCGTCTGGAAATAGTTTACTCGAGAAAGATAAATGTCTCTCTTAAGTTTTTGTCTCAGCTCCTTAAATCTATGTAGAAACTCCACATTTCCAGACTTCGTAAACTTACACCACAATGAATATTTATATTTGATACTAACCTTAATTTCTTTAGAAAACCACGGGGGATACCTATTACATGCTCCTGGAGCAGTCATGGGAACATACAGATCAAGCAAGTCGTAAATTCTGGAATAGAAAAAGTCAAGCATAGAATCAACATCCTGAAGTCATCCATACCATCCCAACACAAGCCGCCAAGCTCGGCATACAATCCGACCAAATCACATTTTCGAAAATTATATGATCTCTGCCTAGTGTTACCAACAGGGGAAGAGACCACTGAACCTTTGACCGGAAACTCTATGATTAAGGGGGGGATGATGACCATCAGGAATCACGGGCGCATCAAGAGCCTCCTCCACCAAGCAAGTGTGTGTAAACAAAACCATGTCAAGAATCCTGTTGTTAATATTCTTAACATGATTAAATTGTCCAAGGAGTAGTAGATTACAGAAATTTTGAAAAGCAGACACACGAGCGGAGGGGTGGTTCCGACGACAATAAGCATATTCAGGCATGTTAAAGTCACCAACTAAGAATGTCTCACGACCATATTTTATGCACAGGGATTCGCGAGCTTCAAACGAAGAGGTTGTAGTCATTAAATTGGAGTATTGGGAGGTATGTTAACAACAAAAACATTAAGCGAGGCCCGATGATCCGAGATTCTGACCCCCCACAATGTCAATATCAAAAAGAGCATCAAACCCACCACAGTCTCTCCGAATATCAAGGCGACGAGTAGCAAAGCGAGAATGCACACCAAGCAGAACACCACCTTCCCTAGTCTTGCAAGAGGAAGAAAAATTATTGACAATATAGTTCATGAAACTAATAATTATTACCAATATCTATCCAACAAAATAAGATTTTTTCCCTCATCACGTGCTAGAGGCTGGACCTCCCATGGATCTCCAAGAAATGTATATATTTATAGCCTTGACGTTACTTATGCCAGTTACAAAAAAAAAACAAAGAATCAATGACTATTGGACCACTGACTCTTTCCTTCTCACACCTGCATTTGGACAAATTATGCCACGTGACTGGTACTTACTTCTGCCAAAAATGTTGCATTTTGGTGACAACAATAATCCCAACAAAAATGATAAGTTATTCAAAATCAGGTTGGTAATTGATCATCTTGGAACATGCTTCAAAAATTCACTTGAACCATTTCAAAATTTAGCCATCGATGAAAGTTTGATGCTTTTCAAAGGAAGATTAGCGTTCAAGCAATACATACCATCGAAACGTCACCGTTTTGGTGTCAAACTGTTTATTCTTTGCGACTGTGAGACAAGTTACATACTGGACTTTATAATATATACAGGTTCTAACAGCTAGATAACTCAATTTCCCGAAGTTGGTGTTTCAGGAAGTACCGTCCTGACATTATTAGAAAAATACCTCAACAATGGGCATTCCTTATATGTTAACTGGTACACCAGTCCATCATTATTCTCAATACTACACGAGACAAAAACAAATGCTTGCGGAACCGTAAAAATACATCGAAAACACATGCCACCACTAAAAGAAAAAATTGAAAGGGGACAACAAGTATGTTACGCAACAAGAAATATATTAGCAACAAACCGGTTTGATAAGCGTGAAGTTAGGGTGCTATCGACAATGCATACTGACGAAATGATAGTTTGTGGTAAAACCTTACAAGGTGGGGATAAACAAAAGCCATCGTGTATTTTAAATTATAATGAAAACATGGGAGCCATTGACAAAACAGACATGTTGCTCAGTTCCATAGAGTCCGTAGAAAAAACCATCAAACTGTACAAAAAAGTGTTTTTTTCACCTCCAAGACCTCAGCGTCTTGAACGCTCACGTTATATATAAAACGTAAACGGGCGAAAATATGCCATTGTTGCAGTTTCAAATCAAGTTAATAAAATAAATTGTCGAAAAATATCAAAAGCCTAGGGTTAGAGCCAGCAGCAGCAAAAACACAGGTCAAGATGTGCCAATGAGGCTGGTAGCGAGGCATTTCCCCAGCCATCTGGAGAAGAATGAGACGACCAAAAAACTTGTGGCCAAAAGATGTGTGGTGTGCCGAAAACAAAAAATTAGAAAAGAAACTTCCTACAGATGTGCCGAGTGCAATGTGCCACTTTGTATTTTGAAATATATCACACCCAAAAAAAGTACTGATGTTTTAAAAATTAGATGTTTGTTTTTTATATATCTTTTGTCAAGAACATTTTATTTCTGTTATATATGTATAATGTTATATTTTAGTTCTATTTTGATAATTTTTAGGTTTTTTTTAAATATATTTTTGACGGACATTTTATTACCGTTTGTATTTTTATACTGTAATGAATAAAAAAAGATACTTTTGTTAATCCGTTTCTTTTTTATTGTATGTGGCAATCCTGGGTACACACTAGTTGTGCCTTAGCTATCCAGAAATCTTTATTTCACATGTTGCAACTGCGGGAAGCGTTTATAATCGCGAAACGTGCTTTTGGTTGAACTGCGGGAAGCGGACGAACACGCATGGACTGCCCAACGCCGCACACAGCGTACGGAATGCAAATCCATGTCTCGCGGTGAAAGAGTTAAGGAAATGATACATGAAAATTGAATAATTTTGGTAAGTTCCTTGTTGGAATTTAAATTTTTATGAAGTTCAACTGTGAACCTTAGACATACTATTCTCCAGGTTCGAAGTTCGAGACAACATATTTGCTTGGATTCGTTTATAATTTGGTTCGAAAAAAACATAGGTTCCCACACCTCTACTTTGAAGTGTATTTCTCATATTGTGTATTTTAAACAAGCACAATCCCCCAAAAAAAAACTATGCCGACGTTTATTAACCATCCAAGCCTATCGAGTGGAATTTACAAGCTGCTTGTTTACAGACAGAAGCAAAGGGCAGATAAAATTTGTTTGGCTTATTTTGAGAGACAACAAAGTGATGCCAACAAAAACTGATGATAAAGATGAAATACTTGTGACGTTAAATAGTATTTGTTGCAGTTTTTTCTGTGTGGTGCTGTTTCTTAATGTTTCTGTTTTTAAACGAAATTTATCTTTGCAATGTTTATTATAATCCTTATTTACATAATTAATTTTCTATCACAAACAATATGGCATTCAGGAAGGGGAAGGAAGGGTTTGGGGGGGAGAGTTAAATTCCAACTAACACCGTATAATATTTAAAACCTGTGAGCGATTTTTTTTTCGATTATATAATAATACTAAGAGACAAATATTTATAACTTTTATTTACAATACAGTTTTTTTTTTCTCGATTTTTTTCTCTTGCTAAGTACATTAGCTATAAACAGTTATTTTTAAAACACGATTCTTTTATGTTAAACGAGTTCTATGTATAATATATATATACTTCTGTTTTTCTTTATATTTATTTATGTACAATATTCAATTATTATTGCCGTCTCATACAGGGTGTTGTCCAAAAACGTTAGCAGAACACAATTCCCGTTTCTTTCGCTTGCTTTTGATAAACAAACCTCTGAAAATGTTTTCCATTGTGATAAAAATATACTAATTTAAATTTTGTACAAAAAATTTCTAGTTAAAGAAGTTAATTACATGAATATTCATAGATCTATCGTGAAAATGAATTTAAAATTGTAACAAGTACAGAAGCAGAGGCTGCCCCTCTGGTTTCACCATAGCATTTTGTCTTCTATGATGTAAAGCGAGAAAAACAGCCTCTATATCTGATGTTATGGAACACTAAATCAGGGCAACCACAATCAAAAATTGTCAGTAACAATAGGGAAGCATTTGGTAAAGTTCACAAAAAACTTTATTAAGCTCACACAGCGTTTCAATTTTATAATGGTTGTGAGATTCATTATGTTTAAAGGTAACACAGTAACAAGGAGATACAGGGAAAAACGAAACACTTTAAATAACTTTCTGCATTTTCAATATGACTTAGTGCCCTCTTGTAGCGTATATGTAAAGCATATCTGCTCTGCAGTACAACATGGAATTTTCCAGTGTCGCGTCTGTTTTAATGCATTCTGAGGTTGACAGAGAAATTTTCGATGAAAGTAGGAATTTGTGTCTCGAAAAAAGTTGTATATTGTGACAGTAAATTTATCTACATTTAGGGTTTTGCTTCAGGATAATCCATGATAGCCTAAGGGCAAGTTAGCTGATATTGAAACATTGGTTGTTGTTCGATAAACAAACTGATGAAATAAATTGTTCTAAAACTAGAGGTGTCTCATTGTTCCCGACGTAACAAATTTTGGCATTTCTTCTCTGAGTGAACTTGTTTTATATTCAGGTCACTATGGTGATGTTTCCTAGAAGACAAACCGATATAGGCTAGCTTACAGATGAGAATATACAAGAGTTGGGTTTTCTGTCCCATTATTCCCCACCTCATGTCTCATTATTCCCCACCTCATGTCTCATTATTGCCCCCTCATGTCTCATTATTCCCCATTGTGGGGAACAATGAAACAATAATGCACTTTAAAAAACTATGTATCAAAATTATATTAACTTAATAGATTTTTTTTTAATTGCAACAATTTAAACATTAACTTCGTCACTGAAATCAATGTAGCAGTTAAATTAATAAAATTAAGTACTGTAAGTCCCGCTTAATGTCCTAGTTAGGGACCTACCAACCGCGACGTTAAGTGAAATGACGTAAAACGAATCATTGGGAATGAATAGAATGTACATACATATGTACATATTTGTGACTGCAAAAGTATTAAGAAAAAAAAACAGTATTCATTTATGTATGTATTATGTACATGCCTACAGTCTACATATTTTTAGAATAACAATGTTATACTGCATCGGTTTCAACGTTAAACGATACATTTGCCTACAATAAACTGTGACGCTATAATGAAACAACGTTAAATGAGACGACGTTATGCGAGGACTTCTGTACTTCAAAAGTTGTCTGGAAAAAAGTGACTCGTTAACCATACTCAAATAGGATGCTGCCAGGATCCAAGCAGTAATTCCTTTTCTTCTGTTAAAAATTGTAAAAGAAGTTAAAGCTCAATATCAGGCTCTGACTTAGAGTGTATTTGATATATTATTTACTTCTTATCTCTCTTATTTATTCATCAGAGTTTTGTTTATGCAAGATTCGAAGAGAACTATAAGAATATAATTAAAGGAATAATTATATAAACTATAAAAAGTTTCCACTAGATCAAATACTAAAAATTTTACCACAATACACAAGTGGTGAGAATTCCTATCAATTCACCAGAAGATTTTTTGTATATCTATTAATTTAATGAAAGAACCTCGGTGGTGCAGTGGTAAGAACGTGTGCCTCTGGACCAAAAGGTGCCAGGTTCGATTCCCGGGATTCCCCTTTCAGTTTTTCAGTACATACTGTAAAATTAACATCAACCAACGTTGTGGCAATGTATTTGAGCAAGTTAAATGTCTGCATGTTCCTCCCTTCAAAGGGGGGGGGAGTACAGTCGTCGGTCCCATTTACTATGCCCGTTAAAGATCCCTACCCTCCTCACAGAAAGGCGGTGATTTGGCAAATTTTCTAGGATAGTGGGGTTAAACTGCTCCATGGAGTCGGTGATTGGCCACAGTCGTGGAAATAGACTGGCGTTGAGAAAAAAAATTACAAAAGCTCTTTAATTTTTTTAATGACTGGGTCTGCAAACAAAACAAATGGCTGTGGCATCCTGGAGCCACTATCCCCCCTGGCCACCAGCTTGATTGTAGGCATGTTAGAAGGTTATCTTGTTTTCATACCCTCGCAGTTAATATCTACAAATTTAGTATTGTGTGTTATATTTATATCATGTCATGTTGTTCTTCTCAGAATCATGTCATCACCATAAAATTGAACAAACGAGTCTAAAGTTCTTTTGCGAAAACTATTAAAAGTGTTATCAAAAGTTACTGTGCCATCAAATAAGCTTTTACAAGACATTTTACTTTCTAAGCACCTTATTGGTGTGGCACAGAATATTTACTGCTGGCAGAGAAGAAATAGAGGTTAATGGAAGACATGGTCGTCCAACCACTGATATTTGCGGTGTTCTAATAGGTAAATGGCTTTATCTTTTAATTAGTCATACCTCGCTACATGAAGATTAAAATCTGTGTTGAGCATTGATTGACTTTGAAATATCAAATTCCCCACAACATTGTTTTAGTTCTAATGAACCAATATAGCGCATTACCACAGGATAAAATTCTCTGATTGAAGAAAACTTTGGTAGCCAAGCATTTTTCTTGTTACTTTGGGCTCTTTGTCTGTGTTTTACTCGATTTGGGGTCTTCCTTCTCAAGATTTAGATGACCAACTTTTCCGTCATCTTTTTGCTGGTCTGCTACTTGAACAGTTTCTCATCTCTTGCTGTTTGAACTATTGCCTCAATTCTTAACTTGGAGACGTGTTAGTTCCAAAATAGTTTTCGTTGGCATTCCTGTCTAATTATATCTGGAACTTTTGGAACTAATCATTACCAATGTGGTTTTCATTTGTTATGTTCTTAGTGACTGTACAAAACAATTGTCAAGTCTACAAGAGTGCCATGGTAAATTAGATATTAAGTCCATTGCTCATGCCTTGTTTTGTCACTTTTCAAATTAAATTGCTCGCGCTGCACTGACATAAGGTAGGTGTCGCCAGTGGTTTCAGTCAGGGGGAGGGGGAAGATGAGGCGTGGGAAGGCGTACAGAGAAATTGTAATCCTCCTACACTTGTTCGAAAGCCATTGTAATAAAGTCCGATTTATTGTGGTTATTTGAATACCTAATAAGTCGTTTAGGCGGTGTAAATAACGGATATTTGCTGGGCAATAAATCTGACTCATTTTAGAGACACTTCAAAGTAGGAAAATTCGCCACAGTCGAAACGTAGATTTTATAGAGTGGAACGCAAGGCGCCAGTCGGACAGGCGCGATGAGATTCATTCTGAGTACGTCATGGGGCGCATGTCAGGTAAGCGGGCAGGGAAGACGGAACACGATCGAGAGAAGCCTTCAGCAATCGCCCGCGTCAACAGGTCGCCGTCGTCCGCACGTTCGTTGTAATTGTTAAAGTGTTAGTTAGGTGCAATACCTGGGGGAGATTATTCCGTTTGCTACAGAGTAGTGGGAAATCAGCGTGTTAGTCGTTTATTAATAAATAACGAGAGTCTAGGAAGACTGTGTTCTGTAAAAGAATAAGTTTGCAAGGTTAGTTATAACTTCGGGAAACGTGCAGAAGTATAATTTGTAAACTGGTAAACTTGTTTGTGTTTTATTAATGTTGTTCTATGTGAAATATTAACAGCGGGCTAGGATTTCACGCCTATACAGTGTACTGTATTGATCAGTGACAAAACTAGTCACAGTTACCCATTTAAGGGAGGTCGAAGTAAGGTAAATAATTATACCGTATTGTAGTGGAATTAGGGTGTTTTAGCGAATCAAAGTGTGTACTATACAGGGTGGACTACGCTTGTTTGGAGGGACGTTCTGTCCTCTGAGGAAGCATGGCTCTATTCTGAATGGTGTGCGCTCACTAAACCAGGTGGTTAACTAGCTAAAGTGTCCAGCCTAGATAAGGGCCAAGCTGGTCACGTTTCATACTCATATAAGGGAAACGGGAGCACGGACAGTGCTGATTTAGGGTAGTATTTAGTGTGCCCGACATCCTGTGCTGTTTGGAGGGACGTTCGGTCCTCTGAGGAAGCATAACTCGATCCAGAATGGTACGTAACTGGATGGCACCGTTAGTTATGTAGGGTGCTCGATAGAAAGAGGGAACCATTCGCCTGGTGGTATTATTTAGCGAGTTAGGGTCGTGGAGGTGCGGGAATCGTTTGCCTGCCCCCTTCACTTCTCCGTTTGAGGCTTGGGTGGTCTGCTTTACGCTTGCTGTTGCTTTGTTATGCTTTGTTTGCTGTGCTAATGCTAGCCTCACGCTTAATTAGTGGTAATTATTAGGCATATTATTTTAGGCGAACATTATTGTATTTTTAAATATTACCATATTTTGTATCAATTCCACTATGAAAGAATGTCTTATCAGAGATAACGTTATCTGACCTGAGATATGTCTCTGTATTCACATGAATTGTAGCGAATTTTCGGTTTCAATTATTTTATGGATTTTTATTGTTGTCAATTTCATTTTGTAAATATTGTAAATGTTATTAGAGGGTTTTATGAAATTAGTTGCGTTTCACTGCACTGCCTGTAGATAGTTGCGCTAGTGTAGGTGTGTTGAACTAGAATCCTGTGACGCATTGTAACTAGCTGAGGTATGTCGTAATCAATAGTTACCTGTTTAGAATATTTCTGGTTCCAACTTTGCAAGTTAGGGAAAACAGCCATTATTCGGAAGTGAATAATTAAAGCCTACTTACTTCCCGAGAACTACTACGGGATGTAATAACTTTCGACCCCTGGCTATAGTTTTCATCTGCACTCGAGTTACCCTAGGACAAGGCTGTTATAAAACAGTAATTTTGTGGTGTTCTACGAGGGCCTTAGCAGATGTCCTCACAGGGATCTGACCCCGTGTTATTCAATGAGGAATAAAGATGGCGCCCGGGGATAGTTTAGCGTAGAATGTTTAGGTCACGCCTGAATGACGGATTGGCAACTTACCCGTCGGGCCGTCTGCTGAGCCGGAAAAGTACATCACACCGTTGTAGACACAAGAGCTCTCTAAAGATTGTGTGAAGACTGAAAACCGATGCTTTGTTAATACACCATTGGAGGAAGACGGGTATGTGACCTTATTGTCAGTGCTGCTGTTTGTTAGTTAAAGTTTTTAGTCATTCACTAGTAAAATCAAATAAATGCACCAATGCATTTATAGTCATATTTCAGACCATGTCTACATACATAATGTTTCTAAAGTACATATCAGAAATACACTAGTTGCTGTATTAGCTAACGTCTTATCCCCACTATAAAAATTGATACCACTCCTAGACAGAAAATTACACATAGACTATGTGAAAACTGGAACCTGTGATGAGCAGTAATAAGTACACTTGGAGAAAAACCCAAATCACCACAACACATATTTCAGAGACCTTACGATCGTTTCGTTGACAATGTCAACATCTTCAGAGGAAGAAAAATTCTAAACTAAACTACTAGCTACCGTGCATTTATATCGTGTCTAGGTAAACGAACTAGTCGGAAGTAAAGTTGTCGCCCAAGAACGATCGTTTGTTTATTGTGTATTGAAAATACGAGGTCGAAGACCTGCCTTAATCTTCTGATCGACAAAAAATAGACAAATTCGTTAACAAACACAGAACAAAGAAAATGATATCTGAAAGAACGACATTTAAGAAAGATAAAATAGTGAAAAAATTTGTGTGTTTACCTTATGAACCACGAATCACAAAGGGTTTGGAAAGTAATTTTAAGAAAGCCGATTTACATTTGACGTTTTTGACGAAAAGTAATTTAAAAAATTTGTTGGGTAATACGAAAGACAAAGACAAAGTCACTGAAATGTCCGGCATTTATGAGATTAGTTGCAAAGATTGTGATCTTAAATACGTGGGTCAAACTAGGAGAAACATAGCCACCAGATTTCGTGAACATCTCGCACAGTTACGTTATGGTACGGTGGAAAAATCATGTGTGGCACAACATATGTAGGATAATAATCACCACATTGACAAAGAAAATTTGAAACTTGTCAAAAATGTTAGACATCAAACTATGCTTGATTCATTAGAAAGTATTTTTATATTAAGGTCTATTAAGAACAAAAATTCATTAAATCGTGCGGCACCTTTAATTCAAACCCTTTATTTCCTCTTTGCATTTGACCGCTTAAACACTCCTAATTTGTCTGGTAAAATAATAAATTACTGTCAATAACTCGGCCGGTTTATACATATACTAATCTCTTTGTCTCGACTTAAAGACCCGTTTGTTTTGTTGTATCTATTTAGTCAATATAAATACTTTTATGTTCAGAGAACTATGGCAAGGGCAGAAGGGCAGTAGAAGAAGCATACGAAACATAGTTAGTAAGATCAATAAAATCACAAGTAAATTAATATTAAGAAATCAGTCTAAACTAAGTAGGTCAATATTGTTGAATAACATTGGCATTGATACTACTGCATTTGTTTTGTCAACAAATAAACAAACGCAAAAAGGCGAACGTACAAGGTATCGCAATCTGCTGAAGCCAGCATTTATGAAAGTTAGAACCTAGAGAATTACTATAAATATTGTTCATTGTTATACTACAAACCACTGTTATTAATTAATAGTCAAAGATGATAATACTTGAGTAAGTTCTATTATCCCATTTTTTATATATCATATTGTTAATATTATCATGTTTATTAAGTTTTGTGCTTTAATATCGTTATCAATATACCGTTATCTATGTCATAACATATGTGCTTCGTTCCTACATCTTTTATTCTGATAATTCACCCTCCGCTTCCATAAACATTCATGAAGAATTAAAATCAATATAAATTTAGTTTTTATCTAGTATTTTATTGAATTATTTATCCTTTGTTAGAGTTAGCATGGTGAGACAAGACACCCAAGTTTTAGTTTTCTATTTAAAAAAGATGAGTTGAGTTGTTGTTTATCTCACCAGATATCTTTGTCGGCATGATCCAATAGTAAATTTCTAGATCGAAAGGAAACGTGCTGATTCCTTAAATAACTCAGGTCCTTTAAACCTATATTAGATAAGGGTCATAAATTTGTCGACCAGAAGATTAAAGCAGGTCTTCGACCTCGTATTTTCAATACACAATAAACAAACGATCGTTCTTGGACGACAACTTTACTCCGGACTAGTTCGTTTACCTTGACGCGATATAAATACACGGGATCTAGTTTTCAATTTTAGAATTGTTCTTCCTCTGAAGATGTTGACATTGTCAACGAAACGATCGTAAGGTCTCTGAAATATGTGTTGTGGTGATTTGGGTGTTCTCCAAGTGTACTTATTAAATACACATAGATTTTTATGTTTTAGTTTGAAAATAGTTCTTCTCAATTAATTCAAGGTTGTTCTTTATCTTGTATTTCCCTTGGGTATACTGACATTTCTTTACCTATCAAAACAAGGATACAGAATTTGGAATCAAGGTTTCTCTGTATCTTTTTGAACAACACCCCGTACATATATTTCATTCAAGAATTAGTTTTTTATATCTTGTTTTAGCAGCATGAAATCACAGCACACTTGTGATGTATCATCTATAATATTTATAATAATAATAATAAAGATAATAATAATCTTAAAGATATAAGAAAGACAAAGTGTATGAATTAAGGCCTGGTAAACTACATATATAACATCTTATATACTTTTGCGATTAGAAAATTTTCATTTCTTTTTACATGTTTTGTATTGAATTTTGAGCAGTTGTTAATTGGGTCTTACGTATCCAGGTACGAGAAAAGTAGGGGGACTTAAAGATCATAATTTATACAGGAATTATCTTCTTGAAAAAAATTCTTTTAAGCTATTTGTAATGTTTCAGTTTTTGTTGTATAATTTTTTTGTCTAATAATTTTCTGTCGTTTATTCAATTTATTTAAAGAATTTTTCTATCAAATACACTAAAGTATTAATTAGGATTATTAAGAAAAGAACAGAACGGTTCTTAAGAATAGGTTCTGAGGTAGCCTGTTCCTGAACTGCTGTTTCTAAAATAACTGAACAACTGTTCTTTCAGCCCCAACCGACTGACTCGGCGCACCGTGCGGCGCCGCTAAATCTGCGTGTTCAGTGTTCGTGTTCACTGACGCTGACTCTCTAGCCTCTGCGGTTCTCTTGGAATGATGTTGATAAGGACTCGCAACTAAACTTGGTTAATTCGGTTCAACACTGTCAGTATTATATGCGTAACAGTATAATATTCCACAATTGATAAATTGTTGATTGCTGATTCACAAATAATTCAATAAAATCAGTAAAATGATGCAAGCACTTAAAAAAATTAGTTAAAAAAACGTGCAGAATCGCACATCCACCACGTTGTCAATGATACATTTACATAATATGCATTATTTCATTAATTTTAATTAGATTCGTGAAAATATAATTATTTAGCTTGAAAAAAAAATAGCAAAAGTAGTAAAATTTTATTATTGGAATTGATGATGTGTCAGTGTTGTGTTCTAATATTGTCAAATCCTCACGCCTAACATCTCAGAGTCGGTCAGTGGCTGTAGGCAGGCCACTTGGTGGAGGGGCTGGACAGACAAGACTGTCTGGCTTCTCGGTAGGAGCCGACTTGCGCTTCGCCGCATCATTGGGGTGCTGACAGGCCACTGTGCTCTTAGAAGACACCTCACACTGATAGGTGTCGAGAGAGATCCCATTTTCCAGGAATGTGGCGAGAATGAAGAGACGTCTTACCACTACCTGTGTGATTGCGAGGCTTTTGGGAGTCAGTACAGAATTGTTCGGTTCGAAGACTGCAGAGGAACCAGGTAAGTTCCGTCCAATGGAAGACTGCCATGGCCTTCATTTCGAGGTCGAGGCGGCTTGGTGACGAAACCGAGAAAGAGTAGAGCATGGTTGCTGAGTTGCCGGGGTTGGCAAAAAGGGCTCATTGTGACCTACTTGCCTGGCGTTAGCCTCCCCACCACTGCTACTACTACTACTAACATGCCCGAGTCCAACCATGTCCTTTATTAGCCCGCAACTTCCCTTAATGCCTACAACAGCCACCAGAGGCGCAGGTACCGACAGTGGCGCGCCTGTGACAGGTGTCATCAAGCGGCAACAACGGAGAGAAGCAGCTACAAGAGGATCCAAGAATCGATCACTTCCGCGTCATCCAGCGTCCAGTATGATCGTGGCAAGACCGGCTGAACCGTGAGCGGTAGTCAGACACAGCATAATAGTTTATCATGGTGTGGTCATACAAGCTAACTTCTTCGGCGGTCAGGAAGCATCATAGGAAGATCGCCTGACCCGGAACCAGACATCAAAACCCACGGCTGTCACCTTGACACATGAATAGGTCAGTGAGCCTCGTTGGGGGAAGAACCAATCTTCCGACGAGCGACTGACCCGTGATTAGAAATCACTTCAACTGCGGCATCAATTCACATCTGTTATCTGGATACTTGAAACACTGTGGCCCCTTTGGACGACGCCTGCAGCTACTAGCGACATCATCCACATGCTGGTTACGGCAACCTACCAATCGTAAATCACCTTTATTGTATTGATCAGTATTGGATCACAACTCACCCATTCATTTTTGTATGTATATTTGTAACTGTCATATTAAATTGTTATTGTTTTACCACGTGTATTCATTATAAATCTGCACACCACAATTTCTCTGGTCCTTCTCGAGTATATAAACGGGTAATTCGAACCACTATGCTAGTCTTTTTAAACTAATAATGATAATGCACACACTTTAGTTTAATTCGAACATTTAGTATTTCCGCGCCATTACATTTAGCCTTTTTCTGCTTCGTACAGTTAAGGTTTGACCAGAGGTGAGAGAAGTAAACACTTATTTACATGTATCTAATGCACTTATGCCATGATCTAAACAAAAGAACTGATGCACAGGTTTACGGAACATGTTCTTGGATAAGAACCGAACCGTTCAAACTTGTTGAGCAATTTCACCTGTTATTTAACAACTCTAGTAGTAATGGATAAATTCACTGGTAAATTCCTGGCTGATGAGTGAGTGCCGAGACGAGCGACATGGCTGGGCAGAATGAGGTGACCCTCATCTGGGTGCCGGGTCACTCGGGGGTCAAAGGCAATGAAGAAGCTGACAGTCTCGCGAAGAGAGGGTCAGCAGAACCATTTATAGGAACAGAACCGGCTCTGGGTGTGACAAAGAGCACTGCCAGGGGAGCCATTAAGTCCTGGGTCAGAAACCAACACAAGGTGTACTGGGCGGACTGTCCAGGGCTCAGGCATGGGAAGTCAATAATTGACGGACCCAGTTCAAAGAGAGTTGTGGAGCTGCTAAATCTTAGCAGAGGACAGCTCAGAAACACAACAGGTCTCTTGATGGGACACATGGCCGTCAAGAAACACCTGCATAAAATGGGGCGGTTTGAAGGGGACCTGGCATGCAGACTCTGCAGCGAGGGAGAGGAATCAGCCCAGCACATCTTGTGCGAGTGTAAAGCTCTGGACCGCAAAAGACAACTGATCTACGGTCAGTCTAGACCGGAGACAGGGCAATATAAAACTTCACCCTACCAATCGCTGTGCAGACTAGTTCAAGGCACAGTGATTTTGGAATGGGTAGAGTAAGACTAAGGGTATGCACAATCAACCAAAGGTTGCAGTGCTCTCGGGGCGGCAAGGCTGCGGACGAGCCCTGAGGGAAAAAAAATTGATAAATTCAATTTTTGTTATTTACTTTGATTTCACTAAAGCATTTGACTCACACTTTTTTCCTTTCCATCCCTAAAACAAAAAAAGCCTGGACGCAGCAAGTGCGTTATGGTAGTGAATTTTCATAGAAATGATCTGGCACAAAATATTTTATTATAACATTTTTTCTTGTAACATAGAAACTAAATTTTGGTGTATAGTTTACTTTTTATATCGTAAACCTACCTACCAAATTTGGTTATCACACCTTTTTTATTTTTTGAGATAAAAATTTTGTTCGGATGAAACCTCAAAATTTTCCCAGAAAACCTCGTCCGATTTTCCTGACTAACGAACTTGTCTAAGCCATTTACAAAAGGAAGGTACGTGTCAAATGTTATCAAAATCGGCCTATTATTTTTTGAGTTATCGGTGTGATATATATATATATATATATATATATATATATATATATATATATATATATATATATATATATATATATATATATAACATTTAAAAATTTAAACTGATCCCGGATATGAATTCTAGGGGTCCTAGTTCGCGCTCATTTGCTAAAATTTTTCAAATTCAAGTCGGGATCTCCCCATAAGTGAATTTTTTCTACGACAATTCACTAATATCCTTTTGAAATCTCCCATTTATTTTATGTGTTCAGCTTCTTATAAAACTGGTAGGAATATTTTCAAAAATTATAGCTGTGTGGCCTTCTTGGGACATGTTAATGAACCCTTCTAAACCTGATAATTATTCACACTTTTATTTTTGTTTTTGTTATCTCCTATATTGTGGCGTCGTCTTCTTATTTTTCTGATAGTCAAGCTTTCATAGTGTCCTGGTTTTAAGTCAGATTACTTTTTCATCAGTTCTGGCGTGCCTCAGGGTGCGGTTCTTGGGCCTGTCTTTTTCAATATTTTTATTGATGACATTGTGCAGTTGTATGATGTCCCATGTCTTCTCTACAGTGATGACTTGGAGGTTTGCTTATCCATTGATTCTATAGACGACTATATTTCTATGCAAAGGAATCTGGGTTGTATCTTTGGTTGGTATTCTTATAATTGTTTAAGCCCAGATGTAGATAAGTGCTGTGGTGTTTCTTATAGCCGTCGGCATTCTATTGTTGAGTTTGATTATTCTTTACAAGATACTCTTTTAACAAGGAAACCTGTCTTCAGAGACCTCTGTGTTCTATTCGATGGCAAACCTAGTTTAACTTGCATATTGAGAGTTCGGTAGCAGCATCACTCCGAATTTTAGGAATTATAATAAAATCTACCAGAGATTTGGTTGAGACACAAGCACTAGAGGTGCTTTTTGATTCATCGTCAGAAGTAGACTAGAGTATGCATCAATTTTGTGGTTACCTAACTATTACATGCGAACTTTGAGAAGGTGCAGCGAAGATTTTTAAAGTACCTTATGTTTAAACAGAGGGGCATCTATCCTGAAATTGGCTATCCCCATTGTGTCTTGTTGTCCGCGACACGTTATTGCTTGCTCGCTGCCAGACGCAGCCAGGACATGCTGCTCTTTCCTTATAAGCTGCTAAATAACCTTGTTGGCTCTCCTGACCTTCTCTCTGCTTTCTCGTTGCATGTTCCTAGGTCAAGTAGCGATGGGGTTGGCTTGTTTTGGATGGCTTGGCCTCGCACTAATTAGCTGCAGTTTTCGCTCAAATATAATATGTGTAAGCTATATAATGAATTGAGTATTTATGTGGATATATTTTCGTGTACCTTTAAGGACTTTAAAACAGTGTGTTGCGAGCATTTGATGTCTGCCTAGCAAGTTTAGTATTGTTTTTTTTTATATTTTTTTTATATATTGTAATTTTTGTTCGGGATACCCAGCAGAAATCAAAAATCAAGTTCCTTGACATTTCCAGGCCCCTCGAGTACATTTTTCATAATACTTAAAATAAAAAACACGCATACCGGAACACTTTTTTTTATGAACGAAATAAATAAAAATTACGAACAAAAAACTTACATAATCAAAAACATAAGTATGCTTAACTCCGTTAAATTTATGATATATAGCATTTTCTAGAAGAAAATTTCCAATTTTTTCATGGAAAAACTTGACTTTCATAACTGGCTGACGAACTTAGCCTCCAGAATTAATTTTCCAGAAACTTCGCAAACCATATTGTTCGTACATATAAATTTGAATAAGCCTGGGAAATGGGTTCCAAAACCTCAGATTCGCGTCCATTGATTTTTTTTTTTTTGGAAAATTCAAAAGTCACCTCTAAAAGCGAAGTTTTATTTATGAAAATTCGCTGAAAAAATGAAACAAAGATACTGTTTACATGTGCCATATACAAGTGCCAAATATTTTGCATCTTTCAACATGGTCATAAAGGTTAAAATAGAATAAACACATTCACAGCACAGCTCTACCCGGACAATACCTAGAACGCATTTTGCATTTTATGCATTCAAGGAAGAACATTCAGAGTGTGATCTATATATGAGACATGTTTGAGATAGATAAAGAAGACGCTATTTATATCGGCGAATGATGTGGTATACGCTGCGTTCATTGACTGATTTCATTGATATTGGTACCAAAGGGAAGCCGCCATGTTATCAGATATATTTGCTAGGTACGAGAAAACTATTTACCTGAGAAGACTCATATAATATATATGAAATCAAAATGCATCTGCTAGTGCCGAAACGTTACAAATATATAATTTCCAGATCTACTGAATGATTTCCGTGATATTTGAGTAAAATCACAAATTTCCCTGACATTTTAGGGGGTATTTTTCCCTGATTTTTCCAGGTTTTCCAGGTCGCTGGGTACCTTGTATGTTTTATTTTATATCACATCCTGTAATTGGATTTTCTGTAGTACGGTTGTCAATAAATAAATAATGTTCACAAATTTTAGTGTAAATGACTGACTGATCGGTGTTTGCATACCCATAACAGCAGCTTTCGCATCACGTTATAACAGGTCGAACATTTAACCAGTTTTCGTTGCCAGCTTTACTTTTTACCTATAACAATTCATTCTACTGCAGTTTTTAGACATGACAATCGTTTAGCTAAGAAATATCCCTCTGATGACGCTCACTTTGTTAGCGAAACGATCGTCAGGCCTAAAATGGTATTGTGATGAACTGGAGAACTGTAATATTAACCCAAAATTTCAAGCTACCCCTGTTTTGAATTTAATCAATATTTAAAATTCCTGTATAAATTATAATTTACTCTTATCGAATTGAAACACTGACTCTACTTATTTCTTACAATAATCTTCAAATGTGTGTGCTGTTTTGTGTTTCCAACATTTATTCAAATGAAATCATAATTTCATAAGATGATATATTGTTTACGTTTGTAGCCATATTAAAAGTTCATACGACTAGCACCTTTTTTTTTAATTTACATACTTTAATTTACTTCGAAACTTTCACAACCTCATTAAAATGTACGAAGCAACATAATCGTCCCGTTCAATTCACTATGCAGTGTCACAAATACACCAGTTACCATGGCAACAGATCATTTTGTTTACTTATTTCTAGACCCATTACCATGGTAGCCGATAGCCTTGTTGCCAGACTTACATAACCACCCAGCAACTAAATCACCTTGTTGCCGGACTTACCTATTAGTCATACCGTTAGACGTGTAAGTACGTAGTATTTTCAGTCGTTTAGAGGTGATTTTTCTCTCTTTAAGTTTGAAAAGTTATTTACAAACGTCGAATATACCTTATATATCAGTCTGCGATAAATTTTCGTGTGTAAAATTTAATAGTAATGTGATTGGGAAAGATTACGATTAGTTCTAGAGTGCTTTGACCCAAGCTGCCGGGACCCATTGCGGTTCCCGTTCCAAACTGTTGATCTCTTTCAGCAGTTGCTGGTATGCTTTCTCTGTATCGTTATTTATTATTATCATGTCGAAGAAGTGACCGTATTTCTCTTCCATTTCTCTCGCTTTCTCGATTATGTCTTTCAGTTCTTCTTCCTGGAAATGGTATTGCAAAGAATTAGTAAATTCAACTAATGATTTATTTGGAATGTAGCGACTCAAACTAGTAGCTTTGTTACTTTGTTGCACCATAACTTTGTTTGAAGTAATTGTAAGCTTACCTTATAAGTCTCCCCATTTCTGATCTTCTTCTGTCTAAGCTTCTCCAAGCTAGGTGGCGCTACGAATACCACATAAGGCTTAAGATCTGACGTCCTCAGTATCTTAAGACTCTGTGGGTGGAGGTTGAGCACACATATTTTGCCTGAATTGACTACCGACCTAATGGCGTCCAAAGAGGTACCATAGTATGCCTTCTCGTACTCCCCGTGCTCAACGAACTTCCGCGAGAGAATGTCCGCTTCGAACTGCGCCCGCGTTATGAAGTGGTAATCTTGACCGTCGACCTCATTGTCCTTGCGGGCACGGGAAGTGTCTGAAACAAAAATGAGAAGTAAGAGCATGACATTTATGACACTGATAATAACAACGATTTTATTGGCTTACACAAACAAATTAGTTACACACAAGGTGTGATCCGTATGTCTCCTTATCAAAAGACTTTAAGATATATCTAGTTACTGTCTATACTAGTAAAGTTTATGAGGTTATAAGTGCAAAAATATACATATAAGCAAGGAAATATTTAACTTCAACATGATGGTGCACCTCCTCAAAGACACTAGTATGTTTTAAGGGGATGACTTGCGATGATTTTGATAGTGACAACATACAACGCTTCATACAAATTTGTAAAATACTAAAAGTAAACTTCTAGTGTCTTCTGTCATCAATAATAATAATAATAATAATAATAATAATAATAATAATAATTGATTCGTCATGTTGATACATTATAGAATATATGACTGTCAAAAAAAGTGAACAGCGATAAGAAACAAACAAATAAAAAATGCTCATCGCAGTAATAAAATACACAACATACAATCGCCACAAAACACACACACACACAACCTATAATACCATATATAACAGAAAAACACCTGAAGGACACAAACAGGCATCATCAGTGTCCGTTCACATCTCTATTCAAATACTGTAAGATAGACAAGAAAGCTTGATCGCAAAGTAACTGTTTCACTGCTAATTTGAAATGTTTACGTCACCAATATCCCTTATGGATGCTGGCAGCGAGTTATACAGAGTTACACAATTATATCTAGGTGAACGTTCATAATGAGACGTGCAATGCTGAGGGACGCTCAGTGGCTTTACCTTTCTTGTTGGATATGTTGTCGTTAATCCTGGAGAGATTATCCGGCCTAATTTACCGTCATAGCCACTGCATTATGTTACACCATAAACTGCAATTATCATTTGCTAAGGTTGGCATAGTTTCCAACATTTTCCGTGGAGTAATATACGAAATCCGGCACGTCGAACAGAATAATTAGTAGGGGGACAATTAGGCGGGCGCGATTTTGGAAAAAGAATTGTGGCAGGACGGAACGCCGACGGAGAGTTGTCAGTTTGACAGTGATCGCGAACAAGCGAGTACGTCGGCCGCCGGTAAGTGGAATTGTAAAGTATGTGAGGTTTAAGAGAAGGAGCCCGCATCAGGGAGAGAACGGTATACCGGTAAGCAGAAACATTAGCGAGGCCGCCGATTCACGAGACCACCGCCGCAGCGTTTGTTTAGTGAGTGTACCCCAGGTAGGTGAAGGCCTGATACTATATATCGAGCCCGTAGTAGAATCGTTGAACGCTCCGCAAGGACACTAGGAACCTTCGAGGGGGCCGTTTCTTCCCTGTCTCCGTTGGCGGGCCGCTCGGGGGATTAGGGGCTGCATTCCGAAGTTTCGGTCCTCCCGGGATCGCGGAGGCATTCGGCCGCACGAAGATGTTGGAAGTCGTCCCTGTTGTAGTGATTGCACTATCAGGGACAGTCAAAAACAGCCCTTCGGGTGGTCGCTGCCGTGTTCCTGAGGAAGGGATGTAACCAGGATATTCTTGGGCTGTGGTAGATTCGTATTGCAACGACTGCGCTGGTCCGGATCGAAGCAGCCAGGCGGCGCCTGGCGTCCCGAGCTGTCCGCGGCACCGTTCGGAGGGGGTGTGAATCTGGGAACAGGGATGGATGCCCTCTGCACCGAGCACGGTTTCGCGGAAGTGTGAGTAAAAACGTATGGATGGTGGGCCGTAGAGAATACCTTTCTACGCAGCTAGCTTAGCTTGAGGTAGTGTCCGACACACCCTGTCTGCTGCATGCCCGCTTGCGAATATCCGCTATTATTCACTAACTTGCCACCACCCCGCACCGCTTAAACCTTGCCGTTTTAACCCCTCCGTGTAACCCGCGCGTAGCTATGATAGTCAAATAACCGCCTCTGCCTCTGGCTCTGGCTCCTTATAATTACTTAATTCCCTGGTAGCAGGACCCCGCTGTTTTCTTTTGTAAATAGTAAATAAATCTTATTTTAAATTACTCAGCATTTCATTTAAACACTCCAGAATATCCGCCCAAATAATCCTTACCCATAGATCTCTAATAAAGACCATAACCAGAAGTCCCAGGGGACTTCGTCTTAACTTAGGAGGACCCTGTCTCCACTAAAATCTACCCTGGGCTTGTGTGTACGGCGACAGTAACTTGGGCAGGGGGTGAGTATCCCGAGAGAGCACACCTACTCTCTGAAGAAAACTCTATAGACGTTGGCGCTCGAGCATGATCCCGTAGGAAAGCCGTGTCCCGGAAGTCAGCCCGGAATTTCCCCATATTAGGAAAAAGTAACACTAACGCCCCAGCCACCCCAAGTGCCGTTATAATGTATGAGAGAAATAAATTTTGAGAAAGAGATGTAAATTTTGCTTCGTGAAACAAACACACCTTACTATATAAATGCAGGCAAAAGTCACAATTTTCCTATTTTTAAACATTCCCCTAAAGCTTTCTCTTGACTCTAAATTAAACATAATTCTCAAGAGGCGTTTTTTTTATAGAATAAAGACCCTTTCACACTCTCGACCACGCCCTCAGCTAAGAACATTATAAGAAATGTGTGAATATGCCAACGCATAATTATTTTTTTTTTGTTCCCTCAGGGCTCGTCCGCGGCCTTGCCGCCCCGATAGCACCGCAACCCTTGGTTGATTGTGCATACCCCTAGTCTTACTCCACCCATTCCAAAATCACTGTGCCTTGAACTAGTCTGCACAGCGATTGGTAGGGTAAAGTTTTATATTGCTGTCTCCGGTCTAGAGTGACCGTAGATCAGTTGTCTTTTCCGGTCCAGAGCTATACACTCGCACAAGATGTGCTGGGCTGATTCCTCCCCCTCGCCGCAGAGTCTGCATGCGAGGTCCCCTTCGAACCGCCCCATTTTATGTAGGTGTTTCTTGACGGCCATGTGTCCCGTCAAGAGACCTGTTGTGTTTCTGAGCTGTCCTCTGCTAAGGTTTAGCAGCTCCACAGCTCTCTTTGAACTGGGTCCGTCAATTATTGACTTCCCATGTCTGAGCCCTGGACAGTCCGCCCAGTACACCTTGTGTTGGTTTCTGACCCAGGACTTAATGGCTCCCCTGGCAGTGCTCTTTGACACGCCCAGAGCCGGTTCTGGTCCCATAAATGGTTCTGCTGACCCTCTCTTCGCGAGACTGTCAGCTTCTTCATTGCCTTTGACCCCCGAGTGACCCGGCACCCAGATGAGGGTCACCTCATTCTGCCCAGCCAGGTCGCTCGTCTCGTCTCGGCACTCACTCACCAGCCAGGAATTTACCCGTGGGCTACTTAGTGCCTTAAGGGCTGCCTGGCTGTCTGTGGCTATGAGGATCCGCTTGTTGGTGTAGCCCCTCCTCTTGTTCTCCCGCACACAGTGCAGGATGGCGTACATCTCGGCCTGAAACACCGTTGCATGGGCTCCGAGGGAAATACTGTGACTTACCCTCGGTCCTTCCGAGTAAACACCTGCCCCCGTCCCACGCTCCCCGCCAGATCCGTCCGTGAACCAGACGAGCGCGTCCCGTGGTATGCCCGGCGTCTCCTCCCGCCATGCCCCGCGATCAGGGATTTCCACTGTGAAGTTGTTTTCCCTGCACATTCGCGGGCTCGCGAAGTCTGACCTCATTTCAAGCATGGGTTCCTTCACGACCTCCTGAATTTTGCAGTGGCCCCTGAAGCCTGGGTTGATCTTCAGTCTACCATTGCAG
Organism: Tillus elongatus; assembly: GCA_964006375.1. Lineage (NCBI taxonomy): Eukaryota > Metazoa > Arthropoda > Insecta > Coleoptera > Cleridae > Tillus > Tillus elongatus. The sequence goes on from OZ023267.1 coordinate 129,212,927, forward strand.
GCTAGTCTGTATAGTCCTAGCCTGGCCTCTCCCATAATAACTAAGTGTAGGGGGGGTAGATCCAGCAACACCTCCATGGCGGCTGTTGGGATTGAAGACATGGCCCCTGTGATGCCTAGGCAAGCCATCCTTTGGATCTTGCCTAGTTTTTGTTTGGCACTGGACGTGCAAGAGAAAAATAAAGGATTTTAACAGATCTGATGTTGGTGAAATCAGAGGTACATCTTTTGATAAAGCCAAGCAACTTCGAGACTTAGAGATCACATTAGAAACATGAGGAATAAACGAAAAAGATGAATCAAATACAACACCCAAATCTCTAACTAATTCGACAGACTTCAATGGTACACCCTTGATGTAATAGGTATGTTCCAAACTGTTCCTTCCTCTATAATTGATTGGCATTTAGATGGATTGAGCTCCATCCCATTGTTACGACACCAGCTTATTAAGCTAAAAGTCTGAGGGACATGTGACACTGGAAAATAATTTTAGATCGTCAGCAAACAATAAAAATCTACAATGAGAGAAACACTCATGAATGTCATTAATGAAGATACTAAATAGCAAAGGCCCCAAGTGAGAAACCTGTGGCACGCCAGACAAAACTTTTATCCCACTGGACATAAAATTCCCCATCCGCACTACCTGATATCTGTCAGAAAGGTAACTACCTATTCAGCTGAGAAGAGGGCCACCAACACCAAACATGTGTAGCTTATGGATTAAGAGGTTATGGTTCACTCTGTCAAAGGCCTTGGAAAAGTCGGTATAAACAGAGTCAACCTGAATGACTCCGACAAGTAGGCACTGTACACCAACAAGTTTAGATCAGTAGAACGACCTGATACAAATCCATATTGCTGGTCCATGATTGAACCACTAAGGAGAGAAGTAAGAGTCTCACATAGAAGATCCTCAAAAATTTTAAGAATAACGCTAAGAATACTTATCGGTCGGTAGTTCTCAACAAGACCTCTGTCACCAGATTTAATAATTGGAAGAATGAAGCTAAGTTTCTAGCATATAGGGAAAACACCCATTTCCAGAGATGAACCATAAGGGCCTAGACAAATTAAAACTACAGTACTTAAGAAGAGAGGGGGAATACCATCTGGCCCATGACTTTTACTGACATCCAAGGCTGCAAGCTTAGAATAAATGTCTGATATTTTAATGTGGTGCACTGATAGATTCAGCTCAACATAAGAAAATTCATGGGTAAGGCCACTGTAAACTGACGAAAAATACTCAACGAACATGTCAACAATGTCTAATCCCGATGAACACATTTGATCGTTATATTTTTAAATACTTGGAAAATAAGCATTCTTATATTTGGAGTTAATAAATTTCCAGAAAGGTTTAGTATTATTACACAAAGATGACTTCGTTTCGGAAACATAGTTAATGTAAGCTTCACGAGATTTTATCTTACATAGACCTTAATATAGAAAATTTAACATGCTCATCAGCAGACTTGGATACCTTATACTTGAGATGTGCTTGCTTTTTAAGGTAGATGAAGTTTTTGAGTTCAGGTGTAAACCATCGTGGAAACTTTTTAGAAGAAAATTTCTTTAAAGGAACATATAAATCAATAGCAATGTACAAAATACCATAAAGCATTTTTACCATCAATTCAAGCGATTTATTTTCAAACAAAGTATCCCAGCTAACTAAGTCTAAGAACCCTGAAATTGAGACAAAGTCAGCAGACTTGATATCTCTCTAATAACCATCTGGAACAAATCCAATGTTGTTGGTGCACCAATCGTGAAGTAGCTGAAACTGAAACGGTGGATGGTGCGAATCTTCAGGAATTAGAACCATAACTGGAGGCTGAGGAACAATATCACTGTTAGAGTATAAAACAAGATCCAACAGTGAACCGTTGACGGAGAAGAGACTATTCAGCTGGAACAAATTGAGGTATGAACACATATTTGAAACCACCTCTGCTGAATTTCACTTGGTGGAGAGCCTGGCTGAACTGAAACACTGGAGCCAAGGATATATTGAGACCATAAGCCATGGGGAAGATTGAAATCACCACAGACCAAAACTTTTGCATTAGGATGACTGGTAGATAATCTCTCAAGTTCTGCAGAAAAGCCAATGTATGCTTGAGCTGAGGATCTGGGTGATATACACGTTGCAGCAGCTATCATTTGGTTGTTGCCTGAACCAATTAACACAAAAATATGCACAAACTCATCTGATACCATTAACCCCTGGCTTACAAGCTCCTCTCTGACAGCAATCAAGACTCCACCTCCTCGAGAACAATCACTGGTACTACTAGATCTATCTTTACGATAAAGAATAAAGCCATGTAAGACTAGATGCATTCTCGCAACAATTAGAACCGTAGACCGGTTTCGCTCTCATTAGAGCTCTTCAGTACGGCATACTAATTGCAGCAAAAATGCACCAAAAATAACACGGCTATCGTATAGCCAGTCTTAAAACACTAAGTAAGTGGTGAACGTGTCGCCACCTAGTTCGGAACCAAGTACTATGTTGTCACGCCCGCTCCAAATAACACAAAGTGTTAAAATTAGAGAACGGTATACAACTAACTAACAATTTAAAAAATTGTTAGCCCTGGCCCATTTCTACCCCAATAGGTGGCGACACGTTCACCACTTACTTAGTGTTTTAAGACTGGCTATACGATAGCCGTGTTATTTTTGGTGCATTTTTGCTGCAATTAGTATGCCGTACTGAAGAGCTCTAATGAGAGCGAAACCGGTCTACGGTTCTAATTGTTGCGAGAATGCATCTAGTCTTACATACTTTGTCCCTATATTGGGGTAGAAATGGGCCAGGGCTAACAATTTTTTAAATTGTTAGTTAGTTGTATACCGTTCTCTATTTTTAACACTCTGTGTTATTTGGAGCGGGCGTGACAACATAGTACTTGGTTCCGACTAGGTGGCGACACGTTCACCACTTACTTAGTGTTTTAAAGAATAAAGCCATGAAGGCCCAGTTCAGCATCGTATATGTCACTGTTCAGCCAAGTCTCAGTAAAGACCAATCTGAAGCTTGTTCTTAAATTAGAACGCCTTGTATATTTTTAAACAATTAGATCCTAAGTCAATTTCCTTTTAGAATGCTGTATTGTTTTGTTTTAAAGTTAAGAAATACTCACGTGGTATAGCCGCGGCGAACCTATCTGAATCTTCCATCAGCTTTTGCCTGAGCTCATGTCTTCCAATATTGGGGGGTCCTATCAGTACGATGGGCCTTTTGCTGTTGGCCCTAGGATAGTACAATGAGACCTCCTCATAGGTGAGTATTTCTTCAGGGTCATACTCATCCGTCCCACTGCTGTACATGGGATAACCACCCTCATTGTATGTCCCTGCGGTGCCCTTTTTCTTCCGCCTTTTACCAGTTTTACCGCACAGCAGAGTCGACGACTTCTTGTGCGGTTTGTTGAGACGTTCTTCCGCTGCCAGACGCATGCTTTCTCTCTGGTGCTGTAAAAGACAGAAGGAAGAGTTAAAAATATAGATGTTAAATGAAATACAAAAAGAGATGAGTTAAAATCATGATTTGCAAAGTGACCCATTAAAAAACTGAAGAGAGACCCATTAAAAAACTTGAAAAGAGTGTTGGAAGTGAAATTTGCTAAATCTATTGTTATTATTACCTAATAGTAAGAGAATCTTTCAAAGTTTTCTTTTAATATTTTATTACAAACACTAAATGTGGGGTTAAAAGAAACATTAACAAAGTGACCCACCAAGAGTAAAAATAAACTTTACGATTTTTATTTGTCTTTCTTCAATAAAATTCAAGATGCAAAAGATGTCGTTGAAAACTAAGAAATAGAGTCTCCCAATGAAGGCAAAAGGAACTTTCAAGATTTTCGTTTCAGTCTTTCTCCAACTAAAAATAAAAAGCTAATGTTAAACCAAAGAATTACAAAGTGATCGCTGACAATAGAAGAAATTTTCAAGATTTTTGTTTCAATCTTTCTCTAAAATACAAGAAAACGTTTGAAGGTTTTCGTTTTAGTCTTCCTCCAATTGAAACTGAAAATAGAACAACTTATTTAGATTTCTGTTTTAGTCTTTCTAATTGAAAATGCCAGAAACTGGATATAAATTTGCAGTTACAAGGTTTTTAACTAAAAATAAAAGTGCTTCTCCATATTTTTCGATTTTGCTGCAAGTAAAATAAAACTAAGAATTATAAGGTGTTTAAGAGTAGGTACTAGGAGAAGAAAAGCTTTTGATGACTTTTGTTTTGGTTCTCCCACTGAACATAAAAGAGAAATAAAGTTCTAGTTGCAAAGTTTCTCACTGAAACTAGAAGAACCCTCCAGGATTTTTGCTGTAAATTTTCTTTCACTAAAAACACAAGAGATGAAGCTGAAACTGAGAATTACAAAGTGTTCCGCAGAAAGTAGAAAAACCTCTAAACATTTTCGTTTTAATTCATCTCTAACTGAAAATACAAAAGACACCGTCAAAACTAGGAATTACAAACCGCCCAATTAAAAGCAAAATAACATTTGAAGGTTTTTCTTTCAGAATTGCGCTAACTGAAAATACAAAAATAGTTGAATTTATAGTTACAAAGTGCCACACAAAAATCACAAGGACCTTTCGCGATTTTTGTTGTAAATTTTTTTTCACTAAAAACACGAAGCTGAAACAGAATTACAAAGTGTCCCTCAGAAAGTAGAGAAATCTTTGAAGATTTTTTTTTATTTATCTGTAACTGCAAATACAAAAGATACCGTCAAAACTGGGAATTACAAACTGCCCAGCTGAAAGCAAAAGACCATTTAAAGGTTTTTCTTTCAGTATTGCGCTAACTGAAAATACAAAAAAGACTTGAAGGTATAGTTACAAAGTGCCCCACAAAAAATCAGAAGAAGCTTCGCGATTTTTGTCGCAAATTTTCTTTCACTAAAAACACAGAAGCTGAAACTGGGAATTACAAAGTCTTCCACAGAAAGTAGAAAAATCTTTGGAATACTTTTGTTTTAATTCTTCTCTAACTGAAAATACAAGAATCACTAGGATTTACAAACTGCCCAACTAAAAGCAAAATTACGTTTGAAGGTGTTTCTTTCATTGAGCTAACTGAATATACAAAAGATAGTTAATGTTATAATTACAAAGTGCCCCACAGAAATCAGAAGAACCTTTGGCAATTTTTGCTGTAAATTTCTCTCGCTAAAAACACGAGAGAACGAGCTGATTTTTAACTGAAAATACAACAAAAAATAGTTAAAAGTAGGAATTATAATGTGTCTAATTTGAAGATTTTTTTCACAGTATTTTGCTAGCTGAAAATACAAAAGTCAGAAGCAGAAGGGCCTTTTACGATTTTTGATGTAAATTTTCTCTCACTAAAAACACAACAGACGGAGCTGGTACTAAGAGATACAAAGTGTCTCACAGAAAGTAAAAAAATCTTGGAGGATTTTTGTTTTAGTCTTTCTCTAACTGAAAGTACAAAAGACAGCCAAAACTAGGAATTACAAAGTGCCCAACTGAAAGTACAAGAATTTGAACACTTTTCATTCAGTATTTTACTAAGTGAAACTACAACAGATGGTTAAAGGTAAGAATTACAAAATGTCTTAAATAAACCAAATAAAAGAACCTTTCGAGATTTTTCTTTCAGTCGTTTTCTAACTTTAAATGCACAAGAAGTTAAAAACTAAGAACTGCAAAGTGTCTCACTAAAAGAAGATGAACTATTCACCAGTTTTTTTGTCTTTCCTTAACTGAAAATGTAAAGAACACGGTTGAAATTAAGAATGAGGTACAAAATGTCCGACATGAAGTAGAATCAACTTAACTAAAGTGTTTTGAGTAAAACTGCATTTTTTTTTCTTTGACTGCCCATAACTTTTTGTCTTTAAACTTAGAGACTTAAATTTCAGTACATGGTTCACTCTTTATAAAACAAACACGCATACCAAATTTGGTTGCCCTTACTTTGTTATTTCCAGATATAATTTTTTTCAGAAAGAAAACACGATTGAGACTAGATTTCGTGGACATCTGGCACAACTAAGATATGGTAGTGTGGACAAGTCATGCGTGGCACAACATAATTGGGATAATAACCACCACGTTGATAAATAAAATCTGAAACATCAAAAATGTTACACAACCAGCGGAGCTCGATGAGGACGAAAGTATTTATATTTCTAGGGCAATAAAAAACAAAAGTTCCTTCAACCGAGGCCCGCCACTGGTCTGTAGTCCTCTGTTTGCGCTCTGTCTTTGATGCAGATAAACATTCCGAAACCTGTCAGGTAAAGTGATAAAGGAAGTTTAAAAATCTCATCCGGCAATAAAAATACAATACAGTGAAGAATTTGCCTGCGATTTAGTCTCCCTCTCGGTATCTGCTTTACCTAAGATTCAGTATAAAAGGTGATGTTAGTAGTAAACTAGTTAGAATGTTTCATCCTCTGACGAACTAACAAAGCCGGGAAAACCTGACGTTGGTCTGCAAACGGTCCTTCAAACTGGACTGATGACATCACTGTGCCTATCAATGCTGACAGATATTCCCAGATGATGATACAAATGGCTACCAACCAACTCTGGACCTACGAGGTTAGTAACAAAGTTGACAAAGACACCGTCAAGGCAGTTCTGCGCCCTGGTAGGAGCATCCGACACAAGTGAAAAACCGTAGGAGTCAAAAATTTAAATGCGATGCCTAGATTGTCTAGTACTGAGTCAAAATTGTATTCTTTAAAAGGATATATACTTAATTTTGTTAATCAACTGCACTGTGTGACTATTTTATCGATTAAATGGTAGGTAATAATAATTATAATAAATAATTACTCTTTGTTTGTGGATGGCTATGTCTTACCTGGAAGGACTGAGAAGGTACCAAGCCCGCCAGCGTTTGATCTTCTTCGCCTTCCCTATACGCTTGCCACCAATTCGGATCCTCTTGACTAATGATGTGCAAGACATCCCCTTTCTGGAAGCTCATGCCCAGCTCCCTGCAGGGTATGTATATGTCCTCTTCTGGGTCATAATCAAAGTGTGCCCTGACATGTAACACCGAGTCTCTGGCACTATGCGCCCTGCTCTGTGCGGCTGGTACCACTAAGAAAGTCAGGGTGCCTTCCATGGCTTGCAAGATATCGCAAACAGCGTGCACACTTTTCCCGCGCATTTCTATACCAGAAACCTCCAGGATCTCGTCACCTTCGTGCAGAAGGCCAGATTTGTCTGCAGCACCTCCTTTTACTATGCGACCTGCACAACAAAAAATTACAACATTTTAATTTGAATGCAAATTTCCATGACAAAAAAAAATGGCATAGGCACATTGCAATACAGGCTTGTTTTAAAAATGTGTACATAAAATAAAATTGTTTACTTTGACTAACTAAGCTAAAATTAGAAAAGGTGTAAGGAAAAGATAGAACAAGTCAAAATAATTGACACAGATCTCAGAAAAGGAATGGCAGAATCACTTGTGCCATATAGTGTGTTACAGTGGCGGCTCGTCAGATGACGCAGGTGAAACGCTGCTTCACCTATATTTCTCGGTTAAGCTAAACTTTTTTATTCAAAATCCACTGTGCTTTAAATTTTTTTGACTCTCAGATTCATTTGGTACAACCTCATAAAAATTTCTGATTACGTTGCGCCGCAGTTGATAGTGTATTTTTATAGTATTTTATGGTACGATGTAATTTGCAAGCCCCTGATTCCCGAATTGAATGTTACACAACATGCCCCAACGCGCAGCGTATTACGTGTTGCAGAGCACAGACTATCGTAGAACAACAAGCAACTGAGGATTGAACTGAGCCAGAATCGTGTATATACAAATGCTGCCTCGATGTATCATCGCTTACATGCGACGGTTGTCATGGCAATGGCACGCGCGCTGTTGAGTTTGTGTTTATTATGGCCACAAAAGTGATGCAGAATTCTGAACCTGCTTCAAATCTTAGTTTCCGTAGTTTATTTATATTTAGTCGGATCGTCAGACATGTATTTTTATTTTTAGTATGTTGCCGTTAAATGATCCGGTATGTGTCACATTTACAGACTTTGAAAAGCTGGATTGTTCACGTTTCTTTTTGGTAAGTGGAATTGATTTGTTTATTATCACCTATAAAAGACTAATTTCAAAATAATAAAATATTAGATACAAAATTTCAAGTTATAAAAAGGGGAAGGGTCATAAATTTGAAAAAAAATGCTTGTAGCTCCTTCCACTATAACAGATTTTCATAATACGCGCCAAATTATATTACCGTGCTCGTGCGTGTACAGTGTGACAAAAATAAGGTATATAATAATAAATTTATTTATTTATCTCCTCAATCGAGTATTCGTGGTCATTATTCTAAAAATTATTTTTTGTGACAGTCTATATTTTTGTACAAAAATAGCGGAAAATATATTGGAAATAAAGTCTAAATCTGAAAGTAATTTGTTGTACTGTTGACTGCTATAATAATGATAAATCATGTGATGGTAGAAACATCAGCTTCTACTATAAAAAATACAGCCAAACCCAGACTTAATTATTTTGTTCATTTCTCACTGGAGCGGTTTCGTTGCACCTAAATTTTTTTAGCAAACCGCCTTATTTACGAGAATTGTTACTACAGTGGCTAAATATTATAAAATGCTAATTAATTTAGCTGTACATAAAACTTTCTTGGTAAGTACTTGCTTTATTTGAGCATTAAATGTATGATAAGTGAATATAACATTTATGTATCCAAGTTTATATATATATATATATATATATATATATATATATATATATATATATATATATATATATATATATAAATAATATAATATACAGTTAATGTAGCATACATATAACCATGCAATGTATCAGTTACATATATGCGAGAGCATCCAGCTGCTGACATTTCTGATATCAATTATGTTACATGAAAGTTACTTGATACATAACCTTAGCTATTAAAATAGCAAGTGTTATGTAACATTTATGTATCTGATTTGTAACTGTGTTTGCTGGGAAGTCGGGATCTCCCCATTAGTGATTTTTTTAAAGAAAATTCACTAAAAAGCGTGAAGTTTAATAAAAGTTAATCATGCTGACTCACTTTTACATCGTACAAATAATCTACATTTCTACAGAGATACCACAAGTCATATTTGATTGAAAAAATCAAATCACACTACTGTGGAACTAGACAGAGGAACGTTTAATCAAACATTTACTAACCAGAGACCATCTTGTGACTTACCTATCACAACAGCATCCCCTTCGTTTCTGACCGTCGCACCAAGAGGTTCTGTGCTTTTCTCTATCTTAATTATTTTGATATTGTCTTCTCCATAGTGTCTATCTTGCACTGCCTGCAGCACTATGGCTTCCTGGTGTCCTCTTACAGGACTGGCTGGACTACTGTCTGGAGGTAACGTGCTTATTACACCATCGTGAGCCACCATCAGTGCTTCCAGCTCATAACCTACAACATACAACGATTTGAGTCATATAAAGACATGTTTCTGTTTAGGATATTTTACACAGATATTTAAAATTTTATTTAAATTTCAATAGACTGCTGCTCAATATGTGTTGACATATTGTTTTATAATTTGACAAAAAATAACTCGTTTAACTAGATCGAAATATAATTTTAATATAGACGTAAATTTTTTAGATTTGTATAACTTTATTTTAACTACTAACTGGTATTTCCTTAGTAAATTCGATAGTGTTGGTTTGATTTGTCTGTTTCTAGACCAGCCCATCATCAGCGTACGCCTGGGCGTAGAAGCCATTCTCAGAGAGTAGCTCCAAGAGGCCGTCCATGACCAGACACCATAGATGAGGCGAAAGGCAGCTGCCCTGAGGACAGCCACCAGTCACCCCCAACGTCCAACCCCCGGCCACTCAAGGTCAGCGAAACTCTCCTGTCCTCCAGCATGCTCGCCACCCAGCTTATTATGGATCTAGACGATCCCCTGTCCTGCAGGGCGGCACAGACCGTATCCGTCCTTGCCTTATCAAAGGCCCCCTCCACATCGAAGAACACAGCTAATGCGCTCTCCCCTTAGTGTAGGGCCCTGTCCACCTTCCGTGTCACCGCATGGAGCGCCGTTTCCGTGGACTTCCCCCGCTGGTACGCGTGCTGACCTTTATGGAAGGGGTGATCCTTTAGGATCCCTCCCAACATAAACCTATCTACTACCTTTTCGAATGCCTTAAGCAGGAATTATGTAAGGCTGATTAGCCTGTACGCCTTGGACAGCACGTAGTCCTCCCTTCCCAGCTTGGGAATGAAAACCCCCCTAACCTGGCGCCAGGCTGGCCCGGAAAACCTCCCATATCTTGGGAAGCAGTATATCCAGGCCCCTCTGGAGCAGGGCCGGAAAAATCCCATCACAGCCTACGGACTTGAAAGGAGCGAACTCGCCCACCGCCCAGGTTATAGAGCCATCCGTGACCACCCCCTCTGCCAGCTGCCAGTCCGTATTCGGAACCGTCCACCGGCCCAGGTCGGCAGCCTCTGTGACGGCTCCACCGCCCGCCTGGTGAACTTCGGCGAGATGACGCAGGGTCTCCTCACCGGTGCTTGTCCAGCTCCCGTCCGGTTTCCTTAGGGATCCTACATTACTGCCTACCTCCTGTTTGAGTAACCTTACCAGCTTGGCTGCGTCCGGCAGGGAATTGACTTCCCCGCAGTACGCGCTCCAACTAGCTCGTTTACTCCGTCGCAGTTCCTTCTTAAACTCCCTTCTGGCAGTCCTAAATTTGTTCCAGGCCGCTTCACTCGATTCTCGGACGGCTCGGTTTAAGGCCCTCCGAGTCCGCCCGCATAGTACGGCGAGATCCCTGTTCCACCATCTGACTTTTATGGACGGTTCCCCCCAAAGTGGTGACGCGGCCTCGTAGGCTGCCATTATTCTACCTTCTAGGGCCTCAACCTCACTATCTAGTGCCTCTGTAGAGTGTCTTCTCCCCTCTGGGCTCCTTGGCGACCCTCCGAGGCTTATTACGTAGGCATCCCTATCGGTCTTCCTTGGATTTCTCCTGGGGGTAGTGCTCTCACGGTCCACATCCAATTCAAAGCTGATCATACGATGATCAGACATTGATATGTGTTCCGTCACCCTCCAGTTAGATATATCCTCCGTTATTTCTCTGCTCGCTAACGTGATGTCGATCACCTCCTGCCGGATGCGATTGACAAACGTTGGAGCTGTACCTCTATTTAATACCACTAGGTTCGTCGTAGCCAAATACTCTAGTAGAGCCTCACCACGTAGGTTGGTATTTGTCTGTTTCTATGTTTAGTGAATTAAGTAAATCTTTCAGGACATATCCCACAGAAATACAAATGTATAGACTTCTTCTCTGGCCTTGTAAGTGTCTTTTTTTCCATCTCTACAATCGGTTTCACTGTTTACGGCATCGTAAGACAATAGAAATGATATTAATAATTTTCTCATGTCTGACGATGCAGTAAAAGGTAAAAACTGGTTACAGAGAAGCAAACAAGCACTAGTGATGCCAGAGAATACATATCTACATCTGTATTTAGGATGGAACGATTTCACCAAGTAAGAGCAACAATAATTAATATCCCAGATAGCTTACATCAGATATCATTAGAAATATTAATTGTTCTTGTTACATTTTTTAACAATCTGGTGACCAAGGTTCTGACACACTGTGGTGTCCACCCAACGTCATTACTCTCGAACCCCCACTTCAGTAGTGGTAGGATAGCAAGAGGCAGGAAATCGTTAATCCGGGTTCAGCGAACGAAGCAGATATAAGGATCAGGTTACGACAGATTCTTGCATCTTAGGTTAGGTTAGGTTTGAATGTGAGTGGGTCATACCGGTCCCTCCACCGCGACCATAAGGTCTATTGTGGCTCACGCCTAATGGTCTATATTTCGCCCAACAAAGCCAGCCCTCACAGAGGTCGATAATCTTTGTGGACGAAAGTTGATCCAGATCTTCTGGAGCAAGCTTTGTCTTGCCAAAGAGCAGGTATCTAGTCCTGTCCGCCGCCGGACAGGACCACAGTACGTGCTCTGCTGTCTCGTCACTCTCCATACACAGCCGGCACTCAGTTTCCTGACCGACTCCAATTCGGTGAGCTAATCCTGGCAGCTTTTGCCATTGCTGGCTTGTCATTCTTTCTGCCCAGGTCTTTAAGGTGAGTTTTGCTGTGCATGATGTTATCCCTAGCACCGGTTCTGGTCCGATAAAGTCCCTCTGGGCATCACTCCTGGCAAACGCGTTGGCCGCAACATTGCCATCATGGTCCGAGTGACCCGGTATCGAGACCAGTGGTGACACCGCATTACAACTGCCTAGTTCGTTGAGGGCAGATTTACGACTCCATACCGTTTTTGAATTGCAACGGTAGGAACAGAGAGCATTTATTGCAGCTTGGCTATCTGTATATATCTTTATCCATTTGTGTGTGCACTGGTTTCCTATACTTTCCCTTGCACACATCTCGATGGCATACACTTCTGCCTGGTGTATGGTTACGTACTTGCCGGGGCTAGTTGATAGTCTAGCATCGGTGTTGCCCCCATATGCGCCGGCTCCTACTCCCATATTGGTTTTGGAGCCGTCAGCATACCAGCAGAGATCTGCTCTCAATAATGTCGTTTGATTTCGTTCCCAGTCCTCCCTTTTCGCGAGGACGGTCTTGAAAGACAGATCTCTACTGATCTTTGTAGGCATCAAATCTGAGACCATTCCCAGAATCTCATGACCCTCAATGTCATCAAGGAGTCCGTACCCTCCCAGACTGATTTCCTTCGGCATGCTGTCGGCCGTTTGTTTTAATCTGTACGTTGTCCACCTCGCCACCCTCTCCAGCCATAAGTGAAGAGGCGGAATATTAAGGAGGACCTCCAGAGCGGCTGATGGTGCGGTGCTTATCGCTCCCGTTATTATCAGACAAGCTTGTCTCTGTAAATGAGCCAGTTTGGCCCTCGCGATACCTCTGGCTCCGATAACAATGGGAACTACTGCAACTGTACACATCTGCCATATCTGGAGAACCTCATCACAGAGTGGTAGTATTCATTGATTTCCTCTGTGTATGATCTTTTGTGTTACCAAGGAATGGTATCGCAAAGTCCACCAAGAACGTCTGTGGGCATTTTGAAAGTCAGAAAGACATCAGGGTTGTTTCTCAGGATTGACAATATGTTTGTGTTTTCCTTTCCCAATAAATACAGATTTCTTCATCTGCGCAGATGTTTGGTATATCATATTAGTAATGCGGAACACTATTTGTAAAGCACATAGCTTCTCCCGCAGCTTCAGTTGTATAATATTACTGACTATGTTGTGACGATCTAGGTAGGACTTCGGAGTCATCACGGAACAAGCAGCAAGGATGTGGTCCAAGCTTTCCTGATCGCAGATCTGACATTTGATGTTCTCCAACCTTTCTCCCAGAACTCGCTTTCTATATGCCCTTATCTAGTCATGTATAGCTAATATGAAGCCTTCAGTTTTAATTATATTATATTATTATTGGTATTATTATTATTTATAAAAAGCAAGATTAAATGCTAAGAGAAATTTAGATCAAATTAACAATATGCTATAAACGTGGCAGTAACTTATCGACCTTACAATTGTCACAAGTCTGTTTAGTATATTGTGCGCATGCGAATAAAAATTAAGAGAAATATTGCTTTTTAATGCTATATTCAGTGATAAAAAATATTAAATAATCAAGCGCCCTTTATTTAGTGGATAATGCAACTTACCAGTCAGCAGCGTTGCCAATTCTACAGCGGTGGCACTCTGTGAATTAGCCAAGGCATCTAAACAGTCCCTAAGACTGGCTTGTGCGCAAGGCTGCGGCCTGGGACAGAGCCTAGACCTCACCTGCTGCACTTTGTTGTGGACTGCCAAAGCCCTTCCGAACTGTGGTGACAACAGCAGAGACTGCACAGCCGCAACGCGTCCTTCCAGGCTTGCCAGACCTCCACCGTCTACACCAGCTTTCTTCAGCTGCAGCTGGAGACGTTGCACTGCTGCTACAAGTTCGCCGTACCCTGTAAACAAACAAAATGGTAGAAAATTAAAAAAAGCAAAGAAAAGAGTAAAAATTAAACAGATTTTAAACCTTATCATTCTCTTTTCTCTTACCATACCTTTTTTTTAACTAAAATTATGTGGTGTATATAAACATATATTGTAATGCTTTAAAATAGGGGTCGCCACCCCATGGATCGTTAGCTGCTGGTAGCTCGCCTAGATAATTCTAGTGCCTCATACTGCATTTTATTGGTAACAAATAAAAGTAGCGGCAACCACAACAGTGCTGTGGAACCTTCACGTAGAATTATATTACTTACAACTTAAGAGTCTAATCAGCGCAGGATTGAGATCTACAGTCTACAATGAGAGGCTGATTTTGGTCCAGCGATATTTGGCATTAGACGCCCTAGCTTTGCAACCATCATGTCTGCTTTTGCCACTACTCTTTCTATGTGCACCCCCATGTTCAAGTTATGTCCTATTTGTATACCGAGGTAGTTCAGGCTTGTCTGCGACTGAATTTCTGCATTTCCCACCTTGGCGGTTACTGTTCTCAGAGTTCTTCGTCACACTAGCACTCTTCTTTCAGTTTTGTGAGGTGCAAGTTATAGATCACTTTTTGCCATCCAGTTTTCCACCCTTGCCACTGACCAGTTGATATTTTCTTCTATATCAGCATTATTTCCTCCGCTTATAACCAGCACCAAATCATCTGCATACACTATAATAGCCGTGTTATTTACGGACTCCAGACTAAAGACCTTATCGTAATACAAGTTCCACAGTGTTGGTCCTAGGATTGACCCCTGAGGCACGCCACATGTAACCTGCAGCCGATATTTCTATCCAATCAGTAGCTGTCTGTCTTCCAGGTAACTGCACACTATTTTCAGCAGATATGGCTCAATTGCCTCTTTCTTAACACTTCGTATATGCCTCTCCATGCTGTGCTGCGTGTTATTTACGGACTCCAGACTAAAGACCTTATCGTAATACAAGTTCCACAGTGTTGGTCCTAGGATTGACCCCTGAGGCACGCCACATGTAACCTGCAGCCGATATTTCTATCCAATCAGTAGCTGTCTGTCTTCCAGGTAACTGCACACTATTTTCAGCAGATATGGCTCAATTGCCTCTTTCTTAACACTTCGTATATGCCTCTCCATGCTGTGCTGTATTGAATGCATTTTTACGTCCAATGTAACCATGGCCATAAACCTGTTTTTAATTGCCTTTTTTCTTTGCCATGTCCTATACCTTCTTTACAGCATCCATCGTCGAGCGCCCCTTGCGGAAGCCAAATTTGGTGTCTGCTAACCCTCCCCTTTTCTCGATTTCCTTTATAATTCTCTTATTTATTACATGTTCATATAATTTTGCTATTCGATTTTCCAGGCATATAGGCCTATATGACTTCTTTCCTCCTGTTTTCTGTGACTTATCCAATAACTCCAATCGAGCAGTCTTCTATTCTGACAGGAAACTTCCTTCACTAATTAGTTTATTTATCAATTGCAATATTTCCGGTTTCTGTTCTGCTACTGCCTTAACAACCTCGATCGGTATACCATCCGGGCCTGCAGCTTTACCAGATTTCATCCCTCGGCCTGCTTCCCCTATTTCT
Source organism: Tillus elongatus (assembly GCA_964006375.1). Classification (NCBI taxonomy): domain Eukaryota; kingdom Metazoa; phylum Arthropoda; class Insecta; order Coleoptera; family Cleridae; genus Tillus; species Tillus elongatus. The sequence goes on from OZ023267.1 coordinate 129,228,587, forward strand.
TCATCTATAAAAGGTGGAATATTCTCCAACTTTACCTCCACTCTCGGCCATTCTTTGACTTCGTGTTTAGGGAACAATTCCTGCGCTTAATTTGTTCATCATCACTTATTGTCTTTGGTGTTCTTGTACCAATTTTACTTGTGACACTCTTGTACCCTAGTCCCCAAATATCATAATCTATTTTTTACAAAGAGAGTCTCAGGCTTGCTTCTTTGCCTTTGTTATTGCTGTCTTTAATTTCTTTCTGCTGTCCCTGTATTGATCCTGTGCTTCCTCTCTATCACTACTTGTGATGTTTTTTCCTATTAACTCTAGTGACCTTCGTTCTTGCCTTCGTAGATTCAGTTTTGATTTTGGCGATCTCTTCATTCCACCAATATGCACCTTTTCGTCTGCCGCATTGCTGTTTCCTCTTTAAGCACACCTCACACGCTCTTTCTAATGTTCTATTCAGGTCTTTGACACTACCTTCGTAGTGTTTCTGCTTTGTTTGTCTCTCTATTTCTTCTAGTATTTTCTCTTGCTTTTCAGCCCTATAGGACCACCCTGATTGCTCGACTTTGCTGGGCACTACTTAACGGCTCTGATATCTCAAAAAGAATATTCTTCTGGTAGATCAGGTCAGGTCAGGTCAGGTCAGGTCAGGTCAGGTCCTCCTTCTCCACATGCCAGCCTCTCACGTATATCTGCAGCCTTGATGAGCACATGGCTACGTCAATATATGAAGTCTACCATTATTCAATATAATATAGTACGCCTTCCACATCCTTTTTATCAACGCGTTTCCCTTTTTGTTTTCCCTTGCCGAGCCCCAACTATAGGCTTTTGCATTAAAGTCCCCTTCAATTAATATCTTCTTCTTTTGTTACCTTATGTCTCTGTTTAAGAAGACTAGATATTGCTGGAAATCTTCTTCTCTAATTGCAGGCGATACAGCAATTGCAGCAAGAGTACAGAACTATGTCAATCATTTCAATCCATACATAGCCTTTACCCCTTCCCATTCTGCATATTTTGGGCTAAGTTTGATCTTGTTTAGCTGGTTGGGTTAGAAGTCCTCTGCAAATAGTTATGTCAGACAGCAGTAGGAAAGTAAAGAAATGCAATTTAATTTGGAGTGGGAAGAACAATACAACGCAAAATCTTTGTTGCTATATAAATCTTTTATCCCCGTTGTTACAAAGCAAAAATGAAATATTAAAACGCACCATAAAATGCTTCATTCGACTTTTGAAAAATCATTTCCTCTGCATTTTGCTGATAAGGAGGACAGAAACAATCTACAAACCAGCTGAATGTGCAACAGTACATAATTTTAAAAACAATTGACTAAAATAAAGTGGCGACTGAAATATCCTACTGTGTGTCGTAGATAATAAGACGAAGCTCTATGAAAATGAAGAAATGATAAAACAAGCCATTGTTGAAGCTGTTGATTTGTTATTTCTCAACTTAAAAAATATATTCTTCACTTGGATAACTCAATTTTTGATAAACTTAGAAAGTTGTATTTTGGTATGTAGTAAGGCCTTTCCCAAGGTAACCTGTCCGCCAAATGTCATTAAAATAGCTTTGTAATTTTCAGAGAAAAAAAAATATTTTGAAAGAAAACTCAAAATTTGAAAAACTCGATTTTCTATAAACTTGAAAAGTTAAATTTTGGTATGTAGTAAGGCCTTTCACAAGGCAACGTATCCACCAAATTTCATTAAAATAGTTTTGTAATTTTCGGAGCAAAAATTTTTTTCCGAAAGAAAACTTTAAATTTTCCCGGAAAACCTGGTCCGATTTTCCTGGCTAAGGAACTCATCCAAGCCATTAATAAAAGAAAGGCACTTGCCGGGTTTCATCGAAATCAGTCAATTATTTCTTGAGTTATCGGTTATATATATATATATATATATATATATATATATATATATATATATATATATATATATATATATATATATATATATATATATATGTATATATATATATATATATATATGTGTATATATATATATATGTATATATATATATATATATATATATATATATATATATATATATATATATATATATATATATATATAAACATATAAAAATTGAAACTGCCCCCGGATATGGGTTCTAGGGGTCCTAGTTCACGCTCATTTGAAACTTAATATTTTTTTAAATAAACACAAGACAGCGTCCACCATTAAATGGATGCTATTTTAGTGATTAGATATATTTAGTTATTTTTGACTGCAACTTCATGAATCCACGATGTGATTGATACCACCCAGATAACAGTTTTTATCAGGATGGTTTTCAGTGATTTTATCTTTGGAGAACTTCTAAAGATTATTCTACTGAAAGGGTATTTACTTACTGGACAGGAAGAGGGTGTGTTTTATGTTTTTTGGCAAATATTATTTCTTCTGATAAAATCCCAATATTTAAATTGGCAGCTTATTCTGAAGCAAATACCACCAATAATTTACAATAATATTAGAGAAATGATTTGGAAAGAACCTCGGTGGTTCAGGGGTAAGAACGTGTGCCTCTGAACTGAACGGTACTGGGTTCGATCAAAGGGTACTCCTTTCACTTTTTCAGTACAAACTGTAACATTAACATCAACTGAGGTTCTGGCATTGTATTTGAGCAAGTTCAATGTCTGCACGTAAAGCCGTCGGTCTCGTGTCCATGCGATGTTGGGCACGTTAAAGATCCCTACCCTCCTTACAGAAAGGCAGGGGTTCGGCAAAATTTCCAGGATAGTTAGGTGAAACTGCTCCTTGGTGTCGGTGATTGGCCATAGTCGCGGAAATAGGCCGACGTTAAAGACAAAAAACACACACACAAATGATTTAGAATAATAGGTTGCAAATAACAGGTAGATCATTCCAAAAAAATTGATTTAACTTGAAGAGATTTGAAAAGATATGCTTCCTGTGAAATACATCTAGAAAATATATGAATGGGTGTAAAAATAAAGCAACTAAAATATGTAGGTACATGTGAATGCAAAAAAATGTGTACATAGACTTGAGTATTGACATTACCTGTAAAAAAATCCAATAAACAGGATTTTCTTGACAAAATAACAACTCATAATATCTCAGGTGCAAACAGATAATTATGGGTTTTATTGGAGACGGCATAAATAATCTATGGAACCACGATCAATACATGATGCTGACTTTTAGCCATTAAACGATATACAGGATGTATTTAAATGAAGGCGGCGGCGGGCACAATTGATAAGTTGATGTAACCTAATGTCTATATCCCAAATCACATTAAAAAAAAACAGATACAGGATATCAAAGTGACAAATAAAACATTGTTTTTTTTCTTGGTAATTTCCAAAGTTTTAGCCGGACATGTTTGAAATTTTATAGCGAGACCTTGTTTCAGGTTTGGAAAAATAATATAGTAATCATGTATGGCTCTCGCGTCCGGGAGGGGCGCCCTCTAGGTGCAATGTTAATGCATTAACTTTTTTCTGAGCCCTCGTATACATCTTTTAGTAACAAAATACGAAATATTTCACATCTTTTTAGCAAAAACTGATACTCATTGGTTTAAGTGAACCGTGGAGGAGATCTTTCTGATTGTATAAATTAGTATTTAGGATTTATACTTCCAGGAATATTATTTCTAAACATCAACACGTGTAGGTTTAACTTGATTACAAGGAAGTCCCCTGTGGGTCCGGGGACTAACTAAAAGAATAGGCCCATGGTAACTCCTGCCTGTCGTAAAAGGCGACTAATAGGGGGCAGGTGATAGTGGACCCTTCCTTTATTATATTAAAGGATTTTTTCACGCCCGAGGAGGTACCACCCCTTTACATCAAGGGGTCGGTGAAGTCCCAACGGACGTTTCCGATTTTGGTGTATGAGTCGGTTTCCCTTACAAACTAAAATTATGATGGCTCCTCCTTGTACAAAAGATTTCGGAGATAAAATACCCCTCCATTTGATTTCCGGGAGAGGGGTGTACAGGGGGCGCCGGCATCAAGATTTAACATATCGTTCTCGAATATATGTGGCCTAAATTCTAACCTGAACTCCGTCCACCATTTCCTCCAGGCTAATAGGCCCCAACTCCTCTTCCTCACCGAAACCCAAATCAGTGCCAAAACAGCCATTAATCATCTTAATTTCCCGGGGTATGAGCTCCTTACTTCCTTTAGATTGCATGGAGGTGTGTGTGCATACTTCCGTAGCAATCTACCCTGCACCAGACTCTCCAATTTGGAAGCTGGAAGAAAAGACATACTCTAGTTGCAACTCTATTTCAGGGCTGCGACTAAATTCATCTGTTGCATTTACCGGCCACCTTCTGACAACAACTTTGTCCAGCTCTTCGACTACCTTTCTGAAAAAACCTACCATCTGATATCTGAATATCCTTCCTCCGAGATCACTATTCTTGGTGACTTCAATGTCCATAATAAGAAATGGCTAGGATCTTCAAAAACCGATCCACAAGGGAGAGCAGCGGATGCCTTTGCAGTCAGCATTTCTTTAGCCAATATAGTTCAGACACCTACTTACTTTCCTCGCATCCCGACACACAGCTCAAATCTCTTGAATCTCCTTATTACTACAAAACGTGAATGCTATAAGACATCAGTGACCGCCCCTCTTGGTCGCTTAGACCACGGCGTGGTCACTTCTTCCTGCGCAATGCAACCCGAGGTCACACAATCAGCACACCCACCTATCGTTTGGCACTACAACCTACAACTCCGCGAACTGGAAAGAAAGGCGGGATTATTTTTCCTCATTTCCATGGGCATCTGTCTGCTTCTCTCATCGTGACCCCTCTGATATCTCACAAAACGTCACCGAAATTATCCAAGCTGGCATGGAATTATTTATTCCACGTACACAGAAAACCTCTTCAGCCACTCAAAAAGGCAAAAAACTCGTTTAATAACCACATCAAACACAAAGTCCTCTCACCTCCCACTGCAGCAAACCCTTCTGGACTCTTGCTCAATCTATTGGGAATAATTTCTGCAAGAGCACGTTCCCACCCCTTGTTTCAGAGGAAGAAATTGTTTCTACCGCCCTGGGCAAGGCTGAACTTTTTGCCTCATTATTCGCCGGCATCTCTACTCTCAACCCACCTCCAAATGTTCAACCACCAACAATCCCCAATGTCGCGCATAAAATGACGGATATCATTTTCAAAACTAAAAAGGTACGAAAGATGCTCTCTTCTCTTAATACTACGAAAGACTCTCGCCTTGACTAAATCCCAGCAATTGTTCTCAAAAAATGCGCACCTGAACTTGCTCCTGTCCTTACTCGCCTATTTCAGACATCTTACAATAGAGACATAATCCCTAGTAATTGGAAAACTGCTCGAGTACAACCTGTCCCCAAGAAAGGATCCAAAGCGCTCCCTAGCAAGTACAGGCCTATTTCTCTTCTTTCAATCGTCTCTAAAGTGATGGAAAAGTATATAAACAGCGAATTACTTAATTTTCTTGAAAAACACAGTCTAATCCACGACAGACAGTATGGATTCCGTCAGCGCAGATCAACTGCCAACCTTCTTTCCTTTGTCACCCATTCTTAGAACAAGTCTATGGAACTACACGGTGAATCCCAGATTGTCGCTCTAGACATATCCAAAGCATTCGACCAGGTCTGGCACGCAGCGCTGCTTAATAAACTTCCGGCCAATGGCCTACCACCAAAACTCTGTACCTGGACAGCAAATTTCCTCTCCAACCGGAGCATTTCTGTTGTCGTGGATTGCCATTCCTCTAAACTGTATCCAATTAATTCAAGAGTCCCTCAAGGTTCAGCTTTAGCCCCTACTTTATCTCTTCTCCACATAAATGACCTCCTCTCTAGCACATCCAACCCAATTCACAGTTACGCGGACGACAGCACCTTCCACTCAAATATACAATATTCTAAGCCTCTCTTTAGCCCAATTAGATGAGGATCGCAGACTCATGGAAGATTCTGTCTCTGTGGATCTCCAAAAAATATTGGACTGGGGAAGTAGAAATCTTGTACAATTCAACTCCATCAAATCTCAGTCTTGCCTTCTATCTCATAAGAGATATACAAGTCCCAGACCCATCACAATGAACAACCAAGTTATTCAAAGTAATGAGTCCTTTTCACTTGTTGGTATTTCTGTGATTTCGAGATCTCAATTGGCACCAACATGTCACATCAATTGCAGAAGCGGCTAAAAAAATAACTAAAAAAATTATGGGCCGATTTTGATCAAATTTGGCGAGTACCTTTCTTTTGCCAGTGGCTTGGATAAGTTCGTTAGCCAGAAAAATCTGCTCAGTTGAAATAGATTAAACAATGATTTGGCTTAATTTGACAGACGGATTCCCCCGGTCAGTACCAGTTTTGAGCTGACCAATAAATGTATGGAATTTCGACAACGAAACTATAATGCATGTTTCTAAGAAAATAAATTAGGGACTCAGCAAGTGCGTTATGGTAGCGAATTTTTATTGAATGCCTCAAATTTGAATAACTCAATTTGCTATTAACCTATAAGGTTCGTTGGACAGGAAACTATTTTTTTCGGGAACATGTTAAGTTTCTTTTAGAACATTTTTTGTATATTTTCAAACAGTAAAGTTATTTTCATGAAATATGGTACATTGTTTTCACTATATATGTTATGCTGGTAACCAAATTTGATGTCTGCTTTCTTAAAAAAACACATATTTGCGATTTAAAACATTTTTATGAAAATTCACTATCATAACGCACTTGCTGCGTCCAGACTTTTTGTGACTTTAACACCCTGTATCTGTTTTATTATGCGACTTGCGATATAGGTATATTAGGTTAAATCAACCTATTTTCACTAAAGGAACTGTTGTATCGTTTAGGGCCCTTCATTTAAATACATCCTGTATAGCACACCTCAAGTGAACCCAGGTGATATAAGTCATAAACGAACAGGCATATAATTATCTAGGTGTTGAAGATATGATATTGGTATTGAAATAATAATGTAAATCTATTTGTTTCTCTAAGTTGTTGAAGATATATTTAACCACACCACAACAACACGAGATAATAAAAGGAATATGTATGTATACCTATTGTGGCATCTATAGTGTATAATATAGTTGAGTATGTATATAGAAGTGGAATAACAACGGTAAATGACGCTTATTTCCTGAAACGCCAGGAAGTAGTCTCTGAATGCCTGTTGAAATTTAATTGTTCTCCTTTCTGACATAGACATTCTCAATGTCCACACATCTACTGTCTACTGTTCTGAATGCCCATTCCTTCCTGTCCACTTCTGTCATGTATGTAGTACAGAATACAGCCATGTTACTATATTGTGTCAGAACACTGGGATATGATAACTAAATAATTGCTACATACCACTCTTGAGAGGGTCTATTATAATTAATACCTAGCAAACATGTTATTATATACAGGTGTCCCGGAATTCACTGTACAACCGACCTGCCACAGATTTTTCAGCCAAAATTAGGTCGATTAAGATCTACACAGAGCTACACCGTTCAATCGCCAGAGGGCTTCAAAGTTATTTTTTTTTTCTATTTTACCTATCTCCTAAACAGGTCATCCGATCATATTCAAATTTTACAGAAATATTGTAATGAGCAAGTGGTTTAGTCGTAAAAAAAAATTCGTATTTATTTCTCTGGCCGTTAGATAAATAACACGTTAATTTTTTTTTTTGAAAGACCGATCTTTTTTCGTATTTTTGTTGCTTTTGTACAATTCTGCTTACTCTTTTAGTTTTTGCGCAAAACAGCTTTTAAGCTATATATATATATATATATATATATATATATATATATATATATATATATATAGGGTGGCGCATTGAAAACGAAACAGATCGATTTGCGTCCAGAGAATTTTTTTTAAGAAACGCTGAAACACGTCAATTTTAATATTGAGGGGAACATGTTTTTACATAAAACTCAACTTTGTCACATCAACCCCTTAAGGATGGTGATAACGACCCTTATATTTTAAATAGGGAACATGGTTAAGGTGTTACATCATTTGAAAGCTCTTTCTTTTCTCAATTCAGCACACTATTTTTTTGGAAGTTTTAGCAACTCGTTTAAAAATTATTCACAGTTGAAGATGCAAAAACGCATTTCACTCATTCCGATAAGAAATGTGCTGATAGTCAATGTTTTGTTGGTTTGTAAACAAAAAATTGAATATCATAACATTTCTTATCGGAATGAGAGAAATGCGGTTTATTATTTCAGTTTATCGGTCGGTTTGATACTTGACAATACTACCGAAAATTAATTTCACAATGGTGTATTCTGTAGAAGAAAGAGTTGAAATAATTACTCTCTTTTTCAAAAACGATGACTGTGCCAACCGTACTGCGAATTTGTTTAATGAACGACATCCGAACAGACATGTTAACATAAAATACATTTTGGAGTTAGTTGCAAAGTTTCGACAAAGTGGTTCAGGAGCCAACAAAAAACGGGATCCTGAACGTGAATTTCCGGTTAGTAATGAGATTACTGACATTGAAGTTTTAGGACAAATACTGCAGACCCAACTTTGAGCACGAGAAATTTGGCCAGTGTTTCAAACATCAAAAGAAGAACTATTCAGCGAATATTGAAGCATAATAAATTAAACCCGTATAAAATTCATCTTGTACAACAACTGAATGAAGATGATTTTGATCGGCGGCTAGAGTTTTGTGAAGTTATGACTGCACGAATAGCTGATAACGGGAACTCTCTGTTCAATATCTGTTTTCAGACGAGTGTACGTTTTTATTAAACTCTACAGCCAATCGTCACAATTGTCGTTATTGGGCAGATAATAATCCAAGAAATTTTCACGAAGGCCACACTCAGACTCCACAGAAATTGAATGTCTGGACTGGCATTTTTGGAGACCGTTTAATCGGACCTATTTTTCTTGATGGCAATTTGAGTGGCGAAACGTATTTGGAGTTACTAGAAGATATCGTTTACCCTCTACTAATTGACATTGTTGAAAACGATGCCCGCTATCAAGAAAATCAATTAGTGTTTCAACAAGATGGAGCTCCTCCGCATTTTTCACAATGTGTTAGGGAGTTTTTGAACAGAAAGTTTCCAAAGCAATGGATTGGGCGTAGAGGTGCTATTGAGTGTCCCCCTAGATCACCGGATTTAACTCCTTTAGACTTCTTTCTATGGGGCCATTTAAAGAGTAGAATTTACGCAACAGAACCGGAGTCTCTGGAAGAATTACGAAGACGCATTGTTGAAAAATGCCGTCTAATAACTCCACAAACGCTCCAGAATGTCAGAGCTCGTTTTGAACAAAATTTGTACTTTTTTATGGAAGCTGGTGGTCAACAATTTGAACACTTACTTAACTGAATAAACATTTTTGAACGTTTGGTTTTGTTTTTTAGTTTTTTTAACGAAAAATTGACTAACTAGTGTATCTTTTATCACAATGAATGAAATACGTTCTTACAACTCCAACTGTGAATAATTTTTTAACGAGTTGATAAAATTTCCAAAAAAAAATTGTGTGTTGAATTCAGAAAAGAAAGAGCTTTCAAATGATGTAACACTCGACCCCTGTTCCCTATTTAAAATATAAGGGTTGTTATCACCACCCTTAAGAGGTTGATGTGACAAAGTTGAGTTTTATGTCAAAACATGTCCCCCTCAATATTAAAATTGACGTATTTCAACGTTCCTTAAAATAAATTTCTCTCGACGCAAATCGGCCTGTTTCGTTTTCAATGCGCCACCCTATATATATATATATATATATATATATATATATATATATATATATATATATATATATATATATGCCCAATAATAATTGAGATACTAAATTTATTCCATTCGAACCAGAATGCTTTTCATTAACTTTTTGCTGTAATTTGTACAAAAGACTAGCGCAGTATGTTCCATTGATGGATTTACCTTTGGAAAGGTAGTTTTTCAGAAAAATAGTTTTTGTATCCCGAAAAAAATTATATAATTCGCTACCTTTCCAACATCATTTAAACTCGAACTGTTATTCTTGGTACTCACCATATGACGTATGTACAATTTCCCTCTCGACCGGAGTGGGAGGCAGTGGAGGCTGCGAGGTAGCAGGGGTTGTTGACCTAGAGGAGTGATCGTGCAACTCATCCTCGACGGTAAAGGCATCGTTGATGGCTCCCTGAGGTCGACTCTCTAGAGCCTGGAGCTTTCTGGAGCCCCGCAATGACCTATTAAGGAACTCAGTCTGAGCAGCAATACGTTCTTCTTCTTCTTTGCGTTTCCGTAGCTGCTCCTGGAAAATAATCATAAATTTAGATTCCCAATTATCCACATTTTATAATTTCTAAACGTGAGTACATCTAGGTCTGACATAATTATGGATAAAAATTAAATGCTTTACTTCCAGACAGTTTTAGTGAATTTTCTTAGAAAAAAAAAATCACTAACGGGGAGGTACAGACTTTTGAATTTATTTATATATATATATATATATATATATATATATATATATATATATATATATATATATATATATATATATATATATATATATATACAGTGCTTTCATTTCAAAACTAGCCACCCTTAATAATTTCTTTATCAAGGAAATCTGGTTAAAAAAAACAGGTCAATTGGGATTTCGAGGGGCACGTTCAAAAACAGTATTTTCGGAATTTTACTTTTCACCCCCTAAGCCCCAGTCACCCCAACTTTATAATTTTAAATGACACCCCCTAGCTTGAGATACATCATTTTAAAGGTATTTAAAATCCTAATCCAACGGCGTTTACGAAATTTAAGTCCACCGCTAACTTTTGAATTTAGAAGAAGAAAACGTCATCCAATTCGGAATATTAAAAAAAAATTAATAGTTTAAGACAAAAACCTACTTTATTAAGTGCTCAAAGTGCCCTCCGTTGTTAGCTAAACAATAAAATAGTCGATCGACGAATTCTCGTCTAACGTTTTGAAATGTTTCTGTAGTAATTTGTCGGCAAGCTTGGGTGATCCTATCTTTTAGAACCTGAATATTCTCTGGTGGAGGATTATGGTACACAACTGATTTCAAATAACCCCAAAGGAAGAAGTACAGTGGTGTTAAGTCCGGAGATCTGGCGGGCCATTCCAGGGCGTCTCGTCTGCCAATCCATTTGTCGGGAAATATTTGATTAAGCCACTCGCGAACACGTAAGGCATAGTGTGGTGGTGCACCGTCCTGTTGATAGTGCAAATTTTGTTCATCCAGCAGTGGGTTGCCTTCTTCATTAAGTTGGTTTTCTAAGGACTCTGTTATGAGTGGGTAAATATAATTTTCCAAAAAATTAAATACAAATCACCAGTTAAATTTTGTTCAATAAACAAAGAGCCTATTATGTCATTTCAAAGAATTCCCGCCCAGACATTAAATTTTTGTGGAAACTGTGTATGACCCTCTACGAACATTCGTGGATTTTGATTATCCCAATGTCTACAGTTGTGTTTATTAACAAAACGATTCAGAAAGAACGTTGATTCATCACTAAAGCAAATATTCTTTACCAAATTTCTATCGTCTTGAACTCTGGCAGTCATTAATTCACAGAATTGAATACTTCTATCATAATCATCCTCGCCGAGTTCATAAGGAATGGTAAATTCATAAGGAAAGAACTTATAAAGTTTTATAACTTTATGTATGGAACCCACTGAAATATTCGTTAATGCAGCGACTTTTGGAATTGAAGTCGTAGGTTCAGCGGCAAAACATCCTAAAACCTCAATTTGTACAGCTTCGTTAAGAACTCGTGGTTGCTTATTTGCTTTGTTACATACTGAGCCGGTTTCTTCAAATTTTCGTGCAAGACTTAGCACATATTGGTGTCCCACATTTTTTCAGGATGCCTTTCGTTGAAAACTCGAGCGGTATTACGAGCACACCTATTCTGAGCACCATACAAGTAAATTATTTCAACCCTTTCTTGTGTAGTGTAAATCATGATTGTCAGTTTTATTTAAATTTAATATTTTAAATTGGAATGATTGAAATGAGTTTGAAGTTTTCAAAATTTAAAAATTTAATCACAACGGACTCGGTTTTAACTCGTTGCAGTCGTCAAGAAATCGAACACTAAATACGAATAAGTAACAAAGTTATCAAGTAAGTAAAACTGGCTCATTTTATCTGAAATTCATCGTTAAATTACACATGCGCGTTTCCATATCACCTCGTACCAGGAAAATTGATAGCCGCAAATGGCACCGGGGAGCTAAATTTGCAACATCATTACGCTCAGAAAAATTACTGATAAAAACAATTCAAATATTAGAAAAAAATTCGACAGTCGACTATTTTATTGTTTAGCTAACGACGGGGGGCACTTTGAACACTTAACAAAGTAGGTTTCTGTCTTAAACTATTAAATAAACTTTTTTTAAATATTCCGAATTTAATGATGTTTTTTCTTCTAGATTCAAAAGTTGGCGGTGGATTTAAATTTCGTCAACGCCGTTGGATTAGGATTTTAAATACCTTTAAAATGATGTATCTCAAGCTAGGGGGTATCATTTAAAATTATAAAGTTTGAGTGACTGGGGCTTAGGGGGTGAAAAGTAAAATTCCGAAAATACTGTTTTTGAACGTGCCCCTTGAAATCCCAACTGACCCGTGTTCTCTTTTTAGAACCAGATTTCCTTGATAAAGAAATTATTAAGGGTGGCTAGTTTTGAAATGAAAGCACTGTATGTATATATATATATATATATATATATATATATATATATATATATATATATATATATATATATATATATATATATATATATATATATATATATATATATATATATATATATATATGTATCACACCGATTAACTCAAAAAATAACCGATTTTGATAAAATTTAGCATGTACCTTCCTTTTGTAAGTGGCTTGGATAAGTTCGTTAGCCAGGAAAATCGAAACTGCTTTTTTATCTACTCTGTTTTGTAGTAAAATATTCGTTTTCGAAAACGTTAGTATTGAAAATGAATCTTCAATTTTGTTGCTTTCCCACTGTGTTTTCTATATTAATAATAACACATCTACCGACAATGTTAGCGCCTCCGTGGTCGTGCGGGAAAGTCGATTCAGACTTTCCAATACGGACTCGGGGGACGACGGTTCGAGCCTCACCGGCGCCGGATGATTTTTCAAATCACTGTCGTCGTTGAGATCGAGCTCAAGGTGGAGGGTAGGTTAGTTTAGATGAGCAAAAAGGGTCAGCAATGGCCTAATTGCCAGTAAGCATCTTACCTTTACCTTTTTACCGACAATGTTTATGTAATGTTAATAATGATTTAAAAAATAAAACACTTTCACTTATAATTAAGATATCTTATACCAGGCAGATATCATATTTCACATGTGTTTAAGCGTGATATTGCTGTCTTTCAATGTGTAAATAAACAACGTAAATTCGTAAGTGTGCCGAGGTTTTGCCAGATCAGCATTCTGAGGGTTATAATTAATGTATGTACTATTATGAATGAAAACCACAATGCATACACAATAATTCATTTGACACTAGAATATAATTTTGAATATTTAGAAAATTGGTTGGCACATGTATTTTTAAAATACTAAGATATCCTACCTAATGCATGTCGATTGTTACAATAAAAAATTCGGGACGGAGCAAGTGCGTTATGGTAGGAAATTTTCATGAAATGCTTCAAATTTTAATAACTCAATTTTCTATAAACCTAGAAAGTAGATTTTTGGCATGTAGTAAGGCATTTACGAGTGCAACATACCAACTAAATTTATCAAAATAAGTTTGGTATTTTTTGAGATACAATTTTTTTTTCGGAAAAATTATATTTTGTTTTAAAAAAACTGGTCCGATAGTGCCGGCTAACGAACTCATCTAAGCTATTAATAAAAGAAAGATTCTTGCCGAGTTTCATCCAAATCATTTAATAACTTATTGAGTTATCGTGTGTGTGTGTATATATATATATATATATATATATATATATATATATATATATATATATATATATATATATATATATATATATACACGAAGGCGGGTCAGGTCAGGTCAAGCCTGGAAAAATACGAGGGCGGGTCAATAAGTCCGTGACTTTTTGAATTTCCCGCCTCTTCACAGGAAAGGCAACACTGCTTCTGTCAACAAGCATGTCAGTTGACTCCTGTCAAATTTTAAACAAGCTGCGCCATTTAGTTTGTGTTAGATAGTCATTGAAAGCAGACAACCTCTTGAGTTATAACGAAAACAGAAAAAAGTTAATTTCGTGTGCTCATCAAATATTATTTTTTGCGGGAAAATGCATCACTCAAACCAAGGCTAAGCTTGGTAAATACTATGGGGACTCTGCACCATCAATTTCCATGGTAAAAAAGTGGTTTACTGAATTTCGTTGCGGCCGTACAGACACAAATGATGCCGAACGTTCTGGACGCCCAGTTGAGGTCGCTACACCCGAAACAATTGAAAAAATTCACGATATGGTGTTGGCCGATCGGAGATTGAAAGTGTGGGAGATTGTGGAAGCCATAGGCATATCACATGGCTAAGTGGTTTCGATTTTGCATGATCACTTGGGTATGATAAAGCTATCCGCAAGATGGGTGCCGCATTTGCTCACAATCGACCACAAACGCAATCGTGTGACAACTTCGAAGGAACGTTTGGCGTTGTTCAACCGTAATAGGGACGAGTTTTTGCTACGTTTCGTAACCGTGGACGAAACGTGGATTCACCACAACACACCAGAGACCAAGCAGCAGTCAAAACAGTAGGTTTCTCCGTGCGATTCGGCGCCGAAGAAGGCCAAGGTGCGTTTGTCAGCCAATAAAGTCATGGGGACCGTTTTTGGGATGCACACGGTATAATCAACATTGATTACTTTCAAAAGGGAAGAACAATCAATGTCGAATATTATACCAACTTATTGGACCGATTCAATGACAATTTGAAGAAAAAACGACCGCATTTGGACAAGAAAAAAATTATTTTCCACCAATACAATGCAAGGGTGCACACATGTGCAGTCTCCATGGTGACATTGCATAAATTGGGCTACGAATTGCTCCCTCGTCCGCCCTATTCTCCGGATTTAGCCTCGAGTGACTATTTCTTGTTTACAAACTTAAAGAAATGGCTCGGCGGAAAGATATTTGACTCCAATGATGATATTATCTCACAAACAAATACCTATTTTGAGGACCTCGACAAATCTTATTTTTTTGGAAGGGATAAAAAAATTGGGGAAACGTTGGACGATGTGTATAAAGCTCAAAGGAGACTATGTTGAGAAATAAAATGATTTTTTGTCAAAAAACCTATGTTTCATTCAAAAAATCACGGATTTATTGACCCGCCCTCGTACATACATACATACATACATACATACATACATACATACATACATACATACATACATACATACATACATACATACATACATACATACATACATACATAGATATATATATATATATATATATATATATATATATATATATATATATATATATATATATATATATATATATATATATATTTGTATATATAAAAACATATAAAAATTCAAACGCACCTTGGTTTCGGGTTCTAGGGGTCCAAATTCGCGCTCATTTAAAAAAAAATTGCAAAGTCACACCACTAACCTCTCTATTGGGGATTTTTTTTACAAATTCGCTAAACGTCACAGATCTGATTCGTACCTACAAGGACTCTGTGATGCGTCGTGTTTATGATGATCAAACGGCACAAGAAAATCGGCTTTCAGCAGCCATCTGGGCTTTAGAAAGCAAAACAGTGCCCAGGTAGTTATAAACAAGCTAGTTTTTCATAGAAAAACAAACAAGTCCGGACGCAGCACTTGATAAAAAAGTTTCTAATAGCAAATATGTCTTTTAGCGATTTATATATATATATATATATATATATATATATATATATATATATATATATATATATATATATATATCCGACAGATAACTCAAAAAATAATGGACCGATCTTTATCAAATTTGGTGAGTACCCCTTCCTTTTGCAAGTGGCTTGGATAAGTTCGTTAGCCAGGAAAATCGGACCAGGTTATCCCGGAAAATGTTGTGTATTTTTTCTAAAAAAATTCATTATATCCGGAAATAACAAAGTAAGGGCAATCAAATTTGATACGCGTGTTTGTATTATAAAGAATGAACCATGTACCAAAATCTAGGTCTCTATCTTTAAACACAAAGAAGTTATGGGCAGTTAAGGAAACTAATTTTGGAGGTTTTCCTCAAAACGTCAAACACGCAATTTGAAACGTCAAAATTGGCAATGTTTAGGCAAAGAACGTGAAACAAATACGGATTGTGAAAAGAAAATGTTGCAAGAAGACTGTTCTGCGAACCTTTAAGTTTCAGAATCAACCGTCATTGCCCTTCATTTTACTAAAATGTTTACAGAAAATTTATTTCAAATAGATCCTTTCTCTGATGCTTTGGCTGTCGGTTTAGTTAAGTTGTGATTTCGCTGTAGGTTTAGTGAAGTTTATGGTTTAAGGGTCTATAATTTTTAGCTAATTTTCGTAGAACAAATTCGATAATGGATTTTTGCATTTTTTTAACGAAATATGATGCGTTTGTAAGAATGCATGTGTGTTAGTTCATTGTTGGTAAAGACTTCCACATTTAATTAGAAAAATTACGGACAATACAATTAATTACTTAAAAATAGTGAGTAGTCTCAAACGTAAAAGTCAAATGTAAAATATGTCACGACGAAAACCCAAAACACAAGTCCCGTAACGATGGAAACCCAAAACACAAGTCCCGTAACGATAGCAACCACTTTGTTAAATGGTTTGTTCAAAGTTTGTTATCATGGCTTTTTATTGTATCTTCATGATTATGTTTTGTCAGTTCTTTTTTATGGTAAGATTTAAATTTTTAACTAGAGAATAAGAAAATTAAGTTTATACATACTGATAGCAATTAATAGGTGAAAAATGTATTCCTATGATTTGTCGCAGAATTAATTTTTGAGCAACATCGACATACAAAAATTGAAATATCTCGAAAATGGTGTGTCTGAAAGATTTAAATCTAGTATACACTTTTTGCTTACAATTGATAAGGGCTGCAATGTAGCTATACGGTAGGTCGATATTACTGGGTGTCAAAAAATTATAGCCAATTGAATGCAAGCCATGTCTTACAGGTGGCGCCCTCTGCCAGCAGTGTTACTAACAATAACATATTTAAATTTCTTGCCCTCGAAAACCCCCGCATGGCAACTTTCACGCCAAAATTTTAATTTGACTCAGACTTATTCGTGAAAAACTGACAAAAACAAATAATTTTAACACGCTGTATTTAAAAAACTAAGCATCTGCGGACCCATGTTTATATGAAAAAATAGTCGTATTTTTTGTGCTGAATGTGCACGTGTAACATACACCATCATTTTTGAAACATCCTGTATTTCCAGTCCACGTCAATTTGTGAATTATCGACAGGAGAAACCAAACCAATAATAATAATAATTTAATTATAGAAATGACTAGTTCGCCAATGAACCTTGAAAATTATTCACTAACAACCTGTAAAATGTAATATCATCATTACCTGATGATTAAATTGAAAAAAACTGCCGTTCTTTAGTCCTCCATTATTATACATTATTGATGACACCATCCTTTGAAAAAATTAATTGAAAAACGTTGGTAACACAAAAAATTAACACAAATCAACCAATAACACTAACTTTGTAATAAAGAAATTAACACTTTTGTGAATAATTTTTCACGTAATTAAAAAAATTCAAACTCGGTATTATTTCGGTAATTTTTTGTTAGTTTTTAGTTTAAAATCTTCATCAAACCACTCAAATCACAAAATCAACAAAGCACACCGAAATTATAACACACGTATAAATTACTGCGCGAAGTGTTTTTAGGACATCACTAAAATAATGTTAGACGCGATATTTTTTTACCGATTTTTTTTATTACTCAAAGGTATCATTAAAATCTAAAACTTAACCGTGTTCTTCATATTATAATTTATTTGGTTTGAAATACGTATAAACAAATAATAAACGCATATCGAATCAGCTTTAGTAACTAATTATTGGTCAACTCGTTTGTGTGTATGTTTCTAGTACAGGTAGAGGTAGAAGAGGTAGGTAACCAATACCTCCCACCTGTATATTTGATTACATGGCACCACCAGTGGCGTCTCGTCCGGGTAAATTAAACATACATTACACTGCACTATTAACGAGCGGTCTTAGCGCACTGGATGGATCGTTGCCACGCTGTGCATATGTTTCGATTTCGTATCCTACCGCAGTCAGTCGAATCACTTTTTCAAAATTATAATAATTAACTATTATTATTAGTATATAGTTGAGGTTATAACTAATTTAGTACATAATGAAAAATAAGTACCGAGACCGTGATATTGCGTCTTAGCAAGTTGAATAACTGCAAGTTCCGCCCTTCGGAGTGGGCATTAATCCGTCGGTTCTGCGAACCATGCGGTGTTGGGCACGTGAAAGACGAGGAAGGCAAAATTTCCAGGTTGGTGAGGTAAAACTGTTGTCTTGTGACGGCGGTAATTGGCCATAGTCGAGAAAATAAGCCAAGATTAAAGTAACAAAACACACAATTCACTATTAATTGTGATTTTATTGAATTTTCGTTTAAAAAATCCGCTTATCGAGCGGTAACGACTTTATATTTTTTAAATGGACGTCAAAAGAACTTTAAATATCTGGAAATATATATATATATATATATATATATATATATATATATATATATATATATATATATATATATATATATATATATAGTAGATAAGTGAAGGGTAATTACCCTCCAAGACAGATGTAGAAGATAAAATCACTGTGCTATCAAAATTTTTAACTCAAAAAATCGAATAAATCTAGTTTTGGGTATAACTCTTGGACATTTTTTACGAACATACATTTTGGATCTGCATTTTAGTCAGTTTTTTCTGTTTTATGAGAATTTTAAAAGAAATCTACCGAGAAATTGGTTTCTGGTCTTTTAAATGCCCTACAATTGAAAAAAAAATAACGCAGACACATACTTCGTGCAACTTTATGAAGAAACTGAAAAACTGCATGAAGAGTTAAATGTTTCCTTAACGCTTCCCCGCATAAACTCTAGATAGAGATATCCTACTAACGTTCAAGCCCTACTAACGTTCAAACCGTACTACCGTTCAAACTGTACTAATGTTCCAACGTTACTAACGTTCAAACCGTGGAGGTGTTGCTGGATCTGCCCAAACACTTAGTTATTATGGGGGAGGTCAGGCTAGGACTATACAGACTAGCCTGCAATGGTAGACTGAAGATCAACCCAGGCTTCAGGGGACACTGCAAAATTCAGGAGATCGTGAAGAAGCCCATGCTTGAAATGAGGTCAGACTTCGCGAGGCTGCGAATCTGCAGGGAAAACAACTTTACAGTGGAAATCCCCGACCGCGAGGCATGGCGGGAGGAGACGCCGGGCATACCACGGGACTGGCTCGTCTGGTTCACGGTGGGATCCGGCGGGGAGCGTGGGACGGGGGCAGGTGTTTACTCGGAAGGACCGAGGGTAAGTCATAGTATTTCCCTCGGAGCCCATGCAACGGTGTTTCAGGCCGAGATGTACGCCATCCTGCACTGTGTGCGAGAGAACAAGAGGAGGGGCTACACCAACAAGCGGATCCTCATAGCCACAGACAGCCAGGCAGCCCTTAAGGCACTAAGTAGCCCACGGGTAAATTCCTGGCTGGTGAGTGAGTGCGGAGACGAGACAAGCGACCTGGCTGGGCAGAATGAGGTGACCCTCATATGGGTGCCGGGTCACTCGGGGGTCAATGGTAATGAAGAAGCTGACAGTCTCGCGAAGAGAGGGTCAGCAGAACCATTTATGGGACCAGAACCGGCTCTGGGCGTGTCAAAGAGGAATGCCAGGGAAGCCATTAAGTCCTGGGTCAGAAACCAACACAAGGTGTACTGGGCGCTGTTCAGGGCTCAGACATGGGAAGTCAATAATTGACGGACCGAGTTCAAAGAGAGCTGTGGAGCTGCTAAATCTTAGCAGAGGACAACTCAGGAACATAACAGGTCTCTTGACGGGACACATGGCCGTCAAGAAACACCTGCATAAAATGGGGCGGTTCGAAGGGGACCTCGCATGCAGACTCTGCGGCGAGGGGGAAGAATCAGCCCAGCACATCTTGTGTGAGTGTAAAGCTCTGGACCGCAAAAGACAACTGATCTACGGTCAGTCTAGACCGGAGACAGAGCAATATAAAACTTCACCCTACCAATCGCTGTGCGGACTAGTTCAAGGCACAGTGATTTTGGAATGAGTGGAGTAAGACTAAGGGTATGCACAATCAACTAAAGGTTGCAGTGCTATCGGGGCGGCAGGGCCGCGGACGAGCCCTGAGGGAAAAAAACGTTCAAACCGTACTAACGTTCAAACCGTACTAATGTACAAACCGTACTAACCTCCAAACCGAACCAACGTTCAACCCCCATAATTACGAATTGACATTTTGATTCCTCTATTAGACTGTATCAATTCTGAAACCTTTTCTGTCCTAGAAATGAAAAATATCATACCCGCAGTTATAACACACATAAAAATTACGACGAAATTTCAGGAGTGAATGAAGACATATCGAAATAGTTGTTGGAATATGAAAATAAGAGTAAGTATCCAGATTTTTTGCGAGTAACCTTGGATTTACATTTGGATTTATGGGTTAGAAAATGGAACAACTGTTCTACATGCCAGGTGACTAATGGAGTTATTGAAACGCTTAGATTATGTGTTAAATAGGTATTTCGTCAGTGTGTCATTTGCAGAAAAGGGTTTCTCTGCGTTAAGAAGGTTAAAAATTTGGCTTAAAACAACAATATGACATGACAAGAGAGGTTAGTTGGACTAGCCCTCATGCATGTGCATCGGAACATTCCTATAAGCGCAGGACAAGTTTTGGAGAGATTTGCCAAACAAAACAAAAACAGAAATTTAGCATTACTCTGAGTTCGAGTTTGGTTTTCAATTGGTCTTATTTACTTATGCGAGGTATTCTTATTTCGTTTATCTATTAGTGTTTCTATAATTGTTGCCTCAATTAGTAGTCTTCATAGTTTGAGAATACTCTCCCTAGGAAAAAAGCATATCTACGCCCTTTAATACGGACTAATTCAAAACATTGTCACTTAATATTGGAATTTATACTTTTAATAATTACATAATATTATTAACAAATTTTCTTTCTTAGGTTAGGTTTGAATGTGAGTGGGCCATACCAGTCCCTCCACCGCGACCATAAGGTCTATTGTGGCTCACGCCTAATGGTCTATATTTCGCTCAACAAAGCCAGCCTCCTGCAGAGGTCGATAATCTTTGTGGGCGAAAGTTGATCCAGATCTTCCGGAGCAAGCTTTGTCTTGCCAAAGAGCAGGTATCTAGTCCTGTCCGCCGCCGGACAGGACCACAGTACGTGCTCTGCTGTCTCCTCACTCTCCATACACAGCCGGCACTCAGTTTCCTGACCGACTCCAATTCGGTGAGCTAATCCTGACAGCTTTTGCCATTGCTGGCTTGTCATTCTTTCTGTCCAGGTCTTTAAGGTGCGTTTTGCTGTGCATGATGTTATCCCCAGGACCGGTTCTGGTCCGGCAAAGTACCTCTGGGCACCACTCCTGACAAGCGCGTCGGCCGCAACATTGCTATCATGGTCCGAGTGACCCAGTATCCAGACCAGCGACACCTCATCACAGCTGCCTAGTTCGTTTAGGGCAGATTTACAACTCCATACCGTTTTTGAATTGCAACGGTAGGAACCAAGAGGCTTTATTGCAGCTTGGCTATCTGTAAATATCTTGATCGATTTGTGTGTGCACTGGTTTTCTATACTTTCTTTTGCACACATCTCGATGGCATACACTTCTGCCTGGTGTATGGTTGCGTACTTGCAGAGGCTAGCTGATAGTCTAGCATCGGTTTTGCCCCCATATGCGCCGGCTCCTACTCTCATATTGGTTTTGGAGCCGTCAGAATACCAGCAGAGATCGACTCTCAATAGGGGCGTTTGATTTCGTTCCCAGTCCTCCCTTTCCGGGAGAACGGTCTTGAAAGACAGATATCTATTGAGAGTTTGAGACCATTCCCAGAATCCCATGACCCTCAATGTAATCGAGGAGTCCGGACCCTCCCAGACCGAATTCCTTCGGCATGCTGTCGGCCGTTTGTTTAATCTGTACGTTGTCCACATCGCCACCCTCTCCAGCCATATGTGAAGAGGTGGAATATTTACGAGGACCTCCAGAGCGGCTGATGGTGCGGTGCTTATCGCTCCCGTTATCATCAGACAAGCTTGTCTCTGTAGATGAGTCAGTTTGGCCCTCGCGATACCACGAAGTGCCTTAGGTGGCCTAAACTTTGGCTCTATATGTTATCATTGGTCTGATAACCACTACATAGAGCCAATACATCTGTTGGGTTTCTTTCTTGGACGGATTTTTATTTTTTGAGTAATCGGTATATATATATATATATATATATATATATATATATATATATATATATATATATATATATATATATATATATATATATTTGTGCGTGTGTGTGTGTGTACTTGGTGAAACCGTTCTATACTAAATACTTTTTCTAGAGACTCGGTGGTCCAGTGGTAAGAACGTGGGCCTCTGAACCGAAGGATACCGGGTTCGATTCCCCTTTCACGTTTTCAGTACATACTGTAAAATTTACATGGGTCGAGGTTGTGGAATTGTGTTTGAGCAAGTTGAATATCTACATGTTCCTCCCTTCCGATCGGGCGTAAAGCCGTCGTGTCCCGTCTACCATGCGATATTGGGCACGTTAAGAGATCCTACCCTCCTCACATAAGGCAGGGTTTGGTAAATTTTTCAGGATAGTGAGGTGAAACTGCTCACTGGCGGTGATTGGGCATAGTCGCGGAAATAGACTGACGTTAAAGAAAGGAAAACGATAAAAAATAAATAAAAAAACGACACGAAATATGTTTTTATAAATTTGCTACCATAGCGCACTTGCTGCGTTCACACTATTTTATTTAAATGAGGCTGCAAACAAAATAAAATTATTTTAATAACGTAACTTTACTTTTCAAATGACATTAATCTAAGAAAATGTGTATAAAACTAATTCACATCCCACTTTATATTTATTTCATTATACCTATCTTGATATTTTGTGCGCCGCTGGCTTTTTAAACACTTCACACGGTAATACACTTTAGAAAGAAGTAAATATAGATAACACCATGTGTACAATGGAGTATATTAACTATATAATGGAACAATTTATTTCTAAAAATAGCACGATAATAATTACTATATTTTCGATATTGATAAACTTAAATACGATCTGAGACCACGTTTTATTATTATTATTTTCTGAAGCTAAGTACAATCTATATCAAATAAAAACATTCTGACACGGCAAGTTAATTAAAATGGTTTTACATTTAAAAAAAACTGTTTTGCTAAAAACATCCATTCCAAAAAACACATTTCTTAAAATACTTCTTTTTAACCTATTTTGTTTTAAAAAACACATACCTACTAAAACTCCAATGGGTGCTCTGCTTGTGTCTTTCCAATTATTACACAATAAGGTTATAGATGTTTAATATGAAGCATTGATACCCAACTAACGTTTATTTTATTTTATTTTTTCAAGAAAATATGGTGACATAGTTTTGTAGTATTCCTCTAAATTCCACAAGACAGGTTTTGGGTGTTTTTTTATTGTTACAACCAATTTATTAAGTTTACATTATAAGAAGAAACGGATAACAGTGTACCATTCCTAGATATAAAATTATTTAGAACAAACAATAACACTATAATTTTAGATTGGTATATAAAACCACCTAATTCTCAAGGGTATATTAGGTTTCTTCAGATTATTTATTTAAAAAATGTTTTTTTGAGAAAGCAGGCAGCAAATGTTTTTTTGAGAAAGCAGGCATCAAATTTGATTACCAGTATAACCTATATAATAGAAACAATGTGGCATGTTTCATCAAAATAACTTGATTGTTTGAAAATGTACAAAAATTTCCGCAAGTAAACTTAAAGTGTTCCCGAAAAAATTGGTTTCTTGGTCAACCTTATAGGTTAATAGCAAATTGAGCTATTCAAATTTGAAGCATTGAATGAAGATTTGCTACCATAACACACTTGCTTCGTCCAGAATTTCTTTTCCAACAAAGATGTATTATATTTCGATGGAAAATGCAAAAATGCAATAACATAAGGCGTGTTTGATTTAAAAAAAAATTGAATCACCAACGACTTATGGGCCACCTGTAATTGTAGAAATATTTTTTAAAGATGTAGCTCAAGACACCCTATAAATAATGTATACATTTTTTTTCGTATCTTGCATAATAACGGATATATTGAGCTTTAAAGATTTTTTACGAAAATTCGACAAAAATGATATACCATTAACCGATGAACTCTATAGTCAACACTACTGCCAAAGCATTAGAGAAAGAGTCTATTTGAAATGAATTTTCTGGGAATACTTTAGTAAAATGAAGCACAATGACGATTGAAGCTAAGACTTCAGGCTTTGTGAAACATTCTTGTTGATACATTTTCCTTCCATAGCTCATATTAGTTTCAGGTTCATTGCCTAAATATTACCAATTTTGACGTTTTAAATCGCGACTTTGACGTTTTGAGGAAACCCCTAATTTATTTTACTTTAAATGCCTGTAACTTTTTTGTCCTTTAACCTACAGAGCTAAATTGTGGTATGTAACTTACCTATAATAATATATCGCGTACCAAATTTGGTTGCCCTTACTTAGTTAATTCCGGAGATATAATTTTTTTTTCGAAAGAAAACACAAAATTTTCCGGGAAAACCTCGGTGGATTTCAGGATCTTTGCCTGAATGTTGCGAATTTTGACATTTCAAATCGCTACTTTGACGTTTTGAGGAAAAGCTCAATTTTTTCTCTTTAAATTCCTATAACTTTCTTGTATTTTAGCTTAGACGCCTAAATTTTGGTACATGGTTCACTTTTTATATTACAAACACGCGTACCAAATTTTGTTGCCCTTACTTTGTTATTTCCGGAGATATAAAAACTTTCTGACAGAAAATACAAAATTTTCCGGGGAAAAGCTGGGCCGATTTACTTGACTAACTAACTTATCCAAGCCACTTGCAAAAGGAAGGTACTTACCAAATTTTAACAAAATCAGCATATTATTTTTTGAATTATCGGTGTGATATATATAATAGTAATATATATTTTTGCAAACTAATTATACAGTGTACCTTACATATAAGCATTGCTTGTGCATGTAAACAATACAATTTTTATATAAATGTCCAAATAAAAATGCCAAAAACCATTGAAACTGTCACTTCCAAAATTTTCTTCAAATTTCCATGTAGAAAAACATTCTTATTATCTTTGCAAATATTTCTTGGATCCCTAATATTTCATCTCTATTTTTAGGTAAAACTTTTTTATATATAGACATATAAATATGGAAACTGACCCCGAATATGTGTTGTAAGGGGCCTAGTTCGCCCTCACTTAAAGACATTTTTTGAAAATAAAAAAGGCGGGAACTTCTCAAAGTGAATTATTTCAAGAAAATTCACTAAAAGTCGAATTTAAATCCAGTTAACTCGCATATTTCACTTTGACCTTTATTAACGTCAACTTTAGTAAAATTTAATGCCAACATTTTATAAATGTCTATTTTTCTCGACTTGAATGTCAAAACTAACTTTATATGTAAGTAATTAAATCATTTTTATTTTCTCACATAAAATGTAATTTTTTGCTTTCCATGTTGTATCCTTGATAAAAATAATACGAAATTCCGAAAGCTCGGCCGTAGTTTTATATTAAATTAACTTTAGCATATATATATATATATATATATATATATATATATATATATATATATATATATATATATATATATATATATATATATATATATATATATATCTCATAATCTCATTTACGGGCAATCGACCTTTTATAGGAATAAGAAAAGTAACTTCTTGATTATATTATAACATGTTTTATATATTTCGTATCAAATTGGCACTTACAGAAGCCTACAAAAAGCAATTCTGTTACAAAACATAAATACCAATAACTGAAGAAATGTAATGTTTTCTAACTGAATTGTTTTTTAAGACTAGAAGTATTCTTACCGTAATTAGACACGCAGACCGGTTTCGCTCTAATTAGAGCCTGTCAGTGCGCTATACTAATCACAGCTAGAACGCACCTATAAAGTAATAGGGCTATGGTAGCCAGACTCGTAGAAGATTGTGAGATGTACGACAGTGTCGCCATCTCGGTGCAGACCCAGGTAGTATGTTGTCACGACAGCTCTAGTTAACACAAAATGTTATAGATAGAGACTGTGTACAACCAACTAACAATTTTGTAAATTGTCAGCCCTGGCCCATTTCTTCTTTATTACCAGGTCAATGTATGTAACGCTAGATGTATTCTCACCCTAATTAGAAACGCAGACCGGTTTCGCTCTAATTAGAGTTCGTTAGTTTATAGGTGTGTTCTCGCTGTGATTAGTATAGCATACTAGCGAGCTGGAATTAGACTGAAACTGGTCTGCGTTCTAATTACGGTGAGAATACATCTAGCATTACATACATTGTCTCTGTATTAGGAAAGAAATGGGCCAGGGCTGATCATTAACAAAATTGTTAATTGGTTGTATACAGTCCTTATTTATAATATTTTGTGTTAACTAGAGCTGTCGTGATAACATACTACCTAGTTCCGCACCTAGATGGCGACCCCGTCGTACATCTCACAATGTACTAAATTGTTTTTCCAAGTTGTTTTTTTTTTTGTAGACCTCTGTAGAAGTTTCAGCTTGACACGAAATATATTACGTACGTTATAAGCAAGAACTTACTTTACTCATGGCCCATATAAGGTCGATTGCCCTGAGATGAGATTCTAAGTTATATATATATATATATATATATATATATATATATATATATATATATATATATATATATATATATATATATATATATATATATATATATAAACGTAAAAAAAATAGCTGAAATTGACCTTGGTTTTATTTTTCGAGCGACGTTAGCTCGCGCTCATGAAAAAAAGTCTTAAAGACGTGGTTATGTCCAAAGCAAATTTGAAAACAAATAAGGTTTTCGGTTTTCAGTGAGAGATGAAATTGATTGAAATTTTCTTAGATTTAATCATTTTCGTGAATTTTTATGGTCTATACAGTAAGTGGCTTTTATTTGGTCAAATTTGTCCACAAAATGCATATTTTTGTTTACCATAACAGTACAAGCAACTTCTGAAGATACCATCTCTATTTTTAGTGAATTTTTATTTAAAAAAATTCACTAATAGAGAGCTATCGATGGTGAGACTTTGCAAAAATGTTTCCAAGTGAGCACGAACTAGGACCCCTAGAACCCATATCCGGGGTCATGTTCACATATAAATAAATAAATTATATATATATATATATATATATATATATATATATATATATATATATATATATATATATATATATATATATATATATATATATATATATATATATATCCGCACGATAACTCAAAAAGTTATTAACCGATTTTGATGAAACTCGGCAAGACTCTTTTTTCTTTTAATGGCTTGGATGAGTTCGTTATCCAGGTCAATCGGACGAGTTTTTCCGGAAAAATTTTGAGTTTTCTTTCGAAAAAAAATTTTATCTCCGAAAATTACAAAGGTATTTTGATGACATTTGGTGAATATGTTGCCTTGTGAAAGTCGTCACCACATACCAAAATTCAACTTTCTAGGTTTATAGAAAATTGAGTTATACAAATTTTAAGAATTTAATGAAAATTCGCTACCATAACGCACTTGTTGCGTCCCAAACTATTTTCCTTTACTTTTGTTAGAGCTAAGGAAAAACGAGAGGAAGCTTCTTCGTCATTGTGAGTAAATTATATTTTTTATTATATTATAATAATTTGGTTTAATGATCACCCACGACAATCCGATATCAATACTTATTTCCGCGGAAAGGTGATTCATGTGCCGGTGTAGTGGCAGCCTGTATACGATACGATGCATGTCTCTCTGTTGTTCATTTTAATGATTTTATGCGATATCGACACTGTAGGGAAATGCAGGAAACGCAGAATACAAATTGTTCAACGGAATTTAAAATCTCTTGTGAAAAATACGACATATCATCACTAAAAGCTTTTAACAAGTGTCCTAAAAACAAAACGAATCGTGTGTTCTTTACCGTATTTTCGTAGAAAAAAAGATTACAAGGCAACGGTGGCTTTAATTTTGAAAAAAACTCTTCAAACGAGCGCGAACTAGGATATATATATATATTATAATGTGTTTCACTTTAAGTGGCGACAATTCATTATTTCATAACGGGTCGGCCGATTTTCATTTTTTTTTTTAAATAAAGTACTACAAAAGCTCCACATCCTGGTATGCAATATTTTAAGATTCGCTTTTTTCCATAGCCTACTACGATAACAAATAAGACCCCAAAAAATGGCTAAAGGATATTAGGCATTTTTTGACGAAAAATACAAATATCTCTAGCGATTTATGCACATTTGTAAGCCACAAATCTCAAGTTTCAATATCGTAACTTATACCAAGTGTTCACAACTGGAGTGTCAAAAATTGAAAAACCGATTTTTTTGGAGTGCCCTGTGTAAACGCTACTGAGTGTCTTGCAAATATTAGATTGCCAATGGATTAAGAGTCACCTAGTGTATTAATTCACACAATACCATCATCATATCTTATACAGAGTGTTCATAATAAATACGGGCACATACCCTTTTGCAATGTATTGTCCAATTTGGATTTTGATAGGACCAGCATCTTAAATTTTGGTAAGACACCATTATTTCTGAAATTAGCTAAGTGAAGATTGGAACCTGCGATGAGAGTTCCAACTTCCATAAAAAACTTTTTTGGAAAAGAAAGAAAAAGAAAAACTGACAGTATAAATGAAAATCACAGACTTCTTTTTAATGATGAACAGGCACCACCAGGAGAAGCGGAAGCGCCGGTTGAGGAAGAATGGCACGAAGTAGACTGTAGCTCCCTTCGCTTCGATATAGTATTCACTGGAACAGAGAAATACCAGTATCACCAAGGTGTTTATCCAGATGATGTCAAAAATCTTCTTCCGATAGATGTTTACCAGCGCTTCCTGGATGAGGAAATTCTTGATATAATTGTGTTAGAGACAAACATAAATGCATCTCAGGTTTTGCAGAAGCCAAATATAATCCCGCTCTGCTAGGATCGCCCGCTGGTTTTCTACTAATAAAGATGAGATAAGAATGTTTCTTGAGTTAGTAATGTATATGGGTGTAGCAAAGTACCCCAAAATATCAGATTACTGGCGTAAGCATATTCTATACCAAAATCATTTTGTTCATTCAGTTATGAGAAGAAATCGATTCAACTGTTAGCAAAACTCATCCACTTCGAGGACAACCAAAGCTCAGACCCAGATGATAGACTATATAAAGTGAGAAATTTGACAAAGAAGTTTTAAGTTAAATATTCTAATGAGACCATTTCCGGTGAGATCGTTGCTGTAGATGAAACCATGGTGGCATTTCGCGGACGCCTTATCTCTAGACAGTATATTCCTAGCAAGCGCCACCGTTATGGTATAAAAATGTGCAAATTGTGCGATCCAGAAGGTTAGACTTACCGAATGTCAGTCTACACAGGGCACAATTTTTAAAATATGGGGGACGGTAAAGTGTTGGCAGAGAAGGTTGTTTTAGATCTAGCACGCGATTACTTGAATGATGGAAGAACTATTGTAACCGACAATTTTATACGTCGATGCCCCTTGCTAATCACTTTTAAAATCTAAGACTCATCTACTAGGGACAATAAGAAAGAATATTAAGGCCTGCCAAAGTAACTTACGAATGCAAATTTGAGAAACGGTGAAATAGTTGGAAAGGAAAGTCCATTTGGAGTAGTCGTTGGCAAGTGGAAAGACAAAAGAGACGTTTCGTTTCTCAAAACACAGCTTAGAAATGAAAGCGACTGTAAAGCGCAACAGAAATGGGGAAGAAGTAGTAAAACCATCAGTAATCATTGACTATAACGCCGACAAAGATGGCATAGACGTCTCTGATCACAAACTGTTAGATGATATCACAAAATCGCTTGTGAAATATTTCTAAACAATGCAGTGATCAATTCGTTATTTATTTATTATTTTTTTAGACATTTCAAAAATGACAAAAATGTCCAAATTAGTGTCTTAAATAAAAAAAAATATTTTCAACAACACACCACGAGGGCTTACAGCCTAAATACTATCGTACCGTGGGGTTGACAAGGAGGAAAGAGGCAACTTGTTAATTCTGGACTTGAAGGTTTGGAGGTTCGGAGGAGAAGGAAAAACATGTGCCGGCAAGGAATTCCACAACTTGGAAGTCCTCGGGACAAAGGAGCGGGCATAACAAGATGTTCTATGTCTGGTGACCTGGACAGTAAAAGGATGCATGCGCTCTGTTCCCCCGGTCGATCTGTTGGGGGCAGCAGGTAAAGGAACTATGGAGGAAAGCTCCTCTGAGCAGTGACTGTGCAGATATCTATAAAAGAGAGAGAGAGAGGTCACCAACGGCACGTCGGTGGGCAAGGGATGGCAGCCTTTGGGTGAGGGTAGGGTCATCAAGGAGATGTATAGCTCTCTTTTGAATTGAGTCTAGGATAGCGAGTGTAGAAGCGGCAGCTGCACCCCAGATGTGGGAGCAGTATTCGAGGTTTGGCCTTATTTGTGAAGTATATAAGGTATAGAGATTAGCTGGTGAAAAGTATTTGCGAGCCCGGAAGAGGAAACCTAATTTCTTACCAGCTTCTTCTGCAATTGATGTGACATGTTGGTGCCAATTTAGATTTCGATCCACAGAAATGCCAACAAGAGAAAAGGACTCATTACTTTGAATAACTTGGTTGTTCATTGTGATGGGTCTAGGGCTTGTGTATCTCTTATGAGAAAGAAAGCAAGACTGAGATTTGGTGGGGTTGAATTGTACCAGATTTCTACTTCCCCAGTCTAATATTTTTTGGAGATCCACGGAGACAGAACCCTCCATGAGTCTGCGATCGTCACCTAATTGGGCTGAAGATACAAGCATAGAATATTTGAGTGGAGGGTGCTGTCGTCCGCGTAACTGTGAACTGGGTTGGATGTGCTAGAGAGGAGGTTATTGATGTGGAGAAGAATCAAAGTAGAGGCTAAAGCTGAACCTTGAGGAACTCCTGCATTAATTGGATACAGTTTAGGGGAATGGCCATCCACAACAACAGAAATGCTCCTGTTGGAGAGGAAATTTGCTGTCCAGGTACAAAGTTTTGGTGGTAGGCCATAGACCGGAAGTTTATTAAGCAGCGCTGCGTGCCAGACCTGGTCGAATGCTTTGGATATGTCTAGAGCGACAATCTGGGATTCACCGTGTAGTTCCATAGACTTGCTCCAAGAATGGGTGACAAAGGAAAGGAGGTCGGCAGTTGATCTGCGCTGACGGAATCCATACCACCTGTCGTGAATTAGACTGTGTTTTTCAAGAAATTTTAGTAATTCAGTGTTTATATACTTTTCAATCACTTTAGAGACGACTGGAAGGAGAGAAATAGGCCTGTAGTTGCTAGGAAGCACTTTGGGTCCTTTCTTGGGGATGGGTTGTACTGGAGCAGTTTTCCAGTTACTAGGGAATATGCCTTTATTGTAAGATATCTGAAACAGACGAGTCAGGACAGGAGCAAGTTCTGGTGCGCATCTTTTGAGAACAATTGCAGGGATCTCGTCAAGGCCAGAGGCTTTCCTGGTATTAAGAGAAGAGAGCATTTTTCGTAGCTTTGTAGTTTTGAACATGATATCCGTCATTTTATGCGCGACTTTGAGGACTGTTGGTGATTGAACATTTGGAGGTGGGTTGAGAGTAGAATTGCCAACGAACAACGAAGCAAAAAAGTCAGCCTTGCCCAGGGCAGTACAAACAATTTCATCTCCTGAGACAAGAGGTGGGAACGTGCTTTTGCAGAAATTATTCCCAATAGATTTAGCAAGAGTCCAGAAGGGTTTGCCGCCGTTGTAGCTTAAGAGGACTTTGTTTTTGATGTGGTTACTAACCGAGTTTATTGCCTCAGAAAGAATGCGGACATAGCGGTTTCTTGCATCGTTAAATGCTTGACGGTTTTCTTGACTGGGATTGTGTAGAAGCGTAGCCTTTAGGGAGGAACTGATAATGAGTTTGACACAGGCTTAAAAAGAACAACCCAGAGCAGAAAAAGTATCATGAGTCATACGGAGGAAAGAACTGGTGACGGAAGCAAGAAAAGGTGTAGATTTACGTCATGCTATGAGAAGCATGTTCGTGAAGGTGGAAGAGATTTAGCCATAAAGAAGCCGACACTAGTGACAACTTTATGCAATCAGTGCAATAAGTATATGTGTCTTACCTGTTTTACTGAAAAACATTAATTTGTGTTTTTGTTATAACCTATATTTTACCTGTTTCACTAAAAAGCATGTTTGTTTGATTTTTGTTTTATATATATATATATATATATATATATATATATATATATATATATATATATATATATATATATATATATATATAATAACCTGTTTTACGATTTAGTTTTTTGGTACAATGTAAGTGTATCACGGGTGATACACATGGCTCCCAGATAACCAGGATAACGTATATGCCGTATGGATCACCGGTGATTTTTTTTGTTTGTTAAATAAAGGTTGACTCTATCAGTATATGTCATCTACACCAATGAAGTAAAAAAGTAATAATCCGCTGAAAATATTGCTTTGGCCCTTGAGGAACCGCCCTAACCGTCTTATGGTGGCAGCCAACATGTTAATGAAAATTCTTTAATATCATTTTTTACAAAAACCGTAATGAATATTTGCTGACAAATATTGCACAAGTTTAATTTTTTAATCGACATATTTTATTATATCGTTAATAATTGAAAACCATTTAAATTTTTAATATGTAATAAAAGGCATAAAATGAAACTATGTGTGGTTTATGTTTTTTGCATGCATAAAACAGGGTGTTATATCAAAACTGAGCAATTAAATTACATATTAACTCACCTGGTATTTCTTGATACTGTCCAGCTGTTCCCTGGTAGGTTCCGTGACTAGCGAGGTGGGTTGTGACGGTGTAGCCTGCGTGATGTTATTGTTATTGTTGGTGATCCTGGCGGGTAGTTGTGGTGCCGGTGCCCTGTTCACCAATCTCCCGTCTTTCTCTATCTTTAGGTGATCCCTGGGAGGAGGTACTGGTTTGCCGCTACTGGTACTACTTGTGGCAGAATTGGGAAGGCTCGAACTGGGGAGTGCGCCTCCTGGTACCACCGTACCGACTACGGAGGTCGGGGTAGGGACGTTACCATTGACGCCGCTCTAGAGGAAATAACGTTATTAAGGTTTCAGGTTTTTAACTTGATGTCGATTATGTAACATTTGGATAAATTCTAGTGTTGTTTTGAATCGTCCAAACTCAGATACACCCAGACGTTCTGCATAACATAGTCGTCAGCTTCTTCAGCAGTTAAACTTTTAGTAAAGGTACTGAATAAAGCAACTGTCATATTTTGCGAAACGTCTACCCCCACAACCAAGTGAGGTGGACTATCAGCAAAACAGACCGGAAAGAATTTATAAGTACGGTGGTATCAAGTAAGAGAAACGGGTTTTATATTTCTTTAAACAGATATTATTAAAAATAACAAAGTCGTAATCTCCTCATTGACGATTTTTTTCACGAAAATCGACTAAAAGTAAGTACGTTCTATATGGGATCAATCGCTGACCTGTTGGATGTATATATTTAATAAAACAATTATGAAACATAGTTCACTAAGCGAAGATTGGAACCTGTAATGAGCACTGATAAGTACACTTGGAGAAACCCAAATCACCACAACACATTTTAAAAGACCTGACGATCGTTTCACTAACCAAGTTAGCGTCATCAGAGGATGAAAAATTCTAACTATTTTAAAAACTAACGTCACCTTATATACCGGATCTTAGGTAAAGGGACCGAACTGAGATGGGAAAATAAACTCAGGCAAATTCTGCAGTGTATTGTATTTTTATCGCGGGACGAGGTCTGCACTGTCCCTACTAACTTATCTAAGATGTGTATATCTCTAGTAATTTTGTGAAGGTTCAACGACACCTAAATTAACATAGTTTCCTTTGTCGGAACTATCTGTATTATTATGTTATCTCTAGGACGTGTTAAAAACGTGGGAATTTTTATTTCACGAAGCAATTGATCAGGTGACTCGTAATCGGCGGTGGTGCCACATTCATACAATTTTTGTTGTAACTATATTTCGCAATATATATATATATATATATATATATATATATATATATATATATATATATATATATATATATATATATATATATATATATATATATATATATACTTTCGAAGGAGTTTAGCTATCCTGGTTGCCTAACATTTTTTATTAATTTCAGATTATCTTCACTAACGTGATGATTATTATCCCAAATATTTACCGTAACGTAACGTTATGGTACTATAGATAGATCTACTGTCGCCCGACATATTTGGGATAATAATCATCACGTTAATGAAGATAATCTGAAATTAATAAAAAATGTTAAGACAACCAGGACAGCTAAACATATATTGAACTTTATTGATTTTTTACGAAAATTCGCAAAAAAATGTATTCCATTAAACGATAAACTCTATAGCTAATACTGCCAAAGCACCAGAGAAAGGGTCTATTTGAAAAGGCGTGTTGGACTAAAAAAACAGAAGAAAATTTGTATCACCAACGACTTATGGGCCATCCTGTGATTGTATAAATATTTTTTAAGATGTAGTTCAAGACTATACACCCTATAATTAATGTATACAATTTCTTTCTCATATCTTGTATAATAACGGATATATTGAGCTTTATTGATATTTTACGAAAATTGGACAAAAATTATAAACCATTAAACGATAAACTCTCCAATTTTTTTATCCCTTCCAAAAATAAGATTTGTCGAGGTCCTCAAAATAGGTATTTGTTTGTGAGATGCTTTCATCATTGGAATGAAATATTTTTCCGCCTAGTCTTTTCTTTAAGTTTGGAAACAAGAAATAGTCACTCGTGGCTAAATACGGAGAATGAAGCGGATGAGGAAGCAATTCGTAGCCAAATTTATGCAATTTCGCCATGAAGACTATACATGTGTGCGCCATTGTATTGTCTTGATGGAAAAGAACTTTTTTCTTGGGCAAATGCGGTCGTTTTTTCTTCAAATCATCATTGAATTGGTCCAATAAGTTGGTATAATATTCGCCATTGATCGTTTTTCCCTTTTGAAGGTAATGAATGTGGATTATACCGGGTGCCTCCCAAAAAACGGTCGCCATGACTTTATTGGCTGACAAACCCACCTTGGCCTTCTTCGGCGCTGATTTTGACGGAGAGACCCACTGTTTTGACTGCTGCTTGGTCTCTGGTATGTTGTGGTGAATCCATGTTTCGTCCAGGGTTACGAAACGGCGCAAAAACTCGTCCCTATTGCGGTTGAACAACGCCAAACACTCCTTAGAAGTTGTCACACGATTGCGTTTGTGGTCGATTGTGAGCAAATGCGGCACCCATCTTGCGGATAGCTTTCTCATACCCAAGTGATCATGCAAAATCGAAACCACTGAGTCATGTGACATGCCTATGGCTTTCGCAATCTCCCGTACTTTCAATCTCCGATCGACCAACACCATATCGTAAATTTTAGTGTTTAGGGTGTAGCGACCTCAGCTGGGCGTCCAGAACGTTCGGCGTCATTTGTGCTTGTACGTCCGCAACGAAATTCAGTAAACCACTTTTTCACCATGAAAATTGATGATGCAGAGTCCCTTTAGTATTTACCAAGCTTAGCCTTGGTTTGAGTAATGGTTTTTTCCGCAAAAAATGTTTGATGAGCACACTAAATTCACTTTTTTCCATTTTCGTTGTAAGTCAAGAGGTTGACTGCTTTCAATGGCTAT
The DNA here is from genome assembly GCA_964006375.1 of Tillus elongatus. Classification (NCBI taxonomy): domain Eukaryota; kingdom Metazoa; phylum Arthropoda; class Insecta; order Coleoptera; family Cleridae; genus Tillus; species Tillus elongatus. Next base: position 129,264,778 of record OZ023267.1, read on the forward strand.
CTAACACAAACTAAATGACGCAGCTTGTTCAAAATTTGACAGGAGTCAACTCACAGATGCTTGATAACAGGAGCGGTGTTGCCCTTCATGTGAAAACGCGGGAAATTCAAAAAGTCACGGACTTATCGACCCGCCCTCGTAGTTATTTACCTCGTGTAAAGCTATGGTAAGATGAAACTCAGCGAACGTTATTAAGACATGTCAACAAATCTAAATAATTATATCCGCGAAAACAACTACATTGAAAACTCCAAAAGTCTGTGACCAATGGACTTAAGCTTCCGAGGGCATCCAAAGCATAAACATACATAAATCCTTTTTTTTCTGGAGCATCTAAAACATCACGATCCAATTTCTCAGATTTCTTTTAAAAGTCCCACAAAAAAAACTGTCTAAAATGCATATCCAAGTAGGTATGTTCGCAATAAAAATCTCTAAGAGTTTTACTCAACATGATATTTTCTCACTTACGCCCGTGTATTCTACACATATATTATGAACCACCCTTGTATTTATGAGTCACAGTCGAACAGTTCTATTGAATGGCTATCGTCTATTCATGAAGCACCTTCTGTCTCATACACCTGTGCTTGTTTTCTTGTCTGCTGTGTGTTTAGTGTATAGATGCATATAGAACCCTACAACAGGTCTGGTCTACCTGTCAGAGCCACCTTTGTTCCCATCCTCTATCCTACAGCAGGTCTCTTCCGACGTGGCGTCTCAACCTACTAAATGCCGGATATTAAATCTATTATCTGGAAACATCTTACATAGACTTCAGATTTATATATAGAGACTATAGTCTCCGTCCGTACTCATTTGGCGAATTTTAATAAAAAAATATTTTAAGGTGCAACTTTCTTCAATTAGTATTAAATATAGAGCTACTTAGAAACCATGATCAGTTAAAATTTAGACTAAGCTGATGAACTAAAGCAGTGCCAGCACATAAAACAATAAGAGAAAATGGCTTCATATAAACAAACTTAAAAAAAACGTAACCAACCTCAAAATAGGTACTAAAAAGGTTCGGGACGCAGCAAGTGCGTTATGGTAGTGAATTTTGGTATGTAGTAAGGCCTTTCACAAGGCAACATATCCACCAAATTTCATTAAAATAACTTTGCAACTTTCGGAGAATTTTTTTTTCGAAGTAAAACTCAAAATCTGAATAACTCAATTTTACATAAACCTAGAAAGTTGAATTTTGGTATGTAGCAAGTTATTTCACAAGGCAACATCTCCACCTTATTAAAATAGCTGTGTATTTTTTCGAAGAAATTTTTTTTTAAAACAAACTCAAAAATTTCCCGGAAAACCTTGTCCGATTTTCCTGGCTAACGAACTCATCCAAGCTATTAATAAAAGAAAGGCACTTGCCGAGTTTTATCAAAATCGGTTAATTATTTGTTGAGTTATCGGTTGGATACATATATATATATATATATATATATATATATATATATATATATATATATATATATATATATATATATATATATATATATATATATATATATATATATATATATATATTGGCGCGTTGAGAACGAAACAGACCGATTTGCGTCCAGAGAAACATTTTTTTAAGAAACGCTGAAACACGTCAATTTTAATATTGAGAGGGACATGTTTTGACATAAAACTCAACTTTGTCACATCAACCCCTTAAGGGTGGTGATAACAACCCTTATATTTTAAATAGGGGACATGGGTTGAGTGTTACATCATTTTAAAGCTTTTTTCTGAATTCAGCACACTATTTTTTTTTGAAGTTTTATCAACTCGTCTAAAAATTATTCACAGTTGGAGTTGCAAGAACGTATTTCATTTATTGTGACAAGAAATGCACTAATAAGTAAATTTTTCGTTAGAAAAAACAAAAAAACAAAACCAAACGTTCAAAAATGTTTATTCAGTTAAGTAAATGTTCAAATTGTTGACCATCAGCTTCTATACAAAAGTACAAATTTTGTTCAAAACGAGCTCTGACATTCTGGAGCATTTGGGGAAGTTATTAGACGGCATTCATCAACAATGCGTGGTCGTAATTCCTCCAGAGACTCCGGTTCTGTTGAGAAAATTCTACTCTTTAAATGGCTCCATAGAAAGAAGTCTAAAGGAGTTAAATCCGGTGATCTAGGTGGCCACTCAATAGCACCTCTACGCCCAATCCATTGCTCTGGAAACTCTCTGTTCAAAAACTCCCTAACACGTTGTGAAAAATGCTGAGGAGCCCATCTTGTTGAAACACTAATTGATTTTCTTGATAGCGATCATCATTTTCAACAATGTCAATTAGTAGAGGGTAAACGATATCTTCTAGTAACTCCAAATACGTTTTGCCACTCAAATTGCCATCAAGAAAAATTGGTCCGATTAAACGGTCTCCAAAAATGCCAGTCCAGGCATTCAATTTCTGTGGAGTTTGAGTGTGGACTTCGTGAAAATTTATTGGATTATTATCTGCCTAATAACGGCAATTATGACGATTGACTGTAGAGTTTAATTAAAAACGTACACTCGTCTGAAAAACAGATATTGAACAGAAAGTTCCCGTTATCAGCTATTCCAGCCGCCGATCACAATCATCTTCATTCAGTTGTTGTACAAGATGAATTTTATAGGGGTGAAATTTATGATGCTTCAATATTCGCTGAATAGTTCTTCTTTAGATGTTTGAAACAGTGGCCAATTTTCTCGTGCTCAAAGTTGGGTCTGCAGCAATTTGTCCTAAAACTTCAGTCTCTCAGTAGTCTCATTTCTAACCGGAAATTCACGTTCAGGATCCCGTTTTTTATTGGCTACTGAACCACTTTGTCGAAACTTTGCAACTAACTCCAAAATGTATTTTCTGTTAACATGTCTGTTCGAATGTCGTTCATTAAACAAATTTGCCGTACGGCTGGCAGTAATGGTTTTTGAAAAAAAGAGTAATTATTTTAACTTTTTCTTCTACAGAATACACCATTGTGAAATTAATTTTCGGTAGTACTATCAAGTATCAGCCCGACCGATATACTGAAATAATAAACCGCATTTCTCTCATTCCGATAAGAAATGTTCTGATAGTCAATTTTTTGTTTACAAACCAACAGAACATTGACTATCAGCACATTTCTTATCGGAATGAGTGAAAAGCGTTTTTGCATCTTCAACTGTGAATAATTTTTAAACGAGTTGATAAAACTTCCAAAAAAATTAGAGTGCTGAATTCAGAAAAGAAAGAGGTTTCAAATGATGTAACACCTGACGCAATTTCCCTATTTAAAATATAAGGGTTGTTAACACCACCCTTAAGGGGTTAAGGTGACAAAGTTAAGTTTGATGTATAAACATGTCCCCCTTAATATTAAAATTGACGTGATTCAGCGTTTCTTAAGAAAAAAAATTCTCTGGACGCAAATCAGTCTGTTTCGTTTTCAATGCGCCACCCTATATATATATATATATATATATATATATATATATATATATATATATATATATATATATATATATATATATATATATATATATATATATATATATATAATATTTTGGGTTTTCTTTGGGAAAAAAATTTCTCTCCAAAAAGAATTTTGGCATGGCAACCAAATTTGGTACATAAAAAGTAAACTATGTACCAAAATTTACATCTCTATGTTACAAGACGAAAAGTTATAAGCATTTAATTAAGAAAATTGTTGGTGCCAGATTACATCTATGAAAATTCATTACCATAACTCACTTGCTTCGTCCAGACTTTTTATTTCTACTTTATGGATTTTTTATAGCTTTTGAGTATGTTGTTGTGTGTTTTGCTTATTTTGATATTTATGTGCAGTTAACGTCTGTAATTTTAGAATTGTAATCGTTGACTATTTCCTTTATCTTGTAGACGATCTATGGAGCTGTTTTAGTAAATAAATAAATACTTGTATAATTTCGATGTAACAAATTGAAATCTGATTGAAAGCAAACTTAGATTAATAAATTTATTATGCTAAATTATGTTTAAAGAATCTACAACATGCAGGTTAAAATCAATCGACCAAGCTACTTTTTAGGATTAAAATTAAATAGATCTATAGCTTGATTCTGTGTAATATTAACCTAGTTCTATTTACAGGTGTTATTGTTAGTGGTATCAAATTATTTTATACAGGGAAGAGCCAACTTTCTATAAACTAGCAAGAATATACTTCAACAACCCACAAGAAGATTATAAAATATGCAAACGAAATACTGTGAATTAATTTTACGTGAAAACTACCCAAATCGTCTAAGATAACAGGTTCAAAAATGAGAAATGTTATTAGTACCCAAAACGTCCAAATAGTTGTACCATATCAACAAGCAGTTCTTATTAATCGTTTTCCAGATTTATTTACCTTAATTGAACTAAGTGTAGACGAGGGATATTTTGGGGGTGTCTTTTTTCTCTCAACGAAATTATCTGGCACATCGATGGCACGTTCTTGGTGACTTTCTGGTTCATTATTGATTGTCACAACTCCCAGAAGACGATCGTACCCTACCTAAATATTGAAGATTACATCACAGTCTTTTGAAAAATGCTATATGAAAATTAATAACAATTGCACGAATTATAACTTAGATAGGGAACACTTTTGGTTAAATTCATCATTATCCGAAGAAATTGTACATTTTAAAACAAGCTGTGATTTTAATATTGTCCAGGTACTTATTTATAAAAAAAGACTGGGCCCACAACTTGGAGGAATCAGTAAGGCTACTCACCGTGAGTATAGGTTTAGGCGGTGGATATCTGGGAGGGGTTTTGTTTCTGGCGATGAAGGTGTCCGGCACATCGACGGCCATCTCCCTGTGTGGCCCATTGTCAGATTGCTGTTGTTGTTGTTGGGCCAACATCATCACCATGTTGTTACTGTAGTCCAGGTGGGGGTGATTCTCCTGGTCCAGCTCTTCGGGAGGCCGTTTCACAGGCTCCAAGTCGCCGTCCAGAACTACGATACTACTACCGGACCGACGACGACCCCTGAAACAAAGAACAAGATATCTATCAGAAAAATTCCTTCATCTACAGGGTGTTTTGAGATTAGTAGAATGTATTGACACAAGTTTATGATATTCACACAAGTACATCTTCAGATTCCAGGTGCAATTATAAGGTAACCATAGACTTAAGTATAACCTCATTTTTAGTGAATTTTCATTAAGAAAATTCAGTAATAGATGGTAAGACTTTTAGAAAATTTCTTCAAATGAGCGCGAATTAGGACCCCTAGAACCCAAATCTAAGGTCAGCTAAAAATTATATATATATATATATATATATATATATATATATATATATATATATATATATATATATATATATATATATATGCATCTAACCGATAACTTAAAAAATGCTTGACCAATCAAAGCCAAATTTGGCAACCCCGTTCATCTTGTTAATAGCTTGGATGAGTCGTTAGACAGTTTTGAGACTAAAATACTTTTAGAAAAAAATACAAAAAACTGTTTGAAAACGCAATATCTTTTAAATTACTAGATGTATTGAACTAAAACTTTACAAGCACGTAAGTAGTATGGATAAGCGGGTTCTGGAACACTTTAGGCTTAGGCTGTGACAGATATGACAGATCTGTCAAGTGTCAGCTGTCATTTGTCGAGTCTGTCACCTCTGTCATGTGTCAATTCAAGCCGCCTATCTTGGCACCAAGCTGTCACTGTCAAAGAAAAAAATAATAGAAAAAGCAAACTAAAAAATAATAATAATAGAATCACGTCAAGCCGTTATCGTAAATTCTCTGCAAGGTGTCGCTACCGTATGATTCCTAGCATACGCATAGACCTTACGGGGGCCCGACGGGGGCGGGGGCGGGGGTTTGGGTCTGGCGTGGTTCGAGGCGGGGGTGAAGTGGGGGCTTCTGCTTCAGGACCGGCAGCGACGTAGTGTTGAGCTCAGTTTATGTTTGATTTGTTATGTAGTCGAATATATCGACGAAATAAACAATTTTATTAAACAATAGAGAAATCATAGATATAACAGTTTATAGAGAAATCATAGATATAACAGTTTATATCTTTAGCTAACGTAATATTTGCAAGTTGAACATCTAACATTCATTTGAGTGCCTTATAAAATGCAACTTCAAAAATTTTTGAATGACTATGACGATATTCTGCTTGATGATCATAGAAAAATGCTACATAGCCTTCATAAAAAAATTTTAAAATATGAACACCAAGAAACAAAAATTTCTTGTCATGGTCTTCATTATGTTAGCTGTATTTGGTCATCAGATGAGACAAAGGAAGGTCCAGACACCTGTGTATGTGTTCATCAGGAATTACTTAAACATAAAATACAGAAAATCATTAAGTTATATTTAAGAATTAGACCATCACTGAAATAAAAGTGTATATATTTTTGATATAAGTTTATTGGTCTGAACTAATTAACTGATGAAATAGAATAAAATATGTGGTCATAACAAGTTTAATGAAACCGAGTTTTCGAATACATAATAAATTTCTTAACAGAGCTATTAATTATATTGTTTACTTGTATGAGGTCAACAACTTGACCTCAAATGATAAGAATAAATTATTGTAAAAGTTTCCTAAGAAAGAGTTAACAGTTATTTTAAACAAAATTTCTACATCATACAAAGATAATTATATCAACTAATTAATAGCCGCCTGTTTTGTGTTTAATTATGAAATGTGGATATAATTTACGCATGTGTTTCAACATGACAAATATTATTGAGTATTTTTCAAATTACTTATCTTGTTATTCAAGATAATTCAAAGCGCGGTTAATATAGATGACTTCTCAAATATTTATTCATATATTACAGTTCTTTCGAAGCAGCAAGTAACCGGTTGCCTCTACATTTTGCGCGTAAATATTATAGTATTTTCAACTTAAAAATTAAAGATTTCATTATGAGTTTTTGTCATATCTGCGGTAAACTATTCACACGGTTAACCGATTTTCGAAGACACGAACGTACGGTTCACAGTAATCTAGGCAAAGCACAATGTCCTGTATGTAATAAGTTCATGCGTCGGGATAACCTTTCCAATCATCAGAAACTTCATCTTGAATCAAAAAAAGCACAGAAGGTTTCTAAAAGTAATGCTAAGACTACTACTGTAAGTACGAAGATTGTTCAGTCAACTAGTAGAACAAAGGATGCAAAAATGTGCGAAGACTGTTTGATTGAAATTCCTTTCAATGAATGGCAATATCATATAAGGACAAATAGTCACAAAGCAAAGGCATCTGTTCCGCATACAGAATCACTAAAGGTATTTATACTTCATTATTTGCTTTATCTATTTCAGTTTGTAACATATGTTATTTATAGGTAGTAAAGAGTAGCTTCAAGCGTCGTATCGAAACTTTTATATTCGAGAATAAAGATCAGTCTTGCTTAGACCCTCTTAAATTCTTAAAATTAGCTGAGGAATTAGTTAAACCAGAAATAGTTAAATATATTCAGAAACATATTGCAATTAAATTTAATTTAGAGCTATTTGCCGAATATGTAAAGTTCACTGAAAACGACCAAGAGTTTTCGATAAAATCTTTTCAATCTAAAATGTCTATCGCATTAAATAAAGAACAACTTTATCAAGTTTATTCTACACTAAATGATCAAATTTTGACTAAAATGGATGAATTTCAAGAGAGGAATAGTGGTTGGGCGTTAGTTGCCTTACTTCATTTGGAGATTAATATCAATAAATATAACCCTATTAGAGGATCAAATTATATAGCACTACCGAAAAATATTTTGTTAAAAAAAGGCTTGCGTTAGAGTGAAAACAGTTTACAACAAACCAATATACCTTGGTTTTACTGTTTTGGAACTATCAAAATGGTTAATGTACAATTTCCATTACGATTATATGAAACCTAAATATGGTAAAAATTTATTGCTTGATTATATGGATACAGATTCATTTATTTATTATATTTTAACTAAAAATTTCTATTCTGATATAACAGATGACATTGCAGAACACTTTGACACATCTGAATATGATCCTAGTAATAAATATAATATTCCACTTCTAAATAAAAAAAATCTCGGGACGCAGCAAGTGCGTTATGGTAGTGAATTTTCATAAAAATGTTTTTATTGCAAATATGTGTGTTTTCTTTTTAAGAAAGCAGACATCAATTTTGGTTACCAGTATAACCTATATAGAAAAAGCAGGCATCAAATTTGATTACCAGTATAACATATATAGTAAAAACAATGTGCCATGTTTCATCAAAATAACTTGATTGTTTGAAAACGTACAGAAATTTCCAAAAGTAAACCAAAAGTGTTACTGAAAAAATCCGTTTCCTGGTCAACCTTATAGGTTAATAGCAAATTGAGCTTTTCAAATATGAATCATTTAATCAAAATTCGCAACCACAACGCACTTGCTGCCTCCAGAATTTCTTAACTTACAAACATGCATTATATTTCGATGGAAAATGCAAAAAAAGGCGTTTTCGACAAAAAAATATTATTTGTATCACCAACGACTTATGGGCCACCCTGTGATTGTCGCAATAATTTTTTAAGATGTAGCTCAAAACACCCTATAATTAATGTATACAATATTTTTTCATATCTTGTATAATAACGAATATATTGAGCTTTATTGATTTTTTACGAAAATTCGATAAAAATTATATACCATTAAACAATAAACTCTACAGCTAAGGCTACTGCCAAGCATAAGAGAAAGGGTCTATTAGAAATGATTTTTCTGGAAATATTTTAGTAAAATGAAGGACAATGACGGTTGAAACTAAGAGTTCGGTGTATGTAAAACATTCTTCTTGAGACATTTTCTTTCCATAGCCCGTATTAGATTCAAGTTATTTGCCTAAATGTTGCGAATTTTGACGTTTTCAATTGTCACTTTGACGTTTTGAGGAAACCCCCAATTTATTTTTCTTTAAATGCCCATAACTTTTTTGTCTTTTGACCTACAGAGCTAAATTTTGGTAGGTGGCACACCTATAACGATATAAACCAGCTTACCAAATTTGGTTGCCCTTACTTTGTTAATTTTGGAGTAATAAATATTTTGCGAAAGAAAACACAAATTTTTCCGGGAAAACCTCGGAGGATTTTCCTGGCTAACAAAATTATCCAAGCGACTTGCGAAAGGAATGTACTCACCAATTTTGACGTTTAAAATCGCAATTTTGACGTTTTGAGGAAAATCCAAATTTATTTTTCTTTGAATGCCTGTAACTTTTTTATCCTTTAACCTACGGAGCTAAATTTTGGTAGGTAACTTGCCTATAATGAAATAAATCCGCATATGAAATTTGGTTGCCCTTACTTTGTTAATTCCGGAGATATAAATTTTTTTCGAAAGAAAACACAAAATTTTCCGGGAAAACCTGGACCGATTTTCCTGGCTAACGAACTTATCCAAGCCATTTGCAAAAGGAATTTATTCACCAAATTTAATCAAAATCGGCCCATTATTTTTTGAGTTATCGGTGTGATACATATATATATATATATATATATATATATATATATATATATATATATATATATATATATATATATATATATATATATATATATATATATATATATATATATATATATATATATATATATATATATATATATATATATATATATATATATAAACATATAAAAATTTAAACCGACCCCGGATATGTGTTCTGGGGGGCCTAATTAGCGCTCATTTGAAGAAATTTTTTCAAAATTCAAAAGTCGGGATCTCCTCATTAGTGAATTTTTTTTAAGAAAATTCACTAAAAAAGCAGGCTTAATGAAAGATGAGAATAACGGAAAGATTATGAGAGAATTTATAGGTTTAAGATGTAAGATGTATTCGACAGATGTAATTGATGACAAAGTTACAAAGAAAGCAAAAGGAATTAAAAAGACAGCTGTGGATGGACTAAGTTTAAGCGATTATAGAGAGTGTTTGTATAAAAAGAGAATTTTTATAGTAATATGTTTGTTTTCAGATCAAAAATTCATGAAGTTTACACACAAAATATAAATAAAATTTCGCTAAGTTATTTAGATGATAAGAGATTTATTAGAAATGATGGAGTATCAACTTATGCCTGGGGTCATTATAAAATTGAAGATGAAAGTTTATAATAAAACTGATTAATTTATTACTTTTATCGTTTGTATTAAAACACACTTTTATAGTAATATGTTAATTTTTAGGTTCAAAATACATTATATTTACGTGCAAAATGTAACTAAAATATCTCTATGTAATTTAGATCTTAAGGATTTACTAAAAATAATATGTTAACGACTTATGCTTGAAACTGTACTAAAAATAAATAACAAAGTAAATAAAACTGCTCATTTAAATTTTTATGTGTTTTATTTGAAAATCTCTAGTAAAATTACATACAACTATTTATTGTTAATATAATACTTAATCAAAAACACATTTTCCAGAGCGCAACAACCACTGTGTGATGAGCATCTATTTGTAAATGGATAGTCCCTTTTTAGTTTCTCCAAACTGTTGCATCCAAGATCCTCAACATTGATTATATTTGAATCCTTATTAAGAATTGAAATTATCCATTTCTTCTTTTCAGAACCTTTCACAAAAATACTGGTATGTAAGTCTATATTGGAAATCAGAAATCTTCTTACGCTCTCAAAGTTAGAGGATCCTTCATTCCACACAAGTCCATGATGATTTTTCTGTAGCCAAATAGCTTGTTTCTGTTCACTTATACTTAGTTGTGAGAAATCGTATGGTGGTTTAATCAGAAAACGTAAATATTCCACATCATTAAAAAGAATAACTAATTCTTTACAGATAAATGCATTTGAATAGGCTTTAAACCCTTGTACATCAATTACAATTTGTTTCTTCATTATGCAGTTATATATTGATGTGAATATAAGAAATGTTTATAACTTCGCTGTTGAATTAGAAGACTGGTTGTCCACATTCAGATACATCTGCTTTTATAACAGTTTCGAGGATGGGAATGTAATTTTAGACTAGAGATAAAACTGTTTGTTAACATATCAATGTTTTATTTCACAATATATCAATAATATTTACTATTGCAGCTGTAAAATTTTGTTGTATTAAATCAGTTTTTTCACGTCGCCACTTAGCGGGGAGTATTCAATTTTTCTGTCATGTAACAATAAGCAGAACGCTGAAGTGCTTTCTGGAATTTCGCTGGCAGTCTCAAATTCAATCTGAATATCGACTGGACCACTTTTGATAACCTCATTTTGATGTGAACAATCAATGATAACAATAGGTGCTTGAGATTTGAATTTTTTTATATCCAGTAAAGGTGATGAGTTGCATCCATAATAGGATTCTTGAAAGACTGAATACATATAATATAACCATGCATATCGATTTTCTTGAAACGAAATATTTAAGTTATCGTATGGATGCGTTTCTGAATTCAAGTGTAATTTAAAATTAGTGAGGTGACAGTGATCAAATTCACTAGGATTTTCTCTATGTTTATTGGGGTTGTTAGTCTGAAATCCAAATATTACAAATCTAGGTTTTTCAAGTTGATTAGTTGTTTTCACACGCCAAATAGTGTGTGTTGATTTTGGAACATTCGGATATTCATACAAATCCCAACTGCGAAAACTTATTTCCATTGGACGTTGACTCTGTATCCTTTTGTAGAGTTTGAGTCGTTCAGCATCGCTAAGAGTAACATGCGGCACTTTCCATACAATCTTTTTGATATCCAGTGTATACTTTGTTAATGTTGTACTTACACAATTATTATTTGTTTTTGCTCTCATTAAAATTAATTCATGTTTAGCATTTGGTATAATTTTCCTAAAATCTTCAGCGAAACCTAATAACATTTTTAAAGGTGCGCAGAAATTAAACGGCCCACTTGGATGTTTGGGATCATTTTTTACATTCCAACCTGCATTAATAAGTGCGGTGCTTTCAGCTGAATTTAGTGACACATAATTTTTCAAAGCTGTGCTAATTCCCACATTTCGACAGTTATCAATCTCAATTCCATTTATTTCATAACGTATTTCATCAAACATAAAAGCAAAACAATTATTTGCAAATTTAAGTGCATCGTCAGCTGTCTTTTTCTCATTTAACAGTAAACCTTCAACAATAAGAACACTTTCGCATGGTAACAAAATTAAATCCTGATTTTGGATGAAAATTCTAATTATATCATTAATATCGTATGATTCAACAAATGGAGAATACGTATGATATGACTTGTTTGCTATCGACTCATCATATCGAGCCATTTCAGTTATATTTAATACATCACTCATTTTGTAAAGTAATTCCAATTGATTTCAGAAATTCTTTATTTTCTTGAGTTAAAGATTTTGTGCTCTTCCGCTTTGTTGTTGTATCTGTCAATTTGATATGAGAACTGAATTTCTTGTACGATGACTGTGTATATTTATTACTTTTATTATTAATGTCGTAAACTAACATACCCAATAAATTGTTTAATTTCACTACAAAAATTAAAAAGGCTAACTCTTTCAGCTGCACACAGATCTTAATCCTCTGACACTCATCTATGAATTAATGTCTTTTAAGAAAACTTTACTTATTTAAAGTGTTTGTTTCCATCATTCCAGGTGAGAGGTCGTAAATGTAATCTTACTGTTATTTTTTCTTTTCGAAAATTAATTAAATCTCCGTCTTGATCTACTAACTGGATAACAACTGAATGTATTTCATTAACATTAACAGGTAGGTAGATTATATTCGTTGGGACCTCGTTTATTTTATATCCTGGTGAAACATTAGGTGAGAACTCGTGAATTGTATGAACAAGTTTATTATTCACATACGAATCAGTCACTATATTACATTCAACACGAATACTGTTAACTTTATTTATGTTTACAGGTAAGTCAGATTCAACTTTTACGTCTGGAGTTATTTCACATTTACTAAAACCCAACAATTTACCAATTGTTCGTTCACGGTTAAAGTAAATTGGAGCAGTAGATTTAATTTCTGTTTTTAATGTGTTACTATTAGCTTCTATTTTAACCATTGGTTTACTTCTTGTTTGCTTTAATTTAGCTGTTATGTAATTCACAATATCATTTATTTCGTAAGAACCTTCTGATAGCTCAATAACTTCACTTCCGACATGAAATAAATTGTTGCTCTGATTTATGTTTGGTATCGAATTATATGTATATAAACTGACTAAACCGCATTCATAAGCAGTAGGTACTGGTATTGGTGGAAAATAATTTGCAGTTAAAACAGAATCATTTCCAGTAAATTCTAATACTCTTGACATACTGAAGGTTTCAATAAAACTAAATAGACAAGTAACGACATGGCTTTATTTATTAGCATTTTCATATAAAAAGTTTAAACATAAATGGCCGCAAATTACAGTATCATAGTTTTGATATCTATTATAATTATATATAATATTGTTTCCTAAATAAGCTATAAGTTCTTTGGGCGGTCGAAGATTACCATAACTATCAAAATAAATAATTCTATTGCGATTTTTATAATACGCCACCCAGTGTGTCCCTGAACCGTTTGATTTATCCAAGTTAACAATGCCACTTTCCGTTTTCTTCGATTTTACTGGTAATTCATTTAACATGAATACTCCTCTAAAAATGGGAATGTCTTTTGCAAATTTATACAAATCGAGTTCATTGAGAGGTCTGCTGGGTAGCACTTTTACAAGTTTTTTGGCTTTAAATACAAGCCAAGACCTTTTCGATATGGCTTAAGAAACAATCCTTTTCCCATTGCGATTGTTTCCATTTTCTTATTATGCCTCTCGCTTTCAACAAGTTGCTTGCGAGCATGTTTTGCATCGTTGACGGCTTTTGCGATAGCTGCAGCTCCCCCAGATAATGTTCCCATAGCAGATAAACCTGCAAATAATGGAATAAGAAAAGGAAGTACACCTCCAGTTTTTGGAATCGGAATTATCCGCATTCGCGGAGGAATAATTTGTTTTCCTTTGATGCATGTTTTAGCTGCCGCCAAAGCTATTCGAATAGCACTTTTTACACTTTGAGGTTTTTTAGATTTAACATCAGCTTTAGCTTTCGATATAAGATGATTCAGAATATTTTGTTTGATTTTCTTATTGGGTTTCCTTTTCTTTAACTTTACACCCATTCCCATTTTAGCTTTAGCTTTCATAACGTTTGTTACAAACCATGCGTTTATTCGCTCACCGAGTTTTGAATCTTTAGCTTTTACTCTCTGCCAAGCTTTATCGGCTAACACAAGATCAGCTTTATTTCTTGTTGATAAATTGTTTGTTTTAGAGTACGCTATATCATGTTCTCTGCATGCGCTATCTAAAGGATTTATACCAAGGTTACCTCTTGCTAATCGGTCTTTAAGTTTTGTGCCTGGTCCGCAAAACTGATAACCTCCTGGCAAATGAATCTCAAATGGTAATTTATTTATAACTGTGTTAATTAAACCCGAACCTCTTGAAGTTAACCTTCGACTGGTTAAAGGACTTCTGATGATTAACATCGTATCTCAATGTTATTTATAATAATAAGTTCTGTAAACTAAACGTATAGTTTAAAAGCATTTTCTTTTATATGTTTACCCAGTTGTTAAAATGAGACTGATTCGTCAACATGATGAGTTATCAGTTAGAAACATTGATTTTAATCATAACTGTAAAAATCATTTCAAACATAGTAAACTATTACCTAATAGTATACGAGCCATAATTGTGGGTTCGTCAAATTGCGGAAAGACTAATTTACTTATATCTCTACTAGAACATCCCAATGGATTGAAGTTTGAAAACGTTTACATTTACTCAAAGTCTTTATATCAACCTAAATATTTATATCTAAAAAGGCTGCTTTCTGACATAAAAGGCATAGGTTACTATACTTTTACAGAAAATAATGCTGTGTTGCCTCTTGAAAAAGTTAAACGTAATTCGATATTTGTGTTTGATGATATTGCTTGTGAGAAACAAGATCATATAAGATCTTATTTCTGTATGGGTCGACATAAAGCCATTGACAGTTTTTACTTAGGTCAAACTTACACACGTATACCAAAACACTTAATACGTGATAATGCTAATGTGTTAGTAATTTTTAAACAGGACAGGCTTAATTTAAAACACATATATGATGATCATGTAAATACAGATGTATCTTTTGAAACGTTTAGACAAATGTGTTCAGAATGTTGGAAAGACGAACATGGGTTTTTAGTCATTAATAAAGATTGTACGTTAGAAAATGGTCGATATAGAAAAGGATTTGATACATACATTATACTATAAATATTAGTGCTATCCGGGTTCATATTCACTCTATATCTGTTCAATAGACAGTCAAGATTATACAGTCAACAACGCTGTTCTGAAACTCTGATTGAGCTGTTTGGATGCTGATAAAAGCTGTTAAAGAAGCTGTTCAAGCTGTTTATTAAGCTGATTAAGGTTCAACAGCACCTGTTTAAAGAAGCTGTTAAAGGACCTATATCCGTAAAGCTACATTATATTTTATATTAATTAAGCCACCTAACTAAATAACCATGAATGAAGAAATAGTGAGTGACATCATAAAAACACAAAATATAATTAGAAAGAAATATGACTCTCTGAAAGCTGCAAAAATAGACGATATCGCACAACTAGAGCAAATTTTTCAACCAATTACAACTCCTCTAAAGAAACTAACAGATGTGCCACCAGTAAAAAAGAGGAAAATCAGTGAAAATGAACTCAAGTTTGAACCATTCGCATCGGAATATCCCGAATCACAGATAAACGAAGAGAGTTATTTAACACAGCCAGATATCGAATCATCTGGATACGAAGATAAGCAGTTCACTCCACAGGATGAAACAGGATTTTTTATAAATTCGTTGAATATAAAACAGAAAGATTTTGATCAGAAATATGCACCTTATTTCAATGAAGACGAGAATCAGTGGAAAATTGGAAATGTACCTTTTGCACTTAAAGATAATAATATTTACATAAATGGACAAGTGTATGAATCGACGCCTGGATTAATAAGCCTGCTTTTTTTTAAAAAACCTTCGTTAGATCAATGTACTGTTAGTGATAAATCAAACTACATTCAAATTGTAAACACTGCAAATTTACTTCACCGAAATTTTGATAAATCCCAACAGCACGCTGGAAGTAAGAGTGTTAAATATAAGATAATCACAAAAATTTTAAAGCAGCAAAGATTAGCGGTCGTGGGAAAGGGATTAATGAAATCTTTATCAGATAAGACTGATTATGTTTACTGGGATGAGCCCAACGAATTAGTGGAAAGACTAAAACTACTAATAGCATCACAGCAAGCAGGTCATACTAATCATAATAATGAGATTATTTCCATTCTCGAAGAGCTAAAAGAAGCAAAAATTATTATATAAAAAGAAAACATATTTTTCTTTAACATAACTAAAATGACTATCGATAAATTCGGACGTTCCTCCTCTTCTGAACGAATTAATTCAGATCGTGTTGGTGCCTCGTTTCTTCGCAATTTAGGTTTTTCTTTAACTACAGACGGTAATCTTGATATACAGAACAGACGTATATGTAATTTACAAAGTCCATCAGCACCGAAAGATTCAGTTAACAAACAGTATGTTGATGATAAAGTTAATCAAATAAGTTTAGTTAAAAATGAGATGCGTCAAAAAAATTTTAAACTAAATACTACATTGAATAAAATACAGAATGAGTTTGAACAATTTAAGAATACCATTTCTGTGGAAAAAGTTGTGAAGCCTGTTGGAATTAATCTATCTTTAAAAAGAAACCTTTAAGATAAGACAAAAAACACCAGCCAGAAGTTATTTTCAACATCTACAAGGGAAACAACAAAAGAAGACACTTTGCAGAAAAGCAATGCAATTATATTATTAAACGTTTAATGGTTGTTTAATAACAGTTTCGATAAGATGAGTAAAAGCAAGATCTAGTAAACGAATTGCATAGACCAGCACGTCGAAACTTCAAACGACGTGCGGTTATCTTAAAGGGCATCAACGACCTTTGGCAGGCAGATTTAGTTGAAATGGGAAAATACTCCACTGAAAATGACGGATACCGTTATTTACTAACAGTCATTGATGCTTTTTCAAAGTTTGCATGGGCTATACCAGTAAAAACTAAGACAGGTTCTGAGGTAAGCAGTGCAATGAAACAAATCTTAAAGAAACAGCGCCCTGCAAATTTACAAACAGACAATGGGAAGGAGTATTATAATAAACAATTTTCCATATTAATGAAGAAACATAACATCAATCATTACTCTACTTATAGTAAGGTTAAAGCGTCTATCGTGGAAAGATTTAACAGAACTCTAAAAACCTGGATGTGGAAACAATTTAGTTTAAATGGATCTTATAGATGGATAGATAATATTCAGAGTTTAGTTGACAAGTACAACAATAAAGTGCACAGAACTATTAAAATGAAACCTCGTGATGTAAATATTAACAATGAAAGTATATTGCTGAAAACTGTATATAGTAAAATTAAAATATTTCCAAAACCGAAATACAGAATTGGTGAATTTGTGCGTATAAGCAAGTATAAACATTACTTTGAAAAAGGTTACACGCCAAATTGGACTACAGAAGTTTTTAAAATTGTCAAAATCAACATCACCAATCCTGTAACATATATTCTCGCAGATTACCAAGGCAATATTATAAAAGGCTGCTTCTACGAGTTAGAATTACTAAAAGCTAAATTTCCTAATGTATATCTTATTCAGAAAGTTTTGAAAGAAAGAGGTAATAAAATGTATGTGAAATGGTTAGGCTTCTCCGATGATCAAAATTCTTGGATTGATAAAAATGAACTTGTATAGTAATAATAAAATATCTATGATAGGTAGGTTGTCTATGATTATTTTATCAACTAAAACAACACTGATAAAATGTAAACTTTCTATTATGTATACAAGTAAAAACAAATATCTAAATATATAACATTTAATCTCTTCAGTTGTACTTTATTCAATTCATAATCCTTTTCAACAAAATCTCGAATCGTGAATATCATCATTTTGTTTACAGCGAAACCTTTTCTTATTAGGTTGAACTTTTTAATAAAAGTTAAGTAATTAAAGATAAAAAATCAGTATCTAAAAAATGGCTCTACTGAAAACAACTCTTCTTATATTTGTTGTTTTGGGTAAAAATAATTTTATAGTGTATCATCAATCTGAAGTGGTAAAAGCGTACGCATGTTTCAATACAGAAAATAATACCTGGCCGCATAAGTGGGTAGAGCTGGTTCCATTGATACAAGATGGTATACCAACTTTACAAACATCGAACATTCCTAAGAATGACATTAGCATTCTGAAATATAAACTCAGATTCATATACTCAAATAGAAGTTACGGCGAAACTCAGTGGAAACAAGTTTTAAATGAAACTTTAATTACTCAAAAAGACTATGAAAATACAGATGCAGTAAAAACAACAAGGAATTGTTTTTCACACAGAGGTGATCTATCAAAACAAAATTCTACAACTGTAACTTTCAATAATGATGATACACAGCAGATACTGGACATCATACTATTTATATACTCAATTTTCACCACATTTTATATATTTAGGAATAAAATTTATCCTTTTGTTAAAGACAGGATATTTACAAAATAATTAAAGTGAGAAGAAATCAATAAAAAACGTTATCCGATTACTTTGTGTTTCATTTATTTATTCACACTGAAACTTAACTACTGTAGAAAGAAACAAAGAATATTTTTTAATTCAGAGGGATAGAAATGGTGAGAGAAAAAAAACAAAACAAAAAAATATTAGCCTCTATTATTAACAATGATACATGTATAAGGTAACTAAAATACATTTCTCTTACAATATAATGTTTCTTTACTACTGCTTGAATCCAGTTCATTTTCTTCTTTATTATCACATTCTATTTCTTCTGTAGACTTTATCAGTTTTTTATCCTCTTCTGATAAAAAAGGTGCAATTACATCCAAAAACTCATCCAAACCGCATCTTCTTAGAGTGCTACAAAAAAAATCCATTGTCATCTTACCATTACAATCTAAAAATATACTGCATAATTCAGCAGCATAATTGTATAATCGATAACGCTTTCTACATTCAGACACTGACATGTACCTGCCCATTCCATATACGGATTCATGCTCAGCATCAAATGCAATGTCGTAAAATTGCGAGTGTAGATTTTCCACAGCACTTTTTAAATCAGTTGGTTCACTGTAACTCACGTAACCCATCCACATGTTGCTTCTTTCAAGTTTGTTCAATTATTGAACTAAAATAGCTTGTGTCTGTCGTTGCCAAGAGAGCAGTAATTTTATTTGATAAATAATAAGTTCAGAGGTTAAATGATTAAACTATTATAAGATTTACGTACAAAGCGATTCCAATGCACTACAACAATATTAAAACAGTTTTAGTCTATATACAACTACGATTATACTTAGAGCCTACATTTTATTCTTTATTGTTTAATAAAATTGTTTATTTCGTCGATATATTCGACTACATAACAAATCAAACATAAACTGAGCTCAACACTACGTCGCTGCCGGTCCTGAAGCAGAAGCCCCCACTTCACCCCCGCCTCGAACCACGCCAGACCCAAACCCCCGCCCCCGCCCCCGTCGGGCCCCCGTAAGGTCTATGCGTATGCTAGGAATCATACGGTAGCGACACCTTGCAGAGAATTTACGATAACGGCTTGACGTGATTCTATTATTTTTTTTTTTAGTTTGCTTTTTCTATTATTTTTTTCTTTGACGGTGACAGCTTGGTGCCAAGATAGGCGGCTTGAATTGACACATGACAGAGGTGACAGACTCGACAAATGACAGCTGACACTTGACAGATCTGTCATATCTGTCACAGCCTAAGCCTAAAGTGTTCCAGAACCCGCTTATCCATACTACTCACGTAGATATCGTATCAAGCAACTAGGGGTTAATTGGACTTAGGTTCCTTCAGGTCACCCTCCAACACAATAGGGCAGCCACGGCCGGACTACTGATGGCTCTGAGGAACACGGATGTGGCCCTCATCCAGGAACCGTACTCCTATAAACGAGAGATCAAAGGACTCGGTGGAGCTGCTGGAAAGCTCATCTACAGCAGATCTAGCGAGAACCAGAGGGCCTGCATTTTTGTCAGGGAAGGGATAGAGTTTCTGCCTTTAATGAATTTCTGTTCCAGGGACCTGGCAACGATCAAAATCCGATGTGGAGGAGAGGATGGGCCGAGGGACATTTTTTTTCTCCCTCAGGGCTCGCCCGCGGCCTCGCCGCCCCGATAGCACTGAAACCTCTGTCGGATGCAACATTACTGTCGGATCAGCCTATCTGCCAGGGGACAGCACGGACCCTCCTCCACCCAAGGAATTGGAGCAGCTGATGGTGGGTAGCAGAGCAGGTGGATGATAGACCACTTGGACACAAATTCTAGGGGTGAGGAACTTTTACAATTATTTATGAAATTTAATTTAAACATATTGAATAGAGGTAATAAACCCACCTTCGTCACAACACGACTGAGGAAGTTTTAGATCTAACAGTTTCCACCTAGTTTCTGGGTAACTTTGTTAAGAACTGGGCCGTGTCTTGGAAAGTGAGTAGCTCAGACCACAGATACATCCGGTTTGAAATCGCCAAAGTCGAAAGACAAACGGTATGGTACCGCAAGGCGGACTGGGAAGTCTACAGGGCAGACCTAACAGCGGAACACGGGGGCGGGGGGTGTTAAGAGTACCATAGACAATTCAATAGACCTCGAGATTGCGGCAGCCCAAGTGCGAGACGCAATCACCTTGGCTTATAACGCCAACTGCCCGCTGAAAATGAGGGCGTCCACCAGGAACGTCCCGTAATGGAACGACGACCTCAGGCGACGCAGGTTCGTAAGCTGTTTAACACGGCCAAAAGGTCGGGAGCATGGGATGAATATAGACAGGCCCTAACGACCTATAACAAAAGACTGGGGAACGCCAAGAAGGAGTCGTGGAGGAGGCACTGCGAGAAAGTGGAGAACACGTCCGAAAGTGCTTGACTACACAAGATCCTGTCCAAGGGCACTCAGACCAACATAGGCTCCTTTAGAACATACACGGGATGCTTTACAAGCTCGTGGGAGAAAACTATGGAAATTTTACTCCAGACGCACTTCCCCGGCTGTAACATAATAAACCAATCACCTCCGGACTGGGAACACTCAGAAATAGAGGCGCCTTATAGGCGAGCATCTAGAGTAGACTGGACAGTCGCTAAAGAGGTGGTTACTTGGAGCAAAACCAGATGGGCCATTAACAGCTTTAAGCCATACAAGTCCCCGGGATTTGATGGTATAATGCCCATCATGCTCCAACAGGGGATAGATATACTGGCCCCTGGCTCTGGGGTACATTCCGAGGGCATGGAGACTGGCCAGCGTTGTATTCATTCTTAAACCTGGGCGCCCAACAGAAGACCAGGCAAAGTCCCTGAGGTCAATAAGTATCATGTCCTTCTTGCTAAAAACAGTGGAAAAACTGCTCGACCGGCACATTAGAGGCGGTATACTGGAAGCATATCCCCTACACTACGGACAATATGCATACAGAGCAGGAGTCTCAACAGAAACAGCACTGCACCAACTGGTGCTGAAACTGGAGAATACGCTTGAGAACAGGGAGGTGGCGCTGGGGGCGTTCCTAGACATAGAGGGGGCCTTCAGCAACATCTCATTCGGATCGGTTCTGGCAGCTGTCAAGGAGCGTGGAATAGAGGAGACCTGCTGCAGGTGGATCGGTTCCATGCTCAGGGACAGGGCGGTGTTCACCTCACTCGCGGGAGGGGCTCTGCTGGCGGGGGTCGCGGCGGTGTATCCGCAGGGGAGCGTTCTGCCTCCCTTGCTCTAATGCCTAGCCGTGGAGGGGGAGGCTCTCGGGAGGGGGTATAAGGTACAGGGCTATGCGGACGACATTGTCTTCATAGTCCGAGAAAAGGTTACACAGTCAGAGTGGGAGCGCATGCAGACACCACTAAAAGTGGGTCAGAAACCAACAAGGTGTACTGGGCAGACTGTCCAGGACTCAGACATGGGAAGTTAATAATTGACGAACCCAGTTCAAATAGAGCTGTGGAGCTGCTAAATCTTAGCAGAGGACAGCTCAGAAACATAACAGGTCTCTTGACGGGACACATGGCCGTCAAGAAACACCTGCATAAAATGGGACAGTTCGAGGGGGACCTCGCATGCAGACTCTGCGGCGGGGAGGAGGAATCAGCACATCTTGTGCGAGTGTAAAGCTCTGGATCGCAAAAGACAACTGATGTACGGTCAGTCTAGACCGGAGACAGAGCATTATAAAACTTCACCCTACCAATCGCTGCACAGACTAGTTCAAGAAACAGTGATTTTGGAATGAGTGGAGTAAAAAGACTAAGGACATGCACAATAAGCCAAAGGTTGCAGTGCTTTCAAGGAGGCAAAGCCTCGAACGTGCCCTGAGGGAGGAAAAAAAGATATTGTATCATTGGTCCTACCTACCAAATTTTAAATCAATTGGTTCAGTAAATGTTGAGTTATGTTAATATTAGTATTATGGAAATAAATAATCCAGGATGTTACCTGAAATTACCTGTGAATGGATTCCTATAACGTTAGACAACATCAGGCAGATAAATCAGGGTTGCGCTGCCATTGCTAACAAAATCACCAAATTAGGTTTTAAACGGGCAGGCCACAAAAATATGTCACAATATACAATCGGCGGGGATGCCATTTGCGACAACTCTTATCTGAATCTGTAGATATCGAAAAACTTACTTAGCTTGTGCATATATATGTAATTTAAAAATAAAAAAGAAGCGAAGCAGCAAGTGAATTTATTTACTTTAGTGCTGTATTGGATATTATCTGAAAACGATATTATAGGCGATGAAGTGGAATGTAATTTCGGTAAATAAACAGTTTACTGCAGAGGGGGGTTTTAGAAAAAAAAAATTCAGAAACATGCTTAGAACTCCTTGGATGCACAAGCCACGAAGCAAATTTGTTGCAAACAATCCCAAAGACAGTTAAGGAACCAAGAATGAATAGGCGTGCAGGTCGGGGAGGAAATATGAGCGGAAAATGCCCCAAAAACCAATTAATCGGACTTTGAAAAGATGCGTTTTTCACATTTTGCAGCAATACCTCCTTTAAACCCTATCTACCCCGCACAACACCCATATTCGCCCAGATCCAGTAACCTTCTTGGGGGGTTGCTCCCAAGAAATGTTTCTTGTGCTTTATGCTTTGAATGTAGTTGTGTGCATGCACAACGGGAAGGAAAACCCCCCGTGTTTTGGGGTGAGGAGGCAGGAACCCTCTTCCTCCTGGGGGTTCTTCTTCCCCTTCTGCATGGTTCATGGATCACCCTCAATGCATGAACCAAGGGAATTTTTTTATGTTCAGCTTTCTGGTGTATTTTTTGTTGAGTATATTTCCTGTTTATCAATTGTTTTGTTTGAGTTTTGTACCCAAATTACTGTATAAATATTTACGTTAGAGATCCTGTTTTTGCTTGCCCTTTTTTAACCTATTTTGTAAACTAATGTTTTATAACTTTTAAGATAAGGCTAAATCACTATCATATATTATTCTTACGAAAATTCACTACCATAACGCACTTACTGCGCCTCGAACATTTTCTTTACATTATTTTTAAAATTAATTTCTTGTAGATGTGAAAAATGTATCAAATGTGTTTCCCCCATTTATTTCATTTTAGTGAATTTTCGTAGAAAAAATTCACTAATGGGGAGATCTCTACTTTTGAATTTTGAAAAAATTGTTTCAAATGAGCACGAAGTAGGGCCCCTAGAACCCATATCCAGGGTCAGTTTTAATTTTTATATGTATGTATGTATATATATATATATATATATATATATATATATATATATATATATATATATATATATATATATATATATATATATGTATCACACCGCTAACTCAAAAAATAATGAGCCGATTTTGATAAAATTTCGCATGTACCTTCCTTTTGTAAATGGCTTGGATAAGTTCGTTAGTCAGGAAAATCGGACGAGGTTTTCCGGGAAAATTTTGAATTTTCATTCAAAAAAAAAGTTTATCTCGAAAAATAAAAAAGCTATGATAACCATAAATTTGGTAGGTAGGTTTACGGTATAAAAAGGAAAGTATACACCAAAATTTAGATTTCTATGTTACAAGAAAAAAAAGTTATAATAAAATATTTTGTGCCAGATAATTTCTATGAAAATTCACTGCCATAACGCACTTGCTACGTCCAGGCTTTTCAGTTATGTTACGTTTCATAAACGGATAATACAAATAATAGATACAACATAGAACAACGTGTACGGAATCATAAACAAATGTAGTTCATCCATCAAAAAACCTAAAAAACCTCTTTAGTCAGTAAATGATACAATGACCCCTGTTTTACATATACTAAATAATATCTCTAGTCACCTGTCAGGAATGTCAGGTAGACGTAATTATAAATATATGTATACACTATACATATGGTCGGACAAGAAACATGACCATTACGTTACTTTTTTAATGTTTGTACAGTACCTGTTTTATTATTATTTTGTTAGTTTTATTCTGTTCGTGCCAACCGTATGATTTTAAATAGTATTAAAAGGTTAATGTTTTTTCATGGTGGTCGTTTGAAAACGCAAAGTCATTTATCAGGCTTAAAAAGCCTGGACGCAGAAAATGCGTTGTGGTAGCGAATTTTCATAATAATGGGTTACTAATAAACTTGTCAGTTCAACAATTAATGAAAGATGATAGAAATATTAATAATAAGCTTGTGGTGAAAGGTGGATATAAATATAATGAAGAAGAGCATGCATTTCACGGTATGACAAAATTCTTAGGTTATCCAATATGTCAGTTTGAACTATTTGTCAATAATACACAAGTAACCATGGCCATCCAATATACGACGGAGTGTACAAAAGAAACCGAACCTTTTCCGACCAGTATCAGGGAAATGATACTCGAAAAGAACCGCGTGCGTAGACTAGCTCAACGCACCGGAAACCCCACCGACAAACGAGACGCAAACAGACTCATCGAACAAGTACGATCCGCCCTACAAGAACTCCGCAACAATCGTTGGGAGGAGCGCCTGCAAACCCTGTCTACCCAAGACAATTCCGTTTGGAAAATGGCAAAAGCCCTTCGCTCCCAAAAACTTCTGATATCCCCGCTTCACGGCCGTAACGGTGTCGTATACACGGATGCGGAGAAAGCTACCGCATTCGCAGATCATCTGGAAATGCAATTCAGCGCGAATTATAACAACGTTGATCTGTCGCACGTAGCAAGAACGCACCGTTACGTCAGGAGTGCGCTTCGCGCCACCGCAGACATAATTATCGAGCCCACAACTTTCGAAAAAGTTTCCCAAATAATCAAATCATTAAAAAATAGGAAAGCTCCGGGATACGATGGAATCTCCAACGCTGCCCTGAAAAACCTCCCCGAAAAGCCGTGGTATTCCTAGTTACGATTATGAATGCCATGCAGCGATTACAACATTTTCCTTCCATGTGGAAACTTGCCGATATCATCAACACCCCGAAACCCAGCAAAGATCCGCTGTTCTCTCAGAACTACAGGCCCACTAGCCTGCTACCAGTCATCGGCAAAATCTCCGAAAAACTGATTCAGAAAAGGCTACCTTCTTTCACCTCAGAAAATCATATCCTCCCGGATGAGCAATTCGGTTTCAGACACCAGCACTCTACCACAGACCAAGTCCTTCGTGTGGTGGAAAACATCACCGAAGGATTAAATAAAAAACAAGTCAACTGGTGCAATATTTCTTGACATTGCTCAAGGCTATGATAGGGTTTGACATGCGGGCCTCCTAAACAAACTTCTATTATTTAATTATCCTCTCCCTCTGATTTTGCTAATCAGGTCATACCTACAACAGAGGAAGTAACAGGTCAAACATCTGGGAGCCAGATCTAGAAGGTACCCAGCCATGGCTGGTCTCCCGCAGGGTTCTGCTATCTCCCCTCTGCTGTACAATATATTTGTCGCAGACATTCCGACAGTCCCCCTAAACGTGACATACGCACTGTACGCAGACGACACTACCATCCTCAGCAGCTCCACTCAGCCGAGGATAATAACCGAAAGACTTCATACAGCCGCAGTCCAGCTGCAATCATGGTATAGGACATCCCTTCTAGCCATAAACCCCGATAAATGTTCAGCTGTCCTATTTTCCAAGAGGAGACACACACCTCACGAACACGTTTCATTAGACAACCGTCTAATTCCCTGGCAAGATTCCGCCAAATACCTCGGGGTTTTCCTCGACAAACACGATCACGCCCGAAAAAAAGCCTCGATGTTCATCTCGAAGCTGTTCCCACTTCTAAATAGAAATTCCAAATTGTCGATGAACAATAAGTTGCTCATGTACAAAGTCATTATCCGGCCAGCCTTGAGCTATGCATCACCTGCATGGGTCACCGCGGCCGCAACACACATCAAGACCCTTCAAATCATCCAGAACAAAATTCTGAGAATGGTTACCGGAGCGCGATGGTTTGTCCGAAACAGTCAGATTCACTCTAATCTGGAAATGCCTTCAATACTTGAGTTTATAACTCAACTATCCACAACTCAGTTCGCAAAAGCCGCTTCTCACCCAAACGCTCTTCTCCGTAGTGCCACCGACTACGACGAGCAACTTCCAGATAAGCATAAGCGTCCAAAGCTTATACTTACCCGCTAACGCCCCCGCGACAGAAACAGAATGGAAACATTCATAACCAAAAAAGTCATTGTGTGTATTCTTTCCGACGGAGGTATGGACTAAGGTCCGGTACTCCCAAGGACGGAGTTTTAGTGAGTACAGTCTGACAGTACCTCGATATCCCACGGCACCCACGGGGCCGTGAATGGGGTCTGCATGAGCATTTCCCCGTCCTGAAGAAAAAGGAACTGGTGTTGCGCCGAATTTTTGTAGTTCCCGAGTCAGTAACCTAAGCGTCGTCGCTAAATAAGGCTCCATTCGGCTTGTGTGAATGATTTTTGATGAGAGTTGTTTTGGGTGCTCGTCGTTTTTGCAACGGCTCATTCTCGTGAGGGGTGCGCGGCCGTAAAGTTGTGCATGCTGCTCGGAAAAACTGACACAGAGACTCTTGAAATGATAAAAACCGCCTACAAGGATGATGCTATTGGGAGAACTCCAGTGTTTGAGTGGTTTTCTTGTTTCAATCGATTGATGGAAAAAAAAAAGTCTGGACGCAGCAAGTGCGTTATGGCAGCGAATTCTCATAAAAATGTTTTTAATAGAAAATATGTCTTGTTTTTAAAAGAAGAACATTTGGGTGGCAGTATAACCTATATATTAGTAACAATATACGGTGTTTCATTAAAATAGCTTGTTTCAAAAAGTACAAACATTTTCCGAAAATAAACCTTAAAAGTTCCAGAAAAAAACTGGTCCGATTTTACTGACCAACGAACCCCTTTAAGCTGTTTACACATCTGTCAGAATATAATTATTCACAGCTTTAGAACCAAAATTTAAAAAAAATATATATGAAGATTTGCAAACATTTGTTTTACAGAAAATCACCATTTTTTTTACAGAAATTGCCTTCAGTAATGTTACACTAAATTACATTTTTCACAAACATTCGACAACTTTTCTTTTACAATAACTTACTGAACATTTATTATTAATTACCAACATATCACAACAATCTTACAAAAATAAATTCCACAGAAACACTAAAAACATTTCTGCGAAAACTTTTAAATTCAGGCACTATTTGAGCGTGCCCATATACGGCAGCTCGATTTTTTGACGGGTAATACAAACATAAAGCTCTCTGAATGCGCCATTTCCATGGGCCTCCACCAGCTATTGATAAAAACGCCGTTTCACAATTTGTGATATGTGTTTGAAATATGTTCAAAAAACGTAAAAGGTTGCAAAACAATTGAAATAACTCAAAAAAGATAAAAGATATCAATTTTTTCTTACAAACATGCATTATAATTCGCTAAAAAACACAAAAATGCAATAAAATAAGGGGGTCTTCTATTAAAAAAAGAAAGTGTGTATCACCAACGACTTATGGGTAACCTATGATTGTCAAAATAGGTTTATAAGATGCAGCTCGAGATACCCTATAATTAACGTATATACTTTTTTGTCATATCTTGTATAATAACGGATATATTAAGCGTTGCTGTAGAAAAGCATCACCCTGTACATGTGTAAACAGACAAAAAGTGAATCTGACGCCGTATATGGGTTTTTGGGGTTCTAGTTCGCGCTCATTTGAAGAAATCTTTTCTAAATTCGTGAGTCGCGGTCTTCACTATAACGAATTTTTTCGACGAAAATTTGCTAAAATATAGACCATTAACTGTAAAGTGAAATAACACTAAAAAAATTGATAAAAAGCGAAATCACTAACCAGGATTAGAAATCGTCGTCTGGGAGTCGATTATTACGATGTACAGCGACCACTGTACACCTAGCCCACTGAGATACGCACTATATGGATTTACCAGCAGGAATATCGTATTGTCACGGTTTTACAATTTTCATAAAACCTTTGATTTACAATGGATTTTTTGCTTATATTTTAACGAAATCTAGAAAAATAATGACTTAGACACATATCTAGGAGCTTATTAGTCATTTCTTGTAGAATTTTTCACTCACATTTCGATCAATCAATTTTTACATTTTTAACTTTCTTGAATAAGACTTGTTTAGTTAAAAATTAATTTAACCCTAACTTTCTTGTTTATTGAAAAAGAGATCTGAATTTTGGTACATAGGATACTCTTTATGACAGAAATCAGCGAACCAAATTTGATTCCCCTCACTTTGTTCTTTCCAGATATATCTTTTTTTTTTTCTAAAGAAAACACTAAATTTTCCGGTGAAACCTGGGCAGATTTTCCTGACTAACGAACTTGGAAATATTTTATTAAAATAAATGACAATGACGGTTGAAGCCGAAACTTACGGGTTTGTAGAACACTCTTCTTGCAATATTTTCTTTACATGACGCGTATTCGTTTCAGGTTCTTTGCCTGAATGTTGCGAATTTTGACATTTCAAATCGCTACTTTGACGTTTTGAGGAAAAGACCAATTTTTTCTCTTTAAATTCTTATAACTTCCTTGTCTTTTAGCTTAGATACCTAAATTTTCGTACATGGTTCACTTTTTATAATACAAACACGCGCACCAAATTTGGTTGCCCTTCCTCTGTTATTTCCGGAGATATAAAAACTTTCTGAAAGAAAACACAAAATTTTCCGGGGAAAAGCTGTGCCGATTTTCCTGACTAACGAACTTATCCAAGCCACTTGCAAAAGGAAGGTATTTGCCAAATTTGATCAAAATCGAACTATTATTTTTTGAGTTATCGGTGTGCTGATAGTCAATGTTTTGTTGATTTGTAAACAAAAAATTGACTATCAGGACATTTCTTATCGGAATGAGAGAAATGCGGTTTATTATTTCAGTTTATCGGTCGGTTTGATACTGGATAGTAATACCGACAACTAATTTCACAATTGGTGTATTCTGTAGAAGAAAGACTTGAAATAATTACTCTTTTTTTCAAAAACGATGGCTGTGCCAACCGTACCGCAAATTTGTTTAATAAAGGACATCCGAACAGACATGTTAACAGAAAATACATTTTGGAGTTAGTTGCAAAGTTTCGACAAAGTGGTTCAGTAGCCAACAAAAAACGGGATCCTGAACGTGAATTTCCGGTTAGAAATGAGACTACTGAGATTGAAGTTTTA
Organism: Tillus elongatus; assembly: GCA_964006375.1. NCBI lineage: Eukaryota > Metazoa > Arthropoda > Insecta > Coleoptera > Cleridae > Tillus > Tillus elongatus. The sequence continues at coordinate 129,294,644 of OZ023267.1, forward strand.
GGACAAATTGCTGCAGACCCAACTTTAAGCACGAGAAAATTGGACACTGTTTCAAACATCAAAAGAAGAACTATTCAGCGAATATTGAAGCATTATAAATTTCACCCGTATAAAATTCATCTTGTACAGCAACTGAATGAAGATTATTTTGATCGGGGGCTGGAGTTTTGTGAAGTTATCACTGCACGAATAGCTGATAACGGGAACTTTCTGTTCAATATCTGTTTTTCTGTCGAGTGTACGTTTTTATTAATCTCTACAGTCAATCGTCATAATTGTCGTTATTGGGCAGATAATAATCCAAGAAATTTTCACGAAGTCCACACTCAAGCTCCACAGAAATTGAATGTCTGGACTGGCATTTTTGGAGACCGTTTAATCGGACCAATTTTTCTCGATGGGAATTTGAGTCGCGAAACATATTTGGAGTTACTAGAAGATATCGTTTACCCTCTACTAATTGACATTGTTGAAAATGATGATCGCTATCGAGAAAATTATTTAGGGTTTCAACAAGATGGAGCTCCTTCGCATTTTTCACAGCGTGTTAGGGAGTTTTTGAAGAGGGAGTTTACAGAGCAATTGATTGGGCGTAGAGGTGCTATTGAGTGCCCCCCTAGATCACCGGATTTAACTCCTTTAGACTTATTTATATGGGGCCGTAGTAGTAGAGTAGAATTTACGCAACAGAACCGGAGTCTCTGGAAGAATTACGACGACGCATTGTGGAAGAATGCCGTCTAATAACTCCACAAATGCTCCAGAATGTTAGAGCTCGTTTTGAGCAAAATTGGTACTTTTGTATGGAAGCTGGTGGTCAACAATTTGAACACTTACTTAACTGAATAAACATTTTTGAACGTTTGGTTTTGTTTTTTAGTTTTTTTAACGAAAAATTGACTAATTCGCGCATTACTTATCACAATGAATGAAATACGTTCTTGCAACTCCAACTGTGAATAATTTTTAAACGAGTTGATAAAACTTCCAAAAAAATGACTGTGCTGAATTCAGAAAAGAAAGAGCTTTCAAATGATGTAACACTCGACCCATGTTCCCTATTTAAAATATAAGGGTTGTTATCACCACCCTTAAGGGGGGTTGATCTGACAAAGTTGAGTTTTATGTCAAAACATGTCCCCCTTAATATTAAAATTGACGTGTTTTAGCGTTTCTTAAAAAAAAAATTCTCTGGACGCAAATCGGTCTGTTTCGATTTTAATGCGCCACACTGTATATATATATATATATATATATATATATATATATATATATATATATATATATATATATATATATATATATATATATAGACAAAATCTCGCGGCCTGACTATAAGAGAAACTGCGTAAATTCACAATTATATTTTATTAGTGAATTTTCTTTAAAAAAGTTACTAATGAGGAGATCTCGACTTTTGAATTTTGAAAAAATTTCTTGAAATGACCGCGAACTAGGCCCCCTAGAACCCAGTGAATTTTTTTAAAGAAAATTCACTAATAAAATATAATTGTGAATCTACGCAGTTTCTCTCATAGTCAGGCCGCGAGATTTTGGCGCTTACGTCGTACTTATGAAATGATGCCTTGGAATTTTATCTTAAAAAAGCCAGTGACGTGCATGGGAAACAGTTATTACTAACCATTAGCGTATACAATTATTCTAAAGAAACACAGTTATGACAAAAATCGTGTGTACTCCCTAACAACACTTACTCCGGTTATTGTTTAACCAATAACATTGTGAATAGTGAACCTTTACACTACAAAATATTTCACAGTGAACAGTAAATGTAATAAAAACAATAAAGTCTAGCTAGCTATCTAACCGCACTTTCAGTCATTAGAAGTAAGTGTCTCAAAGTAGACTGTTACACTGTTTCTTTGTAAGTAATTACTTGATGGAGACCATAAAGTTTACATTAACTATCTAAGCACATTTATAAAGTACCTACACACAAGAAAATGTTGAGAAATAACACAGGTGCTTGTTCAAATATTACACAAGGTACAGATACACGTGTTTCTTGTAGAAATATACGAGGGTGCACCAAAACTAGACTTTTGGTGGTTTCTTCTTAGAAAAAAGTAACAAATTTAGTTTTTTCTACGTAATCCCCTTCTTTGGAAATGCATTTTAACAGCATAATTGTTGAAGCCCTGTAATACCGTCGTCGTCATCGAGTCGCTTGCTTTCCAACGGTTCTTTGAGTGGCCCAAAGAGGTGCCAATCGCAGGGCAATAGTTCAGGACTGAAGGGAGGGTGTTCTAGTGGTATCCACGCTAAAAAATATTTACACAACTCCGTCCGTTAAAATTATGTGGTAAATTTGCAGTTTACCTCCCGGAAAGTTTTTAGACTGTTTTTTAGAAACATACTTAGAGCCCACCAGCCCCCCACCACCGGAACCACGAGAAACTTTTCTTGCAAACAATCTCCAGGAAAGTTACGGGATCAGGAATGAATAGGGGTGCTTGGCGAGGAAATATGAGCGGGAAATGCGAAAAAACAGATGAGTCGGACCTCTAAAAGCTGCCTTTTTAGTGAATTTTCTTTTTAAAAAATCACAAGTGAGGAGATCGCGACTTTCGAATTAAAAAAAAAATTCTTCAAATGCATGCGAATTAGGAGCCCTATAATACATATCCGGGGTCAGTTTTAATTTATATATATATATATATATATATATATATATATATATATATATATATATATATATATATATATATATATATATATATATATATATATATATTTCTTTGTGTCACACCGAAAAGTTAAAAAATAATGGACCATTTTTGATAAAATTTGGTAGGTACCTTCCTTTTGCAAATGGCTTGGATGAGTTCGTTAGCCAAGAAACTCGAACCAGTTTTGCCGGAAAATTTTGCTTTCTTTCGAAAAATAAAATAGCTATAATAAAATTTTATGCGCAGGTTTATGACATTAAAGCTAAACTGTGTACCGAAATTTAGATTTCTAAGTTAAAAAGAAAAAAGTTATAGGTATTTCATTCAAATTTGAAGAATTTAATGAAAATTCGCTACCAAAACGCACTTACTGCGTCTCTATTTTTTTCTTACAAACATGCATCATATTTCGATAAAAAAAAATGCGAAAAAGAAATAATATAACGGTGTACAAAAAAACAATTGTAAGGATCACCAACGACTTATGGACCACCCTGTGATTGTGACAAATATTTTTATAAGATGCAGCTTAAGACGCCCTATAATTAACGTAAACAATTTTTCTTGTATCTTGCATAATAACAATTATATTGAGCTTTACCGTAGAAATGCGTCATCCTGTATACAGATAAACTGAAAGTAAACCCGGATATGGATTCTAAGGGACCTAGCTGCGCTCATTTGAGGAAATCTTTTTAAAATTTAAATGCCGCGGTCTCCTCATTAACGAATTTTTCCTACGAAAATGATCTAAAAATTATAAACCGTCAAACTTAAATAAACCTAAAGGTAAAGCATCAGAGAAACGGTCTATTTGTAATGAATTTTCTGTAAATATGTTATTATAATAAAGGACAATGACGGTTGGGGATGAAACTTAAGGGTTGTCAGAACACTCAATCCGTATTTGTTTCAGGTTCTTTGCTTAAATGTTGCGAATTTTGACGTTTCAGATCGCGAGTTTGACGTTTTGAGGAAAACCCCAAATTTTTGTCTTTAACCGCCCATAACTTTTTTGTCTTTAAAAGACCTAAATTTTTGTACACGGTTCACCCTATACAGTTCAAACACGAGAACCAAATTTGGTTTCCCTTACTTTGTTATTTCCGGAGATATAAATTTTTCGGGAAAACCTGGGCCAATTTTCCTAGCTAACAAACTTATCCAAGCCAATTGCAAAAGGAAGATATTCACCAAATTTAATCAAAATCGGCCCATTACTTTTTTAGTTATCGGTGTGATATATATATATATATATATATATATATATATATATATATATATATATATATATATATATATATATATATATATACATATATATATATATATATATATATATATATATATATATATATATATATATATATATATATATATATATATATATATATATATATATATATATATATATATATATATATATATATATATATATATATATATATAGAATATATTCAATAATTTCCATTGTTTAGATGTTTTTATCTACGATTTTTTTAATTAGCATAGCGGTACAGATAACGTCATCTGTCTTTGTCCAACATTGTAGATATTGGATTACAGAATTTCAAGGGATGTCGAGGATTATTTAATTATTAATTTCGAATAACTTTATTTTCCTTTGATCAAACGCCTTAAAAATTGGTACACAACCACGTCTGTCTATTTTCTCTTAAGTTGTAAATTTTTGTTTCAATCACAAATTTGCGAGAGATTGCGTTTTAAAAAATATTTTTTAATTTTTTATTAAGAAAAATTGGCCGTTATAATTTGCTGAACGCACTCATCCAAGCCATTAGCAAAATAAGGGTAATTCCCAAATTTGGTCCAAATCAGTGAATTATTTTTTGAGTTATCGGTTGGGTACATATATACATATATAAATAAACATTTTAACTGATCATGGAAATGGGTTCCAGAGGCCCTAATTCGTGCCGATTTGAAGAAATTTTCCGAAAATATCACAATCGATACCTCTCTGTTAGTAAATTTTCTTAATGAAAATTCACTAATAGTGGCGCTAATTAGGCAAATAAATTCCATTTTAAATATTTATTGCTCCATGGAAATAACAACATTACAAATATTCCAAGAACAAGTTGTGGATAACAATTGCTTTGCTTTCCAATACAAATATATCAACTTACAAATTTATTGACGTCTTCTCAAGTTTATTTAAAGTAAGAAAACTATCCAAAGAAACCACAGAAAAGGATATGAATATTAAATATCCATAAATAAAAGAGGCGACCAACATATAAGATTGGAAAGGAGAAAGTTACCCATCTCGACAATACCCCAGACAATTGACTTCACAGCTGTCTTAAAATTAAAGAATCATAACTACCGTATTATACGATACTGGTTATCTAAAATCTGAGCTGATCGAAATTTATAAGGTTAACCAATTTTACTTTCATTAACGTTTACATTCACTCATCAATATTCAAGAGATTATTAGGAAAATTAGAGATTTCGAGAGAATAACGATAACAAAATCTAAGATATGAACTGCTTTCACGCTTTGAATAAGGTGTGCTACTATAAGCTATGCATTTTTAAGTAAGTAACTAAAAAATCATTATCAATATAACTAACAGTAAGTCTTTACAAAATAGATATCTTTTGTGGACGGGCGCATCCAATTTATCGATCCAAGGGTTGTATAATAGGAAAAACCATCATTACTGGAGCAGGCGAAATTTATTTTTAACCGAATCTTCAAATCTCCAACGGCGTTTCAGTATTAATGTTTGGTGCGGCATGATTGGCTCGAAAATTATAGTCTATATTCTATGAAGAAATTCTAACAAGTTAACGTTATAAAGAATTATTAAGGAAAATTTTGGTGGGGAGTTCCTAGATAACTTAAATTTGACCGATAGAGATCTTTTTTTTTTACTGGAAATTAGGCCATTGCTGACCCTTTTTGCTCATCTAAACTAACCTACCCTCCACCTTGAGCTCGATCTCAACGACGACAGTGATTTGAAAAATCATCCGCCGCCGGTGAGTCTCGAACCGCCGACCCCCGAGTCCGCATTGGAAAGTCTTCGACTTTTCCGCACGGCCACGGAGACGCTATTTCTGACAGTGAAGAACTTCTTTGAAAACCCTTAAAGTGAGTTACCGTGAAAATTTAAGAAATGCAGGAATTTGCAGGGAATCGATAGTTTTTGGACACATGATGTTCTAGACTTTATAAAAGTACAGAAAAATCGATTGCACTGCACATGATTTAGCAAAAAATCGATAGTTACATGACATGCGATGTACCAGAATTTACTAACTACAAGCAGGGGAAAGGCAAACGACCTGCAAAAATTGACAAGAACTCAAATGTTTTTAAACACACGATACATACGCTAGAATTTGTAAATATACTAGAAACATTTAATCTTACCATAAAAATTGATTAGGAAACACTTTAAGGGTCTTCTATTTTTCACTGTAGAATAATGTTTTCTAGAGTAAGGTAGATGAAAATGACAAATTTCTCAGCAAAGCCGAACAAGATTGTCGCATTTTCTGGAAATATAAGCTTTCTCACCCATCCGGAAAACAAGTGAAAAACGTTGTAGGCGTATATCGAGCGTAATCTGAACTAATTTGTCAGAGAAGTGATCAATATAAAATTCAATAGTGCGTAGATCTACTTCACCTCCACAAGCCGGCATTTTCAAGATTAGTCTATACAGTGTGTAAAAGCCAAATGGAATAAATTCATTATTTCGGTTGCTGTACATTTGTATAAAAAATCCCGAAACACGTCAAATTTAAATTATAAATTGACATTTTTCAACGTGAAAATACGATCCATACCTTCAACCCCCTTCGAATGGCAGGTACAACCCCAAATATTTTAAAGAGGCAGTATAGGCTTGTAATATGTCTGTTCATTCTCTATTCAAAAATGTTATCGTTTTCGAGTTTATTGCAACAATTAAGATAGAATAAAATAAAATCATGTGGTTACCGAAATTCGCTACAATACAACAAAAAACTAAAATGTAATGCAAAATGTAATAAAAAGTAAAATACTAAAAAGAACTATGAATGTCAATGAAGTAGGTGTTCAAAATGTTCACCGCGAACTTTTTGGCAACACGCTAATCTTAAATAAAATTGTCTTCTAACATTATTTAACATATCAGGCGTGGGCGACCTAATCGCACAAGTTATTCGTTCTTTTAAGTCATTTAAATCAAAAGATTTAGTTTTGTACACAATCCTTTTCACATATCCCCATAAAAAGAAATCTAATAAGGTAAGATCAGGTGATCGCGCTGGCCATTATACAGATCCTCGCCTCCCTATCCACCGATTGGGAAATATTGCATCCAGGTACTGCCGGACATTGAGTTGGTGCTCCATCCTGATAAAACCAAATCGTATTCACTGGAACTTGAGGGTTTCCTGGATCAGGATCTAAATTTGCCAAAGTTGGAATGACATCATTTTGAAGTAGTGCCAAATAATTATCGCCATTTAAATTACCCTAGATGAAAAAGGGACCAATGATATGGTTTCCAACAATGCTTGCCCAAACATTAACCTTCTGAGGGTACTGCGTGTGTTCTTCTCTCATCCAGTGAGGATTTGTCGTTGCCCAGTAGCGACAATTTTGCCGATTAGCATGACCGTTAAGTGAAAAAGTGCACTCATCAGAAAACATAACGTCTTCTAATTGGATAATATTGTTATCCAACATGTCCATCATTCGCTCACAAAAATAAGTTCTCCCATCATAATCGTCTTCCATGAGCTGCTGAGTAGGTATCATTTTATAGGGATGCATTTTATTTTCTTTTAATATGTTAACTATCGATGCATGGCTAACATTAAATGTAGTAGATGCCTGTCTAGCCGATGTATGTGGGTTTTACACAAATTCAAGCATCACATCTAATTTGATTTCATCACTCAGTGCATTGGCTACTTTTTTTTAACTGCCTTACATGACCAAACTCGCGCAACTGCTTCTCTATTTTACGCATTGTTTCTTGGGATATAAGCGGTAAATCAGGAAATTCCTCATAAAATAGGCGAGTTACTTCATGTTGTGTTCGGGTTTTATCTCCGTAACCAATCATTTGTATAACTATCATTTAAATGACAACTTATAATTACAAAACAATTTGCTTAGGCGTTTTAAACAAACTAACATTGCCTCTGAAACTCTTTAATGTATTTTTAATGGATACAATGTAAAAAGCACATTACTATGGTTTTTGCTTACTTTCTTATCTTCAAGACCTAACCGGGAAATAAGTTTTGAGTATTTTATAGCGAATTTCGGTAACCACATGATTTTATTATATCTTAACTGTTGCAATAAACTTGAAAACGATAACATTTTTGAATAGAGAATGGACAGACCTTTCAAACGACATATCACAATCCTACACTTCCCCTTTAAAAAATTGGGGGTTGTACCTGTCATTTGAAGGGGGTTGAAGGTAGGGATCGCATTTTCACGTTGAAAAATGTCAATTTATAATTTAAATTTGACGTGTTTTGGGATTTTTTATAATAATGTACAGTAACCGAAATAATGAATTTATTCCATTTGGCTTTTACACACTGTATAAATAAAAAGTTAGGGTGCATTATAGTAGTGAATTTTCATAAGAAATGTACACTATAAGTAAGATATATTATTAAAATCTTGCAAACAAAACAACCAAAAAGGTATTTGACATAAGTTTTACTATGGCTCAAGATCGAAGGTTATGGCTTAATGGGAAATTGAGTTATCGGATTTGAAATCTTTTTACGAAAACTCTCTACCACAACGTACTTGCTGCACCCAGACCCTGTTCACCGCTTAATTAACTGTTGCTGTATACATACTTTTTTAAATGACAAAATATTGTAGCTCTCTATGTGAGACTGACAACCTTAAATTCATTTTTGGAAATATATTTTTAACAAATTAAATGGGGTAACAATTTAAACATAAATTGAAAAACTGGTTCGCGGCTTCTTCACGGGAGTTCTCCCCCTTCTAGATGCTTACAGCCAGCCTCAATGCATAAACAAGTGAAGTTTCCTCGGATCAACCCCCAAGAAAGTTGAGGGACGTGCGGTGAATAAGGGTTCTGGGCGATGTAAACAGGGTTTTAAGGAAGATAGCTGCAAAATGGGTAAAAGGTAGCTTATAGCTAAGCTGTTGTTTTCGAACTTTCCGCTCACATTTCCTTTTTATCTTCTTTCCTGCCCAGCACCCATATTCACTGCTGGTCCTGTAACTTTCTTAGGCGCCGTTTACAAGAAATTTTTCTTGTGGTATGTGCATCCAGAAAGGGTTCTAAGCAGGTTTCTGAACATTTTTTCTGAAAGTCGCCCATGTGCTAAACTGCAAATTTACTGAAAATTAGTTCTTATTTCCAAGATGAATGTACATGCTAAATTATAAACGTGGTAGGTATTTTTCCTTATTAATCGTTTGGATGATCCAGTTTAGATTTAATCTTCATACAAATTCTCACAACGTAAAAACGAACTTCCACCACGTAAAAATAGTATTAAAGTGCATATGCATCTGCGGTATCACCATTGCATTTTCTATTGTAGGGTAAGTACTTTTCGATACCTTCTCGTACACCAATAAGTAATATTATTACTATTACTATTTTTCACACATTCAATGTGATGTGCTTTTCTTGTTAAATTTTTATTACTGCTTGTTTTGTTTTCATTTTAACTTAACAAACGTTTATTATATTTCATTTTTTTTGAATGACTGTTTATAATTAAACTTAATATTAAAACTTGATATAACTTATTGTTTTCTATATTATTCTACTTTTAATGGGAAATCTTACCAGCTGACTTTCAAAATCCTCATTCTTGGTTGCCCTTTCCAACTCTATCTAAACAACCGACCAGATGGATGAATAAAACACATAAAAAATAAACAGAAACACACAAAAAACCAAACACAAAATACTAGAACAGTAACATACTAGATGCGAAACGGAAGTAATCCAGCAACACCGGCTAGGTCAGTAACATTTTATAATATATAGATCACTAATCGATAAAAACAAGCGCATATCGCACTCTTAACACTGATAAAACAAGAAAAACAAACAGAATAACACTTAATGTCACAACTTGCCCGTAACACTATCATGTATCACGGAATATAAACAATATAAGACCATGAGGAACACACAACTAATGGTCTGCTAGTAGAATCTTAATCGCAGAATAACCGAGGCTTCAAGAACAACTTCACCTCTAGAAACCGATAGAGAAGACTGACTTCAGAACAAGTGGGTGTAGTGTGGACGCGGTAGAGTAAAAGCAGGTAGGAAGAAAGCAGTTTTGATGACTTGGAGTTACCTCGGCGAGGAGATTAGCGTGGATTACCTGGCCAGGTATCTTAGACTTGTTTCCTATCGACCAAACAAACACTCAGGGCATTCTTTAACCACAATTGTACAGTAATTTACATTCTTAGTCTAGAAGCAACTGAAGACTGAAGATACGAAAGATACTTTGTGCAATGAAGAAATCGTTCGACCGTGATTTTGAATCTTGGATTTTCTATAAAAGGAATCTAAAATAATATGAAGAAGAACGAAATAATTGTAGCTGGGGAACGCAAGGTAGGTGAGTATAGGTGCAACCATAAGTGGTTATTGAGTTTTTAAAGCCACAAATTGCATATGATTTCTTTACAAAAATGAAAACACTGAAACGTATATAAGCTAAGTTTGTATATTATGTAGACTTTGAGGAATGTTTAGTCATTATTTTAATTAAAATTTAGTTACGTACAGATGTAGAGACTACATCTCTGGTGTCAGGGTTTTTTGGTACCCTGTAATCGGTTTTGCCCTTTTACATCATCAGACAGGGGAAAATTACATTTAGTTATACGCATTAATGACAAATGTAAATAAAAATCCGTTGCTGGGTTTGCGACTTTTGATTAAAAAACAAATAACACAAAAATTACAAACGCCCTCTTGAATATAATAAAATTATATATATATATATATATATATATATATATATATATATATATATATATATATATATATATATATATATATATATATATATATATATATACATATATATATATATATATATATATATATATATATATATATATATATATATATATATATATATATATATATATATATAATGAATATCAATATTTACCATGAAAATTTTATGACTAATATATTATTACTCTGATTATTATTATTATTATTATTATTATTATTATTATTAATTTGGTACAGTCTGTACAGTGTGTCCCAAACTGAATGGGAATGTATTGCTATCTCCTTTACTATTAGAGATAGGGAGACGGTTAAATTAGCAATGTTTTGTAGCATATCATGCTTGTTCCAAATATTGCTTGTATTTTGTCCTGCCTCTTTTCGTTTTCGAGTTATTTGGAAAAAAACAAAATGTGTCGATTTCTTTTTTCTTCAGTACCTAAGTAGGCGTTTAGAATCTTTTGACATGTTGGGGTGTTATATTCGTTCTAACCGAAATACTCAGGCAGCTGCAAATTCATATCAAAATAACTACCCAGAAAGACGACAACCAAACACCAAAAATTTTCGCAGGATAGTGACTAATCTATTAAACGACGGTAGCTTCCACCCAAAGAAACTACCAATGCCTAGAAATGAAGAATGAAATAATGACGTTTTACAGGTTTCAAACGAAAACCCTCCACAATCTGTTCGGTTTTATGGTGAATAAATTGACGTTCCAAAAAGTACGGTACACCGTGCATTAAAGCAATGTCATTAGTATCCATACCAACCTACTATCATACAAGGCTTAAATGTTGACGATTACCCTAAGCGACTTCAATTCTGCAGATGGTATCAAGGACAATGTCAGCAAGATGAAATTTTTCATTTGAAAATAATATGGACTGATGCATCCAGATTTACAAATTGTGGTGTGTATAATCTCCATAATAGGCATTATTGGGCAATTGAAAATCCCCATCTAAAGGAAGACAGACGATTGCAAGGTAGACTTGGTATTAATGTTTGGTGCTGCTTATTAGGTAAAAAACTGTTATTTTTATTTGTAGTTTAGAAAGTTAATTTTAAAAAATTTCAGATAACTTCATTGTTGGTCCGTTCTTTTTTGAAAATAATTTAACTGGGGAACGGTATCTTAATCTATTGAGAAATGATATCTTACCAACAATTAGAAGAGTTCATGATAATTTAGACGAGATTTGGTACCAACAAGACGGTTGTCCAGATCACAATGCTAGGATCGTCAAAGAATTTTTGCACCAAAATTTTAATAGACGTGTCATTGGTAACAATGGGCCGGTTCATTCGTCTGATCGAAGTCCTGATATAATAACACCCATGGATTTTTATTTTTAGAGTACTCTGAAGAATGATGTGTAAAAATCATATCCACCACAAAATGTCAATGAATTACGAAACAGAATCATGGAAGCTATAAATCATATCAACCAAAACGCCCTTGTCAGAGTTTGCAGGCATGTTTCAAATAGGTGTATAAAGTGCATTGAACAAAACGGTGACCATATTGAACAATTTTCTATTTAGTGTATGTTTAAGTTTCTATTTTATTATTTGTTGAGTTACGTTTATAATTGTGTTGTTTTGTGGAGTTTAAGTTTGTATTTGTTATTGCCGGGTTTCGTTATTAAACTGTTTCACATAATATTACCTAGCATTATTACCTAATTAAGTATTGTAAATTAAATCACAATATTTTTTATCGTGAATCATTACTCAAAATTATGTTAAAAGTAGAAGTCTATTGTTAGACTCCATGGCCTACTGTTTTTTGAACACTTTTTTTGTCATTTGTTTTCTGGTATTGGATTTTATAGCCTACTATCCTTAAAACGGTTTTTCTCAAAATTGTCAATGCAATTACAAGATTTCGCAAGCATGATGTACATCATTGGAAAGCTCTTATCGCAGGCTATCACATGAGCAAAAAATCCAATATGGCTGCCATAATAAAAACAAACGTAGATACCTGTAACTCAAAAACAAATGACAATCCAAAGTTGAGAATGGCACAAAAAGATCACCCTGTAAAAAGTGTCCTGATAATGTGCAAGTCTTAGACATGTCAGATCAACGCCTACTTAGATATTGAAGAAAAAAGAAATCGACAAATGTTGTTTTTTTTCTTTCAAAATAACTCTAAAACAAAACCAAGTCATATTTGGAACGAGCATGAAATTTTACAAAACATTGCTAATTTAACCGTCTCCCTATATCTAATAATAACGAAGATTAGTAATACATTCCCATCCAGCTTTCCTACCTTGCTCAGTGGGCTAGACCTGAACTTGGAAGCAGCAGATCGTGAAAACAGCAGCTTTTAAAATTTGAAGATGTTGAAAAATGACAACAATAAGGTACAACAATAGAAATACAAATAAAAGTGTGCTAGAAGAGATAAGAGAATATTTTTGCTACAAGAAATTGAGACGATGAAGGCAAAACTTGTTGGTGATTCTGAGACATTAACTTTTTACAGGGTTCCCACTAAAAGCAGCAGATCAATTTCCCTGACTTTTCCCTGACTTTTCCCTGATTTCCCTGACATGCCAAAACCTATTGACCTTAATTTGGTATTCATAATCTACCCCAGAAATGTGTAACACACCACTGCAGAATACAGTAGGTCTTCGCCTCATGGCGGAAAACACTTCCCCAAAATTACATTTGTAAAACATACACATTTTCCTTACCAATAAACGAAAACGCTACTTTATAGAAATAAGCACCTATCATTGTGTTTTAATTATTTATCATAAAACGGAAAAAAAAAATTCCCTGACACGGACAAAAATTCCCTGACTCTTAGTCAATTTTTACAATTTTTCCCTGACAAACTTTTCTTCTTCTACAAATTCCCTGATTTTTCCCGCTTTCCCTGTTTTCCAGGCGAGTGGGAACCCTGTTAAGAACCTTATTTCAAGTATAGATTACTTTTTTTATTTCAACAACACACAACGAGGGCTTACAGCCTAAATACTATCGTACCGTGGGTGTCGACAAGAAGGAAAGCGACAACTTGTTAATTCTGGACTTGAAGGTTTGGGGATTCGAAGGAGAAGGAAAAACATGTGCCGGCAAGGAATTACACAACTTGGAAGTCCTCGCTGGAGCTTGAAAGGACTTTGTTTTTGATGTGGTTATTAAACGAGTTTTTTGCCTCAGAAGGAATGCGGACATAGCGGTTTCTTGCGTCGTTAAATGATTGACGGTTTTCTTGACTGGGATTGTGTAGAAGCGTTTTGTGAACTTTGACGTTTTCAAGTCTGGCTTTGTCACATGATTTAAAGAACCAGGGCTTTTGAGTGGCTGAAGAGGTTTTCTGTATACGTGGAATAAATAATTCCATGCCAGCTTGGATAATTTCGGTGACGTTTTGTGAGATATCAGAGGGGTCAGGATGAGAGAAGCAGGCAGACGCCCATGGAAATGAAGAAAAGTAATCCCGCATGTCATCCCAGTTCGCGGAGTTGTAGTGCCAAACGATACGTGCGTGTGATGACTGTGTGACCTTGGGTTGCATTGCGCAGGAAGCAGTGACCATGCCGTGGTCTGAGCGACTAAGGGGGCGGTGACTAATATCTTATAGCATTCAGGTTTTGTAGTAAGAAGGAGATCCAAGGGATTTGAGCTGTGTGTTGGGATGAGAGGAAAGTAAGTAGGTTGCTGAACCATATTGGCTAAAGAATTGCTGACTGCAAAGGCCTCCGCTGCTCTTCCTTGTGGATCGGTTTTTGAAGATCCTAGCCATTCCTTATTATGGACATTGAAGTCACCAAGAATAGTGATCTCGGAGGAAAAAAGGTAGTCGAAGAGTTGGACAAAGTTGTTGTCAGAAGGTGACCGGTAAATGCAACAGATGAATTTAGTTGCAGCCCTGAGAGAGAGAGTTTCATCCAAAGTATGTCTTTTCTTCCAGCTTCTAAAATGGGGAGTCTGGTGCAGGGTAGATTGCCACGGACGTATGCGCACACGCCTCCATGCAATCTAAAGGAAGTAAGGAGCTCATACCGCAGGAAATTAAGGTGATTAGTGGCTGTTTTGGCACTGATTTGGGTTTCGGTGAGGAAGAGGAGTTGGGTCCGATTAGCCTGGAGGAAATGATGGACGGAATTCAGGTTAGAATTTAGGTCACATATATTCGAGAAGGACATGTTAAATCTTGATGCCGGCGCCCCCTGCACACCCCTCTCCCGGAGATCCGAATGGAGGGGTATTTTATCTCCGGATTCTTTTGTACAAGGAGGAGCCACCATCATTTTTGTTTATAAGGGAAACCGACTCATACACCAGAACCGGAAACATCCGTTGGGACTTCACCGGCCGCTTGATGTAAGGGGTAGTACCTCCTCGGGCGTGAAAAAAAAAATACTTTACTATCACGTAAAGGAAAAGTCCACTAGCACCTGCCACGTGGAAAAAGTAAAGAGGTGGGCCAATAGGAGTCATCGTTGCAAAACAAGACAACATCGCGTTTAGACTGTGATGAGGATAGTTTCTTAAAAAATTATAGCTGAACATAAATTAACAGAAGCAACTTCAGAACTCTTCATATTCATCATATTTGACAACTACACCTGCATCTGACAAGGTTATTTAATAATGACATAATAATAATCATAATAATAATAGTACATTACGGTCTCTTTCATTTCCATTCGGTAAATAGATTGTATAGTATATTATAAATTGTTTTAATATCTTGAGAAGTTCCCAACACGCGAAAAAAATTGAATAAACATAAGCGTAAGATAATAAGCCTGCCAGACTCGATGTTGCCAGTCCAAGGAAATTCAAAATTACAGAAACAGTTGAAGTGTGGAGAGGTTTCCGCTGTGAAAAAACAAGGACAGTACATTCATTAATGATACACTGTTGTCAGATGTTGTAGGAAATTTCTAAACGTAGATTTTCATAACTTTTCTTTTGACATTAACAAAACATTTTTACCGAATTTTCGCAGAAATTTTTTTTCAAATAGCGAATTATCTCACAAAAATGTTTATCTGATTTATTTGAGAAAAAGGTTTGTTTACAATTGTTGTGTGAAACCATGTTTAGCGCAGTTTTAATGCAACTCTTTTTGACGAACTTCCTGAAAAATAATATTTTAATAAATTTTCGTGCAAAAAGATTCCTTTAGGGAATTGTCGTTTGATAACTTTTTGTCAGCAATTTTTGTAGAAATAATATTTTTTAGCAAATATTCGTAAGAATTTTTTTGTTTATTTTGATTTTTATAAACAATTGTTCAGCGCATTTTAGGAATTTCTTTTCCAATTTTGGTGGAAAACACTTTTAGTGAAGAACTAGAACTATAACCCGTATCCGAATATGTATGGTTTGCACATGCGCAAACCAACTTTGTTAGTTTTTAAGTTAGCCCCCACGTGTTTGGTATCATGTTACTCGTCTCGAAAAGTAGAATTCAAAAATAGTACCTACCGCCGCCGGAAGCGGCGATAGGGGGCGGCGGCTGTAAATTCAGTGAAGATTGGAAACTGTGATGAACGCTGATAAGCACACTTGGAGAACCCAAATCACCATAATACATTTAAAAAACCTGATGATCGTTTTACTAACCAAGTTAGCGTCATCAGAGGATTAATAATTCTAAATATCTTATATCCACAATTCTATATTCTTCTGCAGGTAGTCGGTCACTAACGATTTAGGGAGGTTTAACGCTAAAATTAACATATTTCGTTTGGCGCAAATATCTGTATTCTTTTATTATTTATCGACGTGCTTCTGCCGGTATTGATTTCGTAAAGTAATCTTATCAGGAGGCTACCTATGGGCGACGGAGCGAGATTCATACACTTTTTATTATTACTATATTACATATATAGTAATATAATAATAATAAAAAGCAATAAGCTACATATATACTTTCGAAGGCGTTTAGCTGTCCTGGTTGTCTAACATTTTTTATTTATTCTAGATTCTCTTCATTAACGTGGTGATTATTTTTCAAATATTTCGGGCGACAGAAGATTTATCTATAGTATCGTATCTTAATTGTGCTAAATGTTCTTTGAATCTAATTCCAATAGATCCTTTTGTTTGTCCGACGTATTTAAGATCACAATTTTTACAGGTCATTTAATATATTCCCGACATTTTGGCCATTCTATCCTTGTCTTTTGGGTTTTTTGTCGAAGATGTTAGTTGCAAATTGGGTTTTTAAAAAATGCTATCTAGCCCCCTCGTGAGTCAAGGGTTTTTTCGGCTTTCTCTTTTCTATAAGTCGTTGATTCCGCTAACATTTTCTTTGTTTTCTGTTTGTTAATTAACTTCTCCACTAAGCAAGCAGTGTATATTTTGTGCGTACATATGATGTGAGTCTTTCGGAATGTAGCTTAGAGTGGTGGTGTCCTTTTTATGAACATCGAATTCTAAAGTGTCTTTCTTTTTGATAACTAGTACATCTAGTAAGTGTAATTTATTATTAACTTCTAATTCATGGGTAAATTTTATAGAATAAAATTTATTTTGTAATTTGGTAATAAAATCTTATATTCTGCAAATGTTTGTGTTAAGCAGTGCGAAAATATCATTCACGTAACGAAAGCGCCCTCTAGGAAAATACTCACTTTTAATTCAAGATCTGTTTCAAATCTACTCATGAAAAGGACTGCAATAAATGGCTATAGCGGGTTGCCCATTGCCGTGCTTTGGGTTTATTCAAAAAACTCATTGTTGAATTGAAAAATATTTTGTTTAATACAAAGGTTTGTTAAAGTAATTTAAATAAAGAACCTTTTCGTTTATGTTGTTAATTTTTAAGAACTCTTCTAAATGCTTTAACGTTTGCTTCGTGGGAACGATAAGAGACAATGAGGTTACATCAAATGAAATCAAAACCTCGTCTTCAGTCAATTTAGCCTCTTTAATTTTATTAATAAATTCAAGTGAATTTGTTACTGAAAAACTTTCTGTTTGACGGGCAAACTTTTAAACTCATTTGTCAACCACTTTGCTAAATTTTATGTCGAGGAATCTATAGCTGGAACAATAGGTCTCACTGACTTTCCCGATTTATGAAGTTTTGGGAGATCGTACTTTTTGGAGACTTTAGGATTTGCAACTTGTAACTTTCTTCCTTGATATAAGGTTGCGACAGAACCTCGGTGGTTCAGGGGTAAGAACGTGTGCCTCTGAACCGAAGGGTACTGGGTTCGATCCCGGGGTACTCCTTTCACTTTTTCAGTACAAACTGTAACATTAACATTAACCGAGGTTCTGGCATTGTATTTGAGCAAGTTGAATGTCTGCAGGTTCCGCCCTTCGGAGGGGGCGTAAAGCCGTCAATCCCGTGTCCATGCGATGTTGGGCACGTTAAAGATCCCTACCCTTCTTACAGAAAGACAGGGGTTCGGCAAAATTTCCAGGAGAGTGAGATGAAACTGCTCCCTGGCGTCGGTGATTGGCCATAGTCGCGGAAATAGGCCGACGTTAAAGAAACAAAACACACACATAAGGTTGCGACAACCCTTCAGACAATTTTTTACGTCCGAAATCATTTTTGGTAGCGGGTTTTATTTAGCAACTAAATAAAAACCCACTACTTCCATATGCGTCTCGTTTGGGAGGACCAACGGGCATCTCTAATACTTCTCGTGTTGATGTGTTACTTTTCCAAAGCCAGCTTTCATTTCAAGCAAATAGGTTGGTTATTGTTGGAAAATGTAGACAAGATCAGATCTATTTTTCTCGAAAACGGTGCAGAAGCTTAAGGAGGCACTTTCGAATTTGTTTTTGATGACAACAAACTCCTGCACTCACTGAAAAGAAGATGGTGGCATCTTACCATTACCACCTCACTTTTCAGTTATGTGAGGTAAAACTGCTCCTTGGCGTCGGTGATTAGCCGTAGTCGCGGAAATTAGACCGACATTAAAAAAAAAGTTAACTATGCCAAATTATTTCGCATGCTTGAGTAAAGACGCTTAATTACTATTATTAAATTATTACTGCATTTGTTTAACGTGGCAACAGTGAAAAATGATAAAAGCAGCATGTAATTATATGTTAGAAGTAAATATTTTAATTAGTGTGAGAATCTCATGATGTACCTACATTCATGTTATTCTCTGTTTCTATGTTTATGTGTTTAAGCTAATTAAATATCACATAATTATAGCCACTTGCTGCTGCCTCCGTGGAGGAATGGATATATCTTTGGGTTACCAAACCAGGTATAGTGAGTTCGAATCAATTTTTTTCGTTAATTGTTGCCCGTATTTGGTGAAACCGTTCCATGGTAAATACACATGTAGAGACTTCTCCTCTGGCTTCACAAGTACTCGTTTTCTTCACCGTAACCGGCTGCGCCATTCACGACAAAAAGGAAAAGCACGGGACGCAGCAAGTGCGTTATGGTAGTGAATTTTTATTAAATGCTTCAAATTTGAATAACTCAATTTTCTATAAACTTAGAAAGTTTAATTTTGGTAGGTAGTAAGGTCTTTCCTAGCGCAAGATATCCACCAAATTTCATTAAAATAACTTTGTAATTTTCGTAGAAAAAAAATTTTTTCAAAAGAAAATTTAAAATTTTAATAACTCAATTTTCTCTAAACTTAGAAAGTTGAATTTTGGTAGGTAGTCAGGTCTATTCCGAGGCAACGTACATAGTAAATTTCATTGAAACAGCTTTCTTACTTTCGGAGAAAAAGATTTTTTTCGAAAGAAAACTCAACATTTTCCCGGAAAACCACGTCCGATTTTTCTGACTAACGAACTCATCCAAGCCATTAATAAAAGAAAGGCACTTGTCAAGTTTCATCGAAATCGGTTAATTATTTTTTGAGTTATCAGACGGATACATACATACATATATATATATATATATATATATATATATATATATATATATATATATATATATATATATAT
The DNA here is from genome assembly GCA_964006375.1 of Tillus elongatus. Lineage (NCBI taxonomy): Eukaryota > Metazoa > Arthropoda > Insecta > Coleoptera > Cleridae > Tillus > Tillus elongatus. Next base: position 129,314,286 of record OZ023267.1, read on the forward strand.
ATATATATATATATATATATATATATATATATAAACATATAAAAATTGAAACTGACCCCGGATATGGGTTCTAGGGGTCCTAGTTCGCGCTCATTTGAAAAAATTTTTGCAAAGTCTTACCATCCATACCTCACACCTGTATTTTCTTTCTAAAAAAATTCATATCTTCGTAAATAACAAAGTAAGGGCAACCAAATTTGGTACGCGTGTTTGTATTACAAAGAATTCTGTACCAAAATTTTGGTCCCTAGCTTTAAAGACAAAGAAGTTATGGGCAGTTAAAGAAACAAATTTTGGAGTGTTTCTCAAAACGTCAAACTCGCAATTTTAAACGTCAAAATTGGCAACGTTTAGGCAAAAAATGTCAAACAAATACCGATTGTGAAAAGAAAATGTTGCAAACCCTTTCCGATTCAACAGTCATTGCCCTTCATTTTACTAAAATATTTACAGAATATCCATTTCAAATAGACCCTTTATCTGATGCTTTGGCTGTCAGTTTAGTTAAGTTGATGCTGTTTTGGATATTTATTTCTAGATTTAGTGAAGTTTATGGTTTAACGGTCTATAATTTTTTTAGCTAATTTTCGTAGAACAAATTTGTTAATGCATTTTTGCATTTTTTTATCGAAATATGATGCGTTCATAAGAAAAAAATCTGGACGCGGTAAGTGCGTTTTGGTAGCGAATTTTCGGTAAATTTGCAGATCAGCTCCCGAACGCTTTTCAAAAAACTGTTTTCAGAAGCCTACCTGCCCCCCCTGGATCCACAAACCCCAAGAAAAATTTCTTGTTCACACCCCCCAAGGAAGTTACGGGGCCAGGAGTGAATAGGGGTGCTGGCCAGGGTAGGTAGTAAAAAGGAAATATGAGCAGAAAATGCGAATAAAACGGGCTTGAAAGTTGTCTTTTTCACATCTTGAAGCCATATCCCCCTTAAACCCTGCCTACCCCGCACAGCACCCCTATTCCCCCATCTGCCGTAACTTCCTTGGCGGGTATGAACAGGAAATTTTCCTTGTGGTTTATGCAACGAGGGTGGTTGTATGCACGCGAGGGGGGAAGGAACACCACACGACGAAGCAGCCACCCCCAACCCCCCAACCATACCGCAAGTCAAAGCGTGGCGGGGCCGGCTTCGTCGCAGGCATTTTCCTTCCCCCCTCGTTGCATAAACCACAAGAAAAACTTCTTGTTCATATCCCCCCAAGGAAGTTGCGTGACCTGGGGGCGAATAGGGCTGCTGGGCGAGGTAGGCGGGGTTTAATGGGGATATGGCTTCAAATAGACAGCTTTCAAGCAGTTTTCTTTGTTTTTGCTGCTCATATTTCCTTTTTACTACATACCCCGCCCAGCACCCCTATTCACTCCCAGTACCGTAACTTCCTTAGGGGGTGTGAATAAGAAATTTTTCTTGTGGTTTGTACATCCAGGTGTGGTCCTAGTAATATTTCTAAAAACAATTTTTTGAAAAGCGTTGGGGATCTAATCTGCAAATTTACCGAATTTTCATTACATCCTTCAAATTTTAATAACTTAATTTGCTATTAGCGTAAGCTTTGTTGGTTAGGAAACCAATATTTAAGTTTTTTTTCGGAAAATTTTTGTATATTTTCAAACCATAAGTAATTTTGATAAAATATAGTACATTGTTTCTACTACATAGGCCATACCGGTAATCAGATTGATGCCTGCTCGCATTTGCTATTTAAAACATGTTTATGGAAATTCACTTCCATAACACATTTGCTGCATCCAGACTTGTGAAAAATGTTTATATATTTTCAAACAATAAAGTTATTTCGATGAAATATGGTACATTGTTTCTACTATATAGGCAACCAAGTTTGATGCCTGCTTTCATCAAAGAAAGACATTTGCTATTAAAAATATTTTAAAGAAAATTCGCTACCATAACGCACTTGCTGCGTCCAGAGATTTTTAAGTATTTAAATAACTTTGAATAACAGTTAAAAGATTGAGAAAAATCTGAAATAAAATTCACAACAGTTTCAGATAGAGAGTCGAGTGGATAAGGTGGCAGTGACAGTATGTGTTTTATAAATTCTTGCCAAGCCCCGTCGTCTATGTCTGTTTCCTGTAGACATAACTAACACATTTACATACAATAGGTATGTGGGTATACTCGTATACCCATGCATATGTAGATACACGATTTTTATATACATATAGTAATTATATCGAACACCTCTTGCTTGATCCAAAATGACATACTATCAAATCATCATAAATCAATGATCATTTTTTAGCAATGTGGTTTCAGTCTCTAGCAATAAACGAATGAGATGCTGTTGCCATTTCTTTTTATTTCAACAACACACCACGAGTACTCACAGCCTAAATACTATCGTACCGTGGGTGTCGACAAGGAGGAAATAGGCAACTTGTTAATTCTGGACTTGAAGGTTTGGAGGTTCGGGGGAGAAGGAAAAACATGTGCCGGCAAGGAATTCCACAACTTGGAAGTCCTCGGGACAAGAGAGCAGGCATAACAAGATGTTCTATGTCTGGTGACCTGAAAAGTAAAAGGGTGCATTCGCTCTGTTCCCCTGGTAGATCTGTTGGTGGCAGCAGTTGGAGGAACTATGTAAGAAAGCTCCTCTGAGCAATGCCCGTGCAGATAAAAGAGAGAGAGGTCACCTACGGCACGTCGGTGGGCAAGGGATGGTAGCCTTTGGATTAGGGTAGAGTCACCGATGAGACGTATAGCTCTCTTCTGATTGGAGTCCAGGATAGCGAGTGTAGAAGCGGCAGCAGCACCCCAGATGTGGGAGCAGTATTCGAGGTTTGGTCTTATTTGTGAAGTATATAAGGTATAGAGATTAGCTGGTGAAAAGTATTTGCGAGCCCGGAAGAGGAAACCTAATTTCTTATCAGCCGCTTCTGCAATTGATGTGACATGTTGGTGCCAATTGAGATTTGGATCCACAGAAATTCCAACAAGTGAAAAGGACTCATTACTTTGAATAACTTGGTTGTTTATTGTGATGGGTCTAGGGCTGGTGTATCTCTTATGAGAAAGAATGCATGACTGTGATTTGGTGGGGTTCAATTGTACAAGATTTCTACTTCTCCAGTCTAATATTTTTTGGAGATCCACGGAGACAGAACCCTCCATGAGTCTGCGATCCTCATCTAATTGGGCTAAAGAGACAGGCTTAGAATATTGTATATTTGAGTGGAGGGTGCTGTCGTCCGCGTAACTGTGAACTGTGTTGGATGTGCTAGAGAGGAGGTCATTGATGTAGTTTAGAGGAATGGCCATCCACGATAACAGAAATGCTACGGTTGGAGAGGAAATGTGTGTCCAAGTACAGAGTTTTGGTGGTAGGTCATAAGCCGGAAGTTTATTAAGCAGCGCAGCGTGCCAGACCTGGTCTAATGCTTTGGATATGTCTAGAGCGACAATCTGGGATTCACCGTGTAGTTCCATAGACTTGTTCCAAGAATGGGTGACAAAGGAAAGGAGGTCGGCAGTTGATCTGCGCTGACGGAATCTATACTGCCTTTCGTGGATTACAGTGTGTTTTTCAAGAAATTTTAGTAGTTCGGTGTTTATATACTTTTTCATCACTTTAGAGACGACTGAGAGGAGAGAAATAGGCCTGTAGTTGCTAGGAAGCGCTTTGGATCCTTTCTTGGGGACAGGTTGTACTCGAGCAGTTTTCCAGTTACTAGGGATAATGCCTCTATTGTAAGATGTCTGAAACAGACGAGTCAGGACAGGAGCAAGTTCTGGTGCGCATTTTTGGAGAACAATTGCTGGGATCTCGTCAAGGCCAGAGGCTTTCCTGGTATTAAGAGAAGAGAGCATCTTTCGTACCTTTTTAGTTTTGAAAATGATATCCGTCATTTTATGTGCGACATTGAGGACTGTTGGTGGTTGAACATTTGGAGGTGGGTTGAGAGTAAAATTGCCGGCAAACAACGAGGCAAAAAGTTCAGCCTTGCCCAGGGCGGTAGAAACAATTTCATCCCCTGAAACAAGAGGTGGGAACGTGCTGTTGCAGAAATTATTCCCAATATATTTAGCAAGAGTTCAGAAGGGTTTGATGCCGTTGGAGCTTGAGAGGACTTTGTTTTTGATGTGATTATTAAACTATTTTTTGCTTCAGAAATAATGCAGACATAGTGGTTTCTTGCGTCGTTTAATGCTTGACGGTTTTCTTGACTGGGATTGTGTAGTAGCGTTTTGTGAGCTTTGATATGCTCACGGTGTTAGGCGAATATCTTCCAACTTACAGAGAAGCGGAACGAATGTATGCAGAGAGGTACCCTGGCCGTGTTCCTCAATCTCACAACGTTTTCATCACGCACCTGGCGCATCGAATTCGAACATCTCGTCAAATTCAACCCCAACATAGTAATTATCAGCAAATTAGGCGGCCGGTAAGGGACGAAATGACACCTGACATTTTGGCTGGTATTGCTTCGTCGTGGGGATTTTTCTTCCCCCCTCGCGTGCATAGAACCACCCTCGTTGCATAAACCACAAGAAAAATGTCGTTCATACCCGCCAAGGAAGTTACGGCACCTGGGGGAATAGGGGTGCTGTGCGGGGTAGGCAGGATTTAAGGGGGATATGGCTTCAAGATGTGAAAAAGACAGCTTTCAAGCCCGTTTTATTCGCATTTTCTGCTCATATTTCCTTTTTACTACCTACCCCGCCCAGCACCCCTACTCACTTCTGGTCCCGTAACTTCCTTGGGGGTGTCAACAAGAAATTTTTCTTGGGGTTTGTGGATCCAGGGGTCTAGGCAGGTTTCTGAAAACAGTTTTTTTAAAGCGTTCGGGAGCTAATCTGCAAATTTACTGAAAATGGGCTACTAAAACGCACTTACTGCATCCAGATTTTGTTCTTACAAACATGCATCATATTTCGATAAAAAATGCAAAAATGCATTAACGAATTTGTTCTACGAAAATAAGCTAACAAAATTATAGACCGTTAAACCATAAACTTCAGTAAATCTACAGCGAAAGCATCAACTTAACTAAACCGACAGCCAAAGCATCAGAGAAAGGGTCTATTTGAAATGAATTTTCTGTAAATATTTTAGTAAAATGAAGGGCAATGACGGTTGAATCTGAAACTTAAGGGTTGGCAGAACACTCTTCTTGCAACATTTTCTTTTCACAATCCGTATTTGTTTCACGTTCTTTGCCTAAACATTGCCAATTTTGACGTTTCAAATTGCGAGTTTGACTTTTTGAGGAAAACTCCAAAATTTGTTTCTTTAAGTGCCCATAACTTCTTTGTCTTTAAGCCAGAGACCTAAATTTTGGTACAGGGTTTATTCTACTTTACAATACAAATACGCGTACTAAATTTGGTTGGCCGTATTTAGTTATTTCCGGAGATATAATTTTTTTTAGAAAGAAAACACAAATTTTTCCAGGAAAACCTTGTCTGATTTTCCTGGCTAACGAACTTATCCAAGCCACTTGCAAAAGGAAGGTAGTCACCAAATTTGATCAAGATTGGTCCATTATTTTTTGAGTTATCGGTCGGATATATATATATATATATATATATATATATATATATATATATATATATATATATATATATATATATATATATATATATATATATATATATACAGATCTCCTCATTAGCGATTTTTTTTTTAATTCGCTAAATATTATTAGCGTCAAGATTAAATTGAAGAGAACGCGGCGCCAGGATACTAATATAAATTTCTTGATAGAAATTATATTGATAGACATCTTCTAAGGTGATGACTCAAACTATAATGGGTGTTGTTCCCCAGGTACCAAATTCCAACATACAACAGAAAATCTCGTCAAAACATCTTACTACTATGAAATTTTAAAATAGGTAATGCAGGTATTTCTCAAGTAAGTCAGGTAGAGATTTTTAACGTTTGTGTGTTGGTATGCTGTGTTGTATATACCAGTCATCTCAAGATCTCCAGATTCTAGACACACCTGTCTGTATTCCGTATTCTCTGTGCATTATTCACATCTACAATGGAAACTCCCACGTTCCCCCCCCCCCACCCTTCCAAACTAGGATTTCTAAAGGAGGGTACACATGGAACTAAAGGAAATTTTATTTAGCAAAGATATTATTATATCCAGCATATGTCGATTCATTTAGCTACAAAATTTCCATGCCACTTATAGATTAACGAAAATTCTGGACGCAGCAGGTGCGTTCTGGTGCAGAATTTTCGTAAAAATGTTTTTTTAATGTCAAATATGTCTTGCTTTTAAAAGAACGACATCAGATTTGAAATAGCTTTGTTGCTTCAAAAATACAAACATATTTTCCGAAAATAAACTTAAAAAGTTCCAGAAAAAAACTGGCCCGATTTTCCTGGCCAACGAACCTCTTCAAGCTATTTACACACCTGACAAGATATATTTATTGACAAACAGCTTTAGGACCAAAGTTTTAAAAAATATATATAAAAATTTGCAAACATTTATGTTACAAAATTCACCTTAGAGAAATTGCCTTCAGTAATGTTACACTAAATCATATTTTTCACAAAAATTCGACAACTTTTTTTTGACAATAACTTACTAAACATTTATGATTAATTACAAGCATATCACAAAAATCTTACAAAAAATTATTTCTACGGAAATACTAAAAAGGTTTCTGCGAAAAATTTTCAAACTGGGCCACTATTTGATAGCGCCCGTATACGGTAGCTCGATTTTTTCAACGAGTAATACAAACAAAAACCCCTCTAAATGCGTAATTTCCATGGGGCTCCGCTATCTATTGGTCAAAACGCCGTATTACAATTTGTGATATGTGTTTGCGATATGTGCCAAAAACGTGAAAAATTGCAAAACATTTGAAATAACTCAAAAACGATGAACGATATCAATTTTTTTTTCCTTACCAACGTGCATTGTAATTCGATGGAAAATGCAGCAACAAAGGGGTTTCTATTAAAAAAAGAAAGTGTGTATCACCAACGACTTATGGGCCACCCTGTGATTATCAAAATAGGTTTATAAGATGCAGCTTGAGACACCCTATAATTAATATATACAATTTTTTCTCATATCTTGTTTCATAACGGGTATATTGAGCTTTACGGTAGAAATGCATCACCGTGTATATGTGTAAAGAGACAAAAACTGAAACTGATCCCGTATATGGGTTTGAGGGGTTCTCGTTTTAGTTCTAGTTTTAGTTCTAATTCTAGTTCGCGCTCATTTGAAGGAATCTTTACATTCGCGGTCTTCTCAATAACGATTTTTTTCTACGAAAATTTTCTAAAATATAGACTATTGAATCATAAACTTTATAGTTGAAACTACTGCCAAAGCATCAAATAGAGGGTCTATTTGAAATGGATTTTCCGAAAATATTTTTATAAAATGACGGACAATGATGATTGAAGCTGAAACTAAAGGTTTTGCAAAACACACTTATTACGTCATTTCTTCTACATAATCCGTATTTGTCTGTTAGTTGTCTGAAAACTGCACATTTTGACGTTTCAAGTCGCGATTTTGAGAGTTCTAAGAAAAAATTTATAAGATATTCAAAATATTTTTCTTAGCCGTTGTATGTAATATTCAATTGGTTTTGTTAATCACACAAAATATTTTGTTCTTGTGCTTTCCTCTAATCACCAGTGCCCTAATTTTTTTTCTTCCGAAAGTAAACTTAAAGTGTTCCGGAAAAAACTCGTTTCTTGGTCAACCTTATAGGTTAATAGCAAATTGAGCTATTTAAATATGAAGCATTTGATCAAAATCCGCTACCATAACGCACTTGCTGCGTCCAGAATTTCTTTTCTTACAAACATGCATTATATTTCGATGGCAAATGCTAAAATGCACTAACGACTTATGGGACAGCCTGTGATTGTAGAAATATTTTTTTAAGATGTAGCTCAAGACGCCCTATAATTAATGTATACAATATTTTTTCATATCTTGTATAATAACGGATATATTGAGCTTTATTGTTTTTTACGAAAATTCGACAAAACTTGTATACCATTAAACGATAAACTCTATAGCTAAGGCTACTGCCAAAGCATCAGAGAAAGGGTCTATTTGAAATGAATTTCCTGGAAATATTTTAATAAAATGAAGGACAATGACGGTTGAAACTAAGACACCAGGGTTTGTAAAACATTCTTCTTGAGACATTTTGCTTCCATAGCCCGTATTAGATCCAAGTTCTTTGCCTAAATGTTGCCGATTTTGACGTTTGAAATCGCAGCTTTGACGTTTTGAGGAAAATCCCAATTTATTTTCCTTTAAATGCCTATAACTTTTTGTCTTTTGACCCACAGAACCAAATTCTGGTAGGTACCTTACCTATAATGATGTAAATCCGTGTATCAAATTTGGTTGCCCTTACTTTGTTAATTCGGGAGATATATTTTTTTTTCGAAAGAAAACACAAAATTTTCCAGGAAAACCTGGGCCGATTTTCCTGGATAACGAACTTATCTAAGCCATTTGCAAAAGGAAGGTACTCACCAAATTTAATCAAAATCGGCCCATTATTTTTTGAGTTATCGGTGTGATATATGTGTATATATATATATATATATATATATATATATATATATATATATATATATATATATATATATATATATATATATATATATATATATATATAAACATATAAAAATTTAAACTGACCCCGGATATATGTGTTCTGGGGGGCCTAATTAGCGCTCACTTGAAGAATTTTTTTAATTCAAAAGTCGGGATATCCTCAATAGTTAATTTTTTTTTTAAAAGAAAATTCACTAAAATAATATACGGCCCATTATAACGATTTTCATTACGTATGGGCAGAATCAATAGAATATTTGAGAAAGGATTTAAAACAAAGAATAAGGTAGATGTGTACAAACCATTTAATAAAGATTCTTTCTGTGAAAAGCGTCGTACCTTAGTCTAGCCTACATTTTAGCACCCTGTCCCTATTTTGTGTGAGCTATGACTATGTCAAGTCTGTCAAGCTTTTCTACCACTTTACCACAAGGCCCTTGCTCTCGACAGCCACTGAGTCGCTATGGAGAGGATATCATCTTATTCCTTGACTTCTCATACAGTTTTCCTTTGTGGTCTTTGTGGAACATACGTTTTTTTTAGAGTCAAGAGATATTTTCTGTTCACCTCTATTGCGTCAATTGTTGTGTTTCCGATTCGTTTATGCTTCATCCATATACCTACATACTTACATTATTAAAAAAGGTTAATATATTAATTATAATAATACGGTGTCTCATTGGAATATAATTACACATAATCAGGGTTCCCACTAAAAACAGCATATCAAGTTCCCTGACTTTTCCCTGATTTCCCTGACATGCCAAAACCTATTTCCCTGACTTTGATCTTCTACAATCTACCCCCAAAATGTGTAACACACTACTACAGAATACAGTAGGTCTTCGCCTCATGGCGGAAGACACGCTTCCCACACATTGTTTTGATAAAATGAGAAATTACGAGGTTTTGGAAAAAAGTTTTCAAAGATCAAGAATTATCTTTAGATGCGAGTTGCAATTATTAGCGAATTTCCATTAAAAAAAATTCGCTAATAGAGAGGTCACGATGAAAAGTTTTTGAAAATTTTTCTTCAGATGAGCGCGAATTTGCGTCCCTAGAAGCCAAAACCAAGGTCCGTTACATTTTTTATATGTTCAACTTTGCATATAAATACATATAAAGTATGTTTAATCGGGACCAGAGTTTAAAGAAAAGAATAATTTAGAAGAAAAATGTTTAATAAAGTGTAAGATAATAAAACAATTTACATTGTTATGAATAAAGTAACCTAAACCGAAGTTATTTTGATGTCGAAGGCTTCATATATTCTAACAATGTTGCCTGACGAGTTAAGTTTTTCTTCTTCTCACGCAAAATTTCCTCGTAGCATACCAGTAATTTTTTTATTCCCCGTTTTGTAGTAGAAACGCGTTCTTCATTAGAATCTATTTTTTCTAAAATTTGTAACCCCTTTTCAATTGAATTGAGTCATTCTGTTAAGTTTGCAATTGTCATTTGATTTACCGATTCAACTGGGTCTAGCGAATCAGTTTGTTCAATGTCTTGCTCATACTTACGCATTTCTATAACCTCGTCAATTGTTAGCTCTTGATTGTGTGAATCTAGCAATTCTTGAACGTTATCATGATCGACCTCTAAATTTAATTGTTTGGCGATATCGACCACTTCTACTATTATGCTATCGATTTGTTCAGGATCTGAAACTGATTCTCCTTGGGTTTCAGTGGTGAAAAAAATGGACACAGTTTTTTCCCGACACCATTCAAAGTTTTTTGTGAAACCTCATTCCAAGATTGTTCAATAATTCTTACAGCATCTAAAACATTGAATTGCTTCCAAAAGTCTATAACAGAAAGCTCATTGTTTTGTCTCATAGCTTCATGTAGTTGTGCAAATGACCGCCCTGTGTAGTAAGCTTTAAATGTTTTAATGATTCCCTGGTCCATTGGTTGAAGCAAGCTGGTAGTGTTTGGTGGCAAAAATACAACTTCCACTCGTGGATCGAAATTAATTAGAGTTGCGGGAGGATGACCTGGTGCATTGTCAATTAGTAGCATCACTTTAAATATGATTTCTTTTAATTGGCAGTACGACTTTAGGAATAAAATGATGGCCAAACCAGTCTTCAAAAAGAGAAGCTGTCACCCAAGCTTTCGCATTAGACTTCCAAATGACAGGCAAACCAGCTTTGGATTTATTTTTTAAGGCTCTTGAATTTTCTGAGCGATAAACTAAGAGAGGTTTCAATTTACAATCTCCAGCTGCATTCGCACCAACCATCACTGTCAATCGATCCTTGGCGGCTTTAAAACCTGGAAAAGTTTTCTCTTCACGCGCAATAAAAGTTCTTTTAGGCATTTTCTTCCAAAAAAGACTGGTTTCATCTACGTTGAAAATGGTTTGGCTAGTGTAGCCACCTTCGTCTATCATTGTTTTGAGTTTTTCTGGATAGAGAGATGCAGCTTCTTTATCAACGCTTGCCGCTTCTCCACTCTCTGCGATGCTATGCCAATTACAAGGACTCTTAAATCGGCTGAACCAGCCGTTACTAGCTTTAAACACTTCATTTTCAGCCGCCTCCGCAGCTTATTCTTTTAGTTTTCAAAAATCTGCTTTGCTTGAAAGCACACTGTATTTTGATCAACAGGACAATTTTTCACTCTTACTTGATTATCACACCATGATTGTAGCAATGTTTCCATCTGTGCGATAATACCGTGACGCTTACGGATGATACTTGAATTCAAAGATTGAGAGTCTTTCACAGCGTTCATAATTTTTTCTTTACCTTTTATAACCGTTCGGACTGTTGATTCCGGTAGGTCAAATTTCTTTGCGAATTCACAAATTTTAATTTTTGCTTCGAAGTCTTTAATTATATTCAGTTTACACTCCAAAGACAGTGTTTTTCTTTTCTTGTTAGGCTCAAATGACTCATTTTTCGTGCTTTTAGATGACATAATTAGAGATTATAAGTAAAGCGCACTGCGCACGTAAAACAATTCCACGCGGAACACGTTTAAATCTGTCGCAAACTGAACACTGAGAGGGCGGAGCGAGAGAGCCGATGCGCGCGGCAATCAAACCGCGTATCTCCGAATTCGTGTAAAACGGGGTAGCGTAAGTCGGGATATTACTGTATATATATATATATATATATATATATATATATATATATATATATATATATATATATATATATATATATATATATATATATATATATATATATATATATATATGTCTGTGTGTGTGTATGTATCCGAGCGATAACTGAAAAAATACTAAACTGGTCACATTGGAAAAATACTGCGTAAGGCAGTCATGACCTTAGCTGTCACTAGACGGCTTTATGGAAAAACGTGGGGACTAAGACCTAGTATGGCCCACTGGCTGTACACAAGGGTGGTCAGACCATCGTTAACATACGCGGCACTGGTCTGGTGGCCTAAGGTGGCACAATCCAGTGCCAAACAAAAACTAGGCAAGATCCAAAGGATGGCTAGCATAGGCATCACAAGGGCCATGTCTTCAACCGCAACATCCGCCGTGGGGGTTGCTGGATCCTAGTGCCAGCTGCGCTTAGAATTAAAGTTTTGAGTAGTTCTGGATATTGACATTCGCTTCATAAAACCGTCCTGATAAGGTGAAATTGAAAACTTTTGTATGGAAATTCCCATCCCTTGTTGCGTTCATACTATTATTATATAATTCTGGCTTTTGGAAGCAGTGCAATAAATTATTTATTCTAATTTGGTATACCTACTCAATTACTTAATAAACTTCTAGCACATAGTTTACTCACTATGTTAAACGTACTTTTCGGTAGCAAAAGTAATAAAGCACTACTTAATTGTATGTCAAATAAAATCGTTTTGAAAAGTGGAATGTTGTTGTAATTTTCTATGAACACTTTATGATGGTGATAATTATTATCGTGATAATTACTACCGCGATATCAACTTTTTAACGTTTAATTACTCACTGATGTGTCACTAATTGCGGAAGACATTAAGAAATGTTAAATTAATATCGTATATTTGCATCAGCTTCATCACAGTCTAATGCGCGCGTGCGACTGGGGAATTTTAAACTATAAAACATGCACTGATGATTTAATGATTGTTAAAAAATTAAACCAACATACAGGTTGATACAAAACTAATGGTACACAAAGCAGCAGTAGGTTCCTGGTATGAAAATGTTACGATCTAGCCAAACATATCTCAGTCCAAAAGCCAAAATTATGAGAGATACAAACCTTGTTGAAAAAATATAAAATGTAAGCATATCTGAAAACTGATTCTGTCAGATCACTATGCCCGGACTAGTGCACCTACCACATGTACCCTGCCGGAAGGTTACGACCTGTAGATGCGTAGATCATTTCTATAAAAATTCGCTACCCTAACGCACTTTCTGCGATAACAACCCTTATATTTTAAATAGGGAACATTGGTCGAGTGTTACATCATTTGAAAGCCCTTTCTTTTCTGAATTCAGCACACTAATTTTTTTGGAAGTTTTATCAACTCGTTTAAAAATTATTCACAGTTGAAGATACAAAAACAGAACATCAGTGGTTCAGGGGTAAGAACGTGTGCCTCTGAACCGAAGGGTACTGGGTTAGATCCCAGGGTACTCTTTTCACTTTTTCAGTACAAACTGTAACATTAACATCAATCAAGGTTCTGGCGTTGTATTTGAGCAAGTTGAATGTCTGCACGTTCCGCTCTTCGGAGGGGGCGTAAAGCCGTCGGTCCCGTGTCCATGCGATGTTGCGCACGTTAAAGATCCCTACCCTCTTTACAGAAAGGCAGGGGTTCGGCTAAATTTTCAGGATAGTGAGGTGAAACTGCTCCCTGGCGTCGGTGATTGGCCATAGCCGCGGAAATAGGCCAACGTTAAAGAAACAAAATACACACACACACACACAAGATGCAAAAACGCATTTCACTCATTCCGATAAAAAATGTGCTGATAGTCAATGTTTTGTTGGTTTGTAAACAAAAAAAAATCTCTGGGCGCAGCAAGTGCGTTATGGTAGCGAATTTTCTTTAAAATATTTTTAATAGCAAATGTCTTTCTTTGATGAAAGAAGGCATCAAACTTGGTTGCCTATATAGTAGAAACAATGTACCATATTTCATTGAAATAAATTTATTGTTTGAAAATATATAAACATTTTTCAAAAGTCTAGATGCAGCAAATCTGTTATGGAAGTGAATTTCCATAAAAATGTTTTTAGTAGCAAATGTGAGCAGGCATCAATCTGATTACCGGGTATAGCCTATGTGGTAGAAACAATGTACTATATTTTAACAAAATTACTTATGGTTTGAAAATATATAAAAATTTTCCGAAAATAAACTTAACTGTTGGCAGGTTTTTGAAAACAGTTTTTTGAAAAACGTTCGGGAGCTAAACTGCAAATTTACCGAAAATTCGCTACCAAAACGCACTTACTGCGTCCAGTTTTTTTTCTTACAAACGCATCATATTTCGATAAAAAATGCAAAAATGCATTAACGAATTTGTTCTACGAAAATTAGTTAAACAAAAATTATACACCCCTACTTACTCCTGGTCCCGTAATTTCCTTGGGGAGTGTGAACAAGAAATTTTCCTTGGAGTTTGAGGATCCAGGGGGGTGGGAGCCTAGGCAGGTTTCTGAAAACAGTTTTTTGAAAAGCGTTCGGGAGCTAAACTGCAAATTTACCGAAAATTTGCTACCAAAACGCACTTACTGCGTCCAGATTTTTTTCTTACAAACGCATCATATTTCGACAAAAGATGCAAAAATGCATTAACGAATTTGTTCTATATAATTTAGCTAAAAAAAAATTATGCACCCCTACTCACTCCTGGTCCCGTAACTTCCTTGGGGGGTGTGAAAAAGAAATTTTTCTTGGGGTTTGTGGATTCAGGGGGGCCCTAGGCAGGTTTCTGAAAACAGTTTTTTGAAAGGAGTTCGGGAGCTAAACTGCAAATTTACCGAAAATTCGCTACCAAAACGCACTTACTGGGTCCAGTTTTTTTTTCTTACAAACGCATCATATTTCGATAAAAAATGCAAAAATGCATTAACGAATTTGTTCTACAAAAATTAGCTAAAAAAAGTATGCACCCCTACTCACCCCTGGTCCCGTGACTTCCTTGGGGAGTGTGAACAAGAATTTTTTTTTGGGATTTATGGATCCAGGGGGGGGGGGGGCTAGGCAGGTTTCTTAAAACAGTGTTTTGAAAAGCGTTCGAGAACTAGCAAATTTACCGAAAATTCGCTACCAAAACGCACTTACTGCGCCCAGATTTTTTTCTTATAAACGCATCATATTTCGATAAAAAATGCAAAAATGCATTAATAAATTTGTTCTACGATAATTAGCTAAAAAATATTATAGACCGTTAAACCATAAACTTCACTAACCCTACAAATAAATATCCAAAAAGCCACCAAACTTAACTAAACTGACAGCTAAAGCATCAGAGAAAAGGTCTATTTGAAATGGATATTCTGTAAATATTTTAGTAAAATGAAGGGCAATGACGGTTGAATCTGAAACTTAAGGGTTTGCAGAACATTTTTCTTGCAACATTTTCTTTTCACAAACAGTATTTGTTTCACATTCTTTGCTTAAACATTGCCAATTTTGACGTTTAAAATTGCGAGTTTGACGTTTTGCGGAAAACTCCAAAATTTGTTACTTTAACTGCCCATAACTTCTTTGTCTTTACAGCTAGGGACCTAAATTTTGGTACAGGGTTCACTCTTCATAATACAAATACGCGTACCAAATTTGGTTGCACTTACTTTGTTATTTCCGGAGATATGAATTTTTTTATAAAGAAAATACAAAATTTTCCGGGAAAACCTGGTCCGATTTTCCTGGCTAACGAACTTATCCAAGCCACTTGCAAAAGGAAGGTACTCTGCAAATTTTATCAAGATCGGTCCATTATTTTTTGAGTTATCGGTCGGATATATATATATATATATATATATATATATATATATATATATATATATATATATATATATATATATATATATATATATAAACACAGATCTCCCCATAAGCGAATTTTTTTAAAAAAATTCGCTAAAATGACTATCAGAACATTTTTTATCGGAATGAGAGAAATGCGGTTTATTATTTCAGTTTATCGGTCGGTTTGATACTTGATAGTACTACCGAAAATTAATTTCACAATGGTGTATTCCGTAGAAGTAACAGTAACAGTTGAAATAATTACTCTTTTTTTCAAAAGCGATGACTGTGCCAACCATACCGCAAATATGTTAACAGAAAATACGTTTTGGAGTTAGTTGCAAAGTTTCGACAAAGTGGTTCAGTAGCCAACAAAAAACGGGATCCTGAACGTGAATTTCCGGTTAGAAATGAGACTACTGAGATTGAAGTTTTAAGACCCAACTTTGAGCACAAGAAAATTGGCCACTGTTTCAAACATTAAAAGAAGAACTATTCAGCGAATATTGAAGCATCATAAATTTCACCCGTATAAAATTTATCTTGTACAACAACTGAATGAAGGTGATTTTGATCGGCGGCTGGAGTTTTGTGAAGTTATGACTGCACGAATAGCTGATAACGGGAATTTTCTGTTCAATATCTGTTTTTAAGACGAGTGTACGTTTTTATTAAACTCTACAGTCAATCGTCATAATTGTCGTTATTGGACAGATAATAATCCAAAAAATTTTCACGAAGTCCACACTCAAACTCCAAAGAAATTGAATGTCTGGACTGGCATTTTTGGAGACCGTTTAATCAGAACAATTTTTCTTGATGAAAATTTGAGTGGCGAAACGTATTTGGAGTTACTAGAAGATATCGTTTACCCTCTACTGATTGACATTGTTGAAATTTATGATCGCTGTCAAAAAAATCAGTTAGTGTTTCAACAAGATGGAGCTCCTCCGCATTTTTCACAGCGTGTTAGGGAGTTTTTAAACAAAGAGTTTCCAGGACAATGGATTGGGCGTAGAGGTGCTATTGAGTGGCTCCCCAGATCACCGGATTAAACTCCTTTAGGCTTCTTTCTATGGGGCCATTTAAAGAGTAGAATTTACGCAACAGTACCGGAGTCTCTGGAAGAATTACGACGACGCATTGTTCAAGAATGCCGTCTAATACCTCCACAAATGCTCCAGAATGTCAGAGCTCGTTTTGAACAAAATTTGTACTTTTGTGTGGAAGCTGGTGGTCAACAATTTGAACACTTACTTAACTGAATAAACATGTTGGAACGTTTGGTTTTGTTTTTTAGTTTTTTTTTTAACAAAAAATTGACTAATTAGTGCATTTCTTATCACAATGAATGAAATACGTTCTTGCAACTCCAACTGTTAATTATTTTTTAAACGAGTTGATAAAACTTCCAAAAGAATTAGTGTGCTGAATTCAGAAAAGAAAGAGCTTTCAAATGATGTAACACTCGACCCATGTTCCCTATTTAAAATATAAGGGTTGTTATCACCACCCTTAAGGGGTTGATGTGACAAAGTTGAGTTTTATGTCAAAACATGTCCCCCTAAATATTAAAATTGAAGTGTTTCAGCGTTTCTTAAGAAAAAATTATCTGGACGCAAATCGTTCTGTTTCGTTTTCAATGCGCCACCCTGTATGTATATATATATATATATATATATATATATATATATATATATATATATATATATATATATATATATATATATATATATATATATATATATATATATATAATTACAATCATTGTTAAGGTGAGCAAGTTTGCCTTTTTAAGATTTATTTAAATATTTTATTACGTTTTCTTTTAATCATTACATTATTTCTGCAGTCTTTCATTTCTTACACAACTTATGTTTAAGAAACTTGTTTGTTTTCTGCTGGTTACGTGGAAAAGCAGCCTTTGGTTGAGTGGTGCCAGCACATTTAAACACTCTGATTTTATATATATTTTTGATAACAAGTAAGGAAATGTTTTAAATTATTATTATATTTAAAAGTATAAAATAAAATTTTGAAAACTCACCTGTTTTCCGGCTCGACGCCTAGTTTGTTGTTATTGGTCTCTATGATAGCCGTGGTTTTGAGTTTATTGTCTTCAGCACCAATCAGCAGCTCAGTTCTGCCATTTTGAAACGGGCTGGAGGCCCTTCTATCCCCTAGCCTCCTGTTGTTCACTTCCAACCCCTGATTACTACCCCCTAATGTTTCCTTATCAGCGCTAGATGGCGCTATAGCACGCACGTCATTCGGCACTTGTTTCACTTGGTGATCTTTGTTCACCAAACTAGTGGATTGCTTATTGCTAACCTCCTTTTGGTAACCTAACAGGAAAAGTGTATTTTAGGAATAGGAGGCAACGGATTAACTCAAATAAAATAGTGTTTTAAAAACACCTTACAACCAATACTTCAACGGTCTCTGTTTATCTTTTAAAATAGGTATTTTTATAATTTTTTTATTGTCTTGTCTTCGATAGACGTATTAATTCTGACTTTGCAAAATGATAGCAATTACAACAGAAACCGTCTTTTTTTTTAATTTTACATAAATACACACTATTTTTGAGTATCACAATAGTTAAACGTCACCTATTTAACCACATGCACCTTTCAGGATAAAATCAAAACTAGCCTATAACTAAGTGAAGATTGGAAACTGTGATGAACACTGATAAGTACACTTAAAGAACGTAAATCACCACAACACATCTTTTTAAAGACCTGACGATCGTTTCACTAACAAGGTTAGCGTCATCAAGGGATGAAAAATTCGAAACTGATTACTAATAAACGTCACCTTATATATTGAGTTTTAGGGAGAGACCGATACTGAGAGGGAGAGTATATTGCAGGCAAATTTTCTGCGTATTATATTTTTATTGTTTTAGAACTTTCTTTATCGCTTTACCCGACAGATTTCGGAATGTTTATCTGCTTCAAAGGCAGAGCGCAAAGAAAGGACTGCAAACCAGTGGTGTAGCTCGATTTAAGGAACTTTTGTCTTTTATTGCCCTAGAAATATAAATACTTTCGTACGCATCAAGCTTCGCTACCTGTCTAGTATTTTTGATAAGTTTCAGATTTTCTTTATCGATGTGGTGGTTATTATCCCAAACATGTTGTGCAACGCATGACTTGTCTACATTACCGTATCTCAAATATGCCAGATGTTCACGAAGTCTAGTCTCAATGGTTCTCTTAGTCTGCCCCACGTATTTAAGATTACAATCTTTACAACCTATCTCATAGATACCCGACATTCCAGTGCCTTTATCTGTATCTTTCGTATTACCTAACAAATTTCTCAAATTATTTTTTGTCAAAAAAGTTACCTGCTAGTTGGCTTTCTTAAAAATGCTCTCGAGACCCCGCCGTTCAAAAGGTAGGCAAACAATTTTTTTCTATATTTTATCTCCTTTGAATGTCGTGCCTTCCGCTAACATTTTCTTTGTTATGTGTCTATTAATTCATTTTCCCACTAAGCAATCCGGATATGCGTAATATTTAGCCACTTTTTTGATGTCTAATTCTAATTCTATACTATATCTACATCTACCTAAGGGAAATTTTATCTATCTACTTACCAAGAAATTTAAACCGGCCGTTTTTTGTGCAAACGTATGATGCGAGTCATTTAGAATGTAATTTAGAGTGGTAGTTTCCTTTCTGTGTACATCGAATTCAAGAGAGTCATTATTTTTAATAACTAGTACATCTAGAAGCGTGCTCACGAAACAAACGCTAACGTATTTAGAACAGTTGTTGAAATTGAACAACATAAGTGAAGAGGTTTGCAAAGAATATTGAACTTTAACAAAACTTCTCTTGAATTCAATGTTAACAGGAAGGAAGCTACCACTGTAAGTTACATTTCAAATGACTCACATTATACGTTTGCACAAAAAACGGCCGGTTTAAATTTCTTGGTATATAGATTGATAAAATTTCCCTTAAGTAAAAGTAGATACAGTATAGAATCAGTACAGTATAGAGTACATCAAACAAGTGACTAAATATAAGAATATTCGCATTGCTTAATGGAAAACTTAATTAATAGACACAGAACAAAAAAATGTTAGCGGGATGCACGACGTTCAGGAAAGATAAATTAGAGAAAAAATTTGTTTGCCTGCCTTTTGAACCGCGTATCACAAAGGGTGTCTCGAGTGCATTTTTAAGAAACCCGATTTGCACAGCTAACTTTTTCGACAAAAAATAATTTAAGAAATTTGTTAGGTAATAGGAAAGATAAAGATAAAGCCACTGAAATGTCGGGTAGCTATGAGTTTGAGGTTGTAAAGATTGTAATTTTAAATACGTAGGGCATACTAAGAGAACCATTGAGAGTATATTTCGTGAGGATCAGGCACATTTAAGGTACGGTAATACAGGCAAGTCATGCGTAGCACTACATATTTGGGATAATAACCACCACATCGATAAAGAAAACCTAAAAGTAATCAAAAATATGAGACAGCCAGCGAAGCTTGATGCGTACGAGGGTGTTTATATTTATAGAGCAATAAAAAACAAAGATTCCTTAAATCGATCTCCGCCACTGGTTTGCAGTCCCCTGTTTGCGCTCTGTCTTTGAAGCAGTTAAACATTCTGAAACATGTCGGGTAAAGCGATAAAGAAAGTTCCAAAACAATAAAAATACAATACGCAGAAAATTTGCATGCGATTTAGTCTCCCTCTCTGCATCGGTCTCTCCCTAAAACTCAGGATGTAAGGTGATGTTTATTAGTAATCAGTTTCGAATTTTTCATCCCTTGGTGACGCTAACCTTGTTAGTGAAACGATCGTTAGATCTTTAAAAAGGTGGGTTGTGGTGATTTGCGTTCTGCAAGTGTACTTAACTAGTCTATAAGTCGTTTATTCTCACCTTGATTTCTATCTTGGAGAGAGGCAGCAACGAGGTTTTCTCCTCCGTTTGGTAGCAGCTGTTTCGGGGTTTCTCTGGATACGGCTACTACGGAGGTGGTGGTTGTATAGTTGACACTGGCGCCGCCTGTCTGTCTGGCGCTTACGGTGGGGTTGTTGTTTAAATTTTCTGTTGCGGTCAAAGATGTCACGTAGATTGGACTGTTGCTTATGAAACCGTTCAGGTCCTCGCTCGAGGTCACTTGTTGGTTCAGCTGGAAAAAAACGGCACAAGAAGTCTCAAATCGTAAATACAAATATTTTTTTATTGAACATTACACTACCCAACAGGACAAGCCCAATTATTGGGTAGGAAATACAGAAATGACCTACAAAAACAGGTTTAAAAATTAAAATTAAAACTAAAAATAAGCATTTTAAATTATAATTTACAATTACATAACAGAATGTAACTAAAACAGAAAAATATAAAAAATCACAACAATCAACAATGAGTAAAAAATAATCAGAAACACAAATCAGGCCTCCATAACTGTGAAATACAAATCAGTCCTTCACAACCGTGACACTGCCAACCCTTTGAGCAACCTTGGATCCGACACAAAGATATCAATGGATAAAGCGGTGAGAACTTCACAAGATTAGTTCTCGGTGTAGGTAACCAAAAGGTGACCGGATTTCGCGAAGACATTCTCGGAACATTAAAGTTTAGTTGCTTAAGTACACGAGAGCATTCACAGGATCCCCTTACTAAAGCAATTTAAAAAATTTGTGCAGCTTGTTCTCTTCTCGATTCTAGACTTGGTAGCAAGAAGTCCCGCTGCATATACTCCGAAGGGTAACCCACAGAGGGATATATACCACTGAGGCGGAAGTAAAGATATTTTAAAAAGCGTCTTTGGATCTTTTCCAACTGGAGAATATGGTTCTGGTAACCCGGAGACCATACAACTGAAGCATACTCAATTCTATTACGGATAGAAGTATAGAAAATCATTTTAAATGTGTCAATACTACCAAACTCGCGGCAATTCCTAATAATAAAGCCCATTGGTTTAAATGCGTTACAACATTCTCAATATGATCCAGATAACAGATAGATACCGGCCTAGCCAGAGGCACATTATTAAGACAATAATTAAATTGTATGGGCACCAACCTAAGAGTAAAGGAAAGACAGCTACATTTGGCAATATTTAAAGAAAGATTATTTATATTGCAGCACTCCTCCATATCCTCTAATGCTAATTGAAGTCGAATACAATCATCCACCGACTTCACCTCACAGAAAATTTTGCTGTCATCGGCATACAGGAGACATTCAACCCTCAAACCACCAACGAGATCGTTAATGAAAAGATTAAAGAACAAAGGACCAAAAATCGACCCCTGAGGGACCCCTGATGTAGCTGAAATATATTTTGATATGCAGCCATCCACAACCACATATTGCTTCCTGTCTATAAGGTAAAATATGTTTGCTCAAACGTGGTCGTGGGTGTCACAAAAACTATCTGAACTGGCATGGAGCATTTATGGCAATCATTTTTTGATTAGGTGGACTTGGAGAACGCAAATCACCACAACACATATTTTTAAAGACCTGACGATCGTTTCAATAACAAATTTCAAAAAGCGTCATCAGAGGATCAAAAGTTCTAACTAATTTCTACTAAAAGACCATCTATTTATATTGCTTCTTAGGTTAAGAACGAAACCGGGAGGGAGATTTAAATCGCAGGCACATTTTCTGTGCATATTACCTTTATCGTCGGACGAGTTTATTGAACCTCCTTTATTACTTTCCCTGGCAGGTTTCGGAATTTTTATCTGATTCAAAGACAGAGCGCAAATAGAGGACTGGAGATCAGTGGCGCGGCTCGATTTAAGGAACTTTTGTTTTTTATTGCTCTAGAAATATAAATGCTCTCATACGCATCAAGCATCGCTTGCTGTCTAACATTTTTGATAAGTTTTAGATTTGCCTTATCAATGTGGTGGTTATTATCCCAAATATGTTGTGCCACGCATGACTTGTCTACACTACCGTATCTCAAATGTGCCAGATGTTTACGAAATCTAGTATCAATGGTTCTCTTAGTCTGCCCAACGTATTTAAGATTACAATCTTCACAACATATCTCATAGATACCTGACATTTCAGTGGCTTTATCTTTATCTTTCGTATTACCTAACAAATTTCTTAAATCATTTTTTGTCGAAAAACTTAGCTGCAAATCGGCTTTCTTAAAAATGCTCTCAAGACCCTTTGTGATACGTGGTTTAAAAGGTAGGCAAACAAATGTTTTCTCTACTTTATCTTTCCTGAATGTCGTGCATTCCGCTAACATTTTCCTTGTTATGTATATATTGATTAATTTTTCCACTAAGTAATCCGAATATCCGCCACGTTTTTGACGTACTCTAATTCTACACTATATCTACTCTTACTTAAGGAAAAATTTATCAATATATTTACTAAGAAATTTAAACCTGCCGTCTTTTGTGCAAACGTATGATGTGAGTCATTTGGAATGTAACTTATAGTGGTGGTTCGCTTCACGTAGACATCGAATTCAAAAGAGTCATTATTTTTAATAACTAGTACATCTAGAAAAGGAAGTTTATTGTTAACTTTTAATTCGTGAGTGAATTTTATTGAATCAAATTGACAGTTTAGTATTTTAATGAAGTCGTCTGCCTTGCATGTATTTGTGTTAAACGCTGCAAAAATATCGTCCACATAACGAAACTATACTCTAAGAAAATACTCACTTTTATCTTCTATTTCTATATCCGTAACAAATCTACTCATGAAAAGGTCTGCAATAAATGGAGAGAGTGGGTTGCCTATTGCCGAACCTTCAGTTTGTTCAAAAAACTCATATGAAATTGTAAAATATTTTGTTTGATACAAAGGCTTGTTAAAGTTAAATATTCTTTGCAAACCTCTTCACTTATGTTGTTCAATTTTAACAACTGTTCTAAATACTTTAGCGTTTGTTTTGTGGGCACGCTAGGAAATAAAGACGCTACATCCAATGATATCAAAACCTCGCGTGCTACCAATTTAACATTTTTGACCGTATTAACGAATCCAAGTGAATTTAACACTAAATAACTTTTTTGTTTAACAAGCAAGCTTTTAAACTCCCTTGACAACCACTTTGCTAGACATATAATCTGGAAAAGTGGTTGTCAAATGAGTTTAAAAGCTTGCCTGTTAAACAAAAAATTTATTCAGTGTCAAATTCACTTGAATTCATTAATAAACTTAAACATGTTAAGTTGATAGAAGACGAGGTTTTGATATCATTTGATGTGGCGTCTTTATTTCCTAGCGTGCCCACAAAACAAACGCCAACGTATTTAGAACAGTTGTTAAAATTGAGCAACATAAGTGAAGAGGTTTGCAAAGAATATTTAACTTTAACAAGCCTTTGTATAGAACAAAATATTTTTCAATTTAACAATTAGTTTTTTGAATAAACTGAAGGCACGGCAATGGGTTACTCACTCTGTCCATTCATTGCACACTTTTTTTATGGGTAGATTTGAGACGGATTTCGAAAATGAAAGTGACTATTTTCCCAGAATATGGTTTCGTTATGTGGACAATATTTTTGCAGTGTTAAACACAAATACATGCAGGGTAGATGATTTTATTAAAAGACTAAACTATTAATTTGATTCAATAAAAGTCACCCACGAATTAGAAGCTAACAAATAAACTTCCTTTTATAGTTGTACTAGTTATCAAAAATAATGACTCTCTTGAATTCGATGTCTACAAGAAGGAAACCACTACTCTAAGTTACATTACAAACGACTAACATCATACGTTTGCACAAAAAATGCAGGTTTAAATTTCTTTGTTAATAGATTGATTAACTTACGAGTAAATATAATGTAGAATAAGAGTACATCAAAAACGTGGCTAAAAATAAAGGATATTTGAATTCCTTAGTGGAAAAATTAATTAATAGACACAGAACAAAGAAAATGTTAGCGGAATCTACGGCTTTCAGGAAAGATAGAATAGATAAAAAATTGTTTGCCTACCTTTTGAGCCGCGTATCACAAAGAATCTTAAGAGCATTCTTAAGAAAGCCGAGCTGCAGCTAACTTCTTCGACAAAAAATAATTTAAGAAATTTATTAGGTAACACGAAAGATAAAGATGAAGCCACTGAAATGTCGGGTATCTATGAGACACGTTGTAAAGATTGTAATCTTAAATACGTTGGGCAGACTAAGAGAACCATAGGGACTAGATTTTGTGAACATATGGCACATTTTAGATACGGTAGTGTAGACAAGTCATGCGTGGTACAACATATTTGGGATAATAACCACCACATTGATAAGGAAAATCTGAAACTTATCAAAAATGTTAGACAGCAAGCGATGCAAGATGAGTATGAGAGCATTTATATTTCTAGAGCAATAAAAAACAAAAGTTCCTTAAATCGAGCCGCGCACTGATCTCCGGTACTTTATTTGCGCACTAACTTTGAATCAGATAAACATTCCGAAATCTGTCAGCGAAAGTAATACAGTAGGTTCAATAACCTCGTCCGACAATAAAGATAAAATACACAGAAAATGTGCCTGCTATTTAAATCTCCCTCTCGGTTTCGTTCTTTACCTAAGAAGCAATATAAATATATGGTGTTGTAGTATAAATTAGTTAGAATTTTTCATCCTCTGATGACGCTAACTTTTTTAGTGAAACGATCGTCAGGTCTTTAAAAAGATGTGTTTTGGTGATTCGGGTTCTCCAAAATTCACTAATGAGGAGATCCCAACTTTTGAATTTTGAAAAAATTTCTTCAAACGAGCGCTAATTAAGCCCCTGGAACACATATCAGGGGTCAGTTTTGACATATATATATATATATATATATATATATATATATATATATATATATATATATATATATATATATATATATATATATATATATATATATATATATATATATATATATATATATATATATATATATATATATATATATATATATATATATATATATAGGTATCACACAGATAACTCAAAAAATAATGGGCCGACTTTGATTAAATTTGGTGAGTACCTTCCTTTTGCAAGTGGCTTGGGTAAGTTCGTTAGCCAGGAAAATCGGCCGTGGTTTTCCCGGAAAATTTTGTGTTTTCTTTAGAAAAAAAATTATATCCCCGGAAATAACAAAGCAAGGGCAACCAAATTTGGTACATGGGTTTATATCCCTATATCTAAATAACTTACCAACATTTAGCTCTGTAGGTCAAAATACAAAAAAGTTATGGATATTTAAAGAAAAATAAATTGGGGTTTTCCTCAAAACGTCAAAGTCGCAATTCAAAACATAAAAATTGGCAACATTTAGGCAAAGAACTTGAATCTAATACGGGCTATGGAAAGAAAATGTCTTAAGAAGAATGTTTTACAAACCCTGAGGTCTTAGCTTCAACCATCATTGTCCTTCATTTTACTAAAATGTTTCCAGAAAATTCATTTCAAATAGACCCTTTCTCTGATGTTCGGCAGTAGACTTAGCTATAGAGTTTATCGTTTAATGGTATATAATTTTTGTCGAATTTTCGTAAAAAAATCAAAAAACTCAATAATATATTATTATACAAAATATGAAAAAAATTGTATACATTTATTATAGGATGTCTTGGGCTACATCTTAAAAAATTATTTCTACAATCACAGGCTGGCCCATAAGTCGTTGGTGATACAAATTTTCTTATATTTTTTTAGTCGAACACGCCCTATGTTATTGCATTTTTGTATTTTCCATCGAAATATAATGCATGTTTGTAAGAAACGAAATTCTGGACGCAGCAAGTGCGTTATGGTAGCGAATTTTGATTAAAAGCTTCATATTTGAAAAGCTCAATTTGCTATTAACCTATAACGTTGACCAAGAAACGGATTTTTTAAGGAACACTTTAAGTTTACTTTGGGAAATTTTTTGTACATTTTCAAACAATAAAGTTATTTTGATGAAACATGGCATATTGTTTTTTATAAATAATGACCAGACACCAAAATTTACGCCTGTTATTTAAAAGACAAAAAAGTTATAGGCGTTTAAAGGAAAAAAAAGGGGTTTCCTCAAAACGTTAAAGTCGCGATTTGAAACGTCAAAATTCGCAACATTTAAGCAAAGAACTTGAAACAAATACGGATTACGTAAAGAAAATGTCGCAAGAAGAGTGTTCTGTAAACCCTTAAATTTCGGATTCAACCGTCATTGTCGTTCATTTTACTAAAATGATTACAGAAAATTCATTTCAAATAGGCTCTTTCTCTGATTCATTGATTGTTGTTGCCCTTACTTGGTGAAACTTGTCCATACTACATACTGATGCTTTGGCTGTAGGTTTAGTTAAGTTGATGCTTTGGCTGTAGGTTTGGTTAAGTTTTTGGTTTAACGGTCTATAATTTTTAGCTAATTTCGTAGCAAAAATTCGTTAATGAGGATACCCCGACTTTTCAATTTTAAAAAGATTTCTTCAAATGAGAGCAAACTAGCCCCCCTAGAATCCATATCCGGGTTTACTTTCAATTTTTATCTATTTATGTATACAGGGTGACGCAGTTCTACGGTTAAAGCATAATATAATTGTTATTATACAAAATACGAGAAAAAATTGCATACGTTAATTATAGGATGTCTTAAACTGCATCTTATGAAAATATTTTGACAAAAAACAGAGTGGTCCATATGTCGTTGGTGATCCGTACAATAGTTTTTTCGAACACGCTTATATTATTGCAATTTTGCATTTTTCATCGAAATATGATGGATGTTTGTAAAAAAAAATCGAGACGCAGTAAGTGCATTTTGGTAGTGAATTTTCAATAACTCAATTTTCTATTAACTTGAGGTTTGTTGGGTAGGAAACTAGTATTCCAATTCAACATATTCAAAATGCCTACAAAGCATTTACTAAACGGGCCTAGTTAATATTTATATTAATAAATTATTATTTAACATTGCACGATTACTTACTTTGCGCACCTGCGTTCAAAAAACCACAGGTAAAATGCTCCATGTTGATAGGGAAAAAATGTTAATAATTTACTTGAAAATTCAATGTAGGCTGATCTGGCTGAAAATTTAGAGCCTGTCATAAATTTTAATTCTAAACAAGTTTTGTTAATAACTTTTTGCGGTATCTTTATAAACGAAGGTAGTTTACTCTTAACACATTTAATTAAATCAGTTATAAACCACACTGTATATTAATTAATTTTGTTAATTTTCTCAACATCTTAGTTTTAGACAAAGTAGGAACGATTCCCCGAATATCATAATCTAATTCAAAATTTTTTTGTCACTTATCACTTACCCACGCTCAATCCGTGGACACACTATATATATATATATATATATATATATATATATATATATATATATATATATATATATATATATATATATATATATATATATATATATATATATATATGTATCCGAGCGATAACTCAAAAAATATTGAACTGACTTCAATCAAACTTGGCAAAAATCTTGTTTTGGCGAAAACCAAGGTCGAGTTCGCTAATCTGCCTTTATGCTCAAGTTTTTCCGGTGGAATATCAGGGAAAGCTTTTTGAAAACGCTATATTTTTGTAAGTATTAGAGTAACTGGAATGAGACTTTACATGTGGCTAGAAATGGTGCAAATAAACCTATGTTGTCAATTTTAAGTAATTTGGTACACATTATTTAGAGTTTTTTCCAAATTAAAAATAAAAGCCCAAAGACATGCGTTGAGACGACTTAGTGGCTAAAGTCCAATGCCTGACACACAGTAGTTAACTCCCGCGCGTAGATTAATTCATACAACAGGTATAAACCCGGACCAACAATCGTGAAATCTCGCCGCAATTATGTAAAATGACAGACGACATGAAATTAAAAATTTGACATGTGATTGTTATTTAACTGGAGGATTCAATCAATTATTAAAAGACACTATATTTGTAGCTTTATGAACCGCCTCAAGTACAGTTTTAGCACAGCATAGATATATTATGCTGTGGTATAATATACTAGAAATGTAAACAATCATGGCAAGTCTCTATAAACATTATTCTAAAATAGTTTATTTTATCATTAAACTTAAACATAAGACGTCATATAAGACCGAAAGAGTAGTGGGATGTTTCAATAGTAATTCTACTAATTCTCTAATTAATTACGTATACTTGGAATATAATATCTCGGACATGAAGCCGATCTAAAGTATCACGCAAATAAAACGTTAGTTAAAGTATACTTAGATGGCGCCAGGGACATCGCGTTTGCCTCCTAAACAGAAGATTACGCGATCGAATCCAGCTTGATGAATGTATGTTTTTATGTTTTATTTTTACAGTTGGAGAAACAATAGTGCACAGATTTCATACGTTTGGAACAAGATATTGTTTAAAACGCATGAGTAAGTTTGTCACCTTTGAGTCTGAAATTATAATTTTGTTCTTGTTGATATTGAAAAAACTGGTTTGATTAGGTTGACCAAAACGAAATCATACTGGCGTTTCATAAGGAAAAGCAAAAGCATTTCTTCAGATTTGATTGATTGAGCCTTATTAATGACACAAATCAAGGTAAAGCAAGTCGAACCATCATGGATAAAAGCAGGGTTAGATACGGCCCTTCGGAAAAGGGTTAGAAGAGGAATCCTAGGACAAATTCTAACATCCGTATTTGGGGTCAATGACGACGTATACAAGGACATAGATCAATTAGACAATAACCAACAGGAGCTAATTGCAGCATCTCACCATCAAACGAGGCTGATGCTGCAATCACTATCCAGATTCAATGACACCGAGAAAAGGATATACCATACGCTAAGGCAGTTCGAGTCCAAACTGAACCAAGGTCTGGAAGCCATCAACAACATGAAGCCTTGGTACAAAGCAGGAGACAAGAGTTCATTAAACATTCAGATACTGAGTGTTTATCAGATAGCTGATCGATATCTAGATGAACTTACTCATCATTATAAAAGCTTGCTAAACATACATGTGAACCAAGCCAACATTTACGACTTTCTTTCACCAGCACAAATTGATCAAATCATAATCGCAGCAACTACCAATAAACTACCACAGCATCTGGAGATCATTTCATACCCGATACTTGGTTCAGAAATTGGTCACAGGGAGAAATATATTCATCTGTACAGTTACTTCACAATGACAGAGGTAACGCAAGTTATGCTAATAAAAGTCACCTCGATTCCATATAAGGTCGAAAACAAAACCTATTGGTCTATGGAAGTACCCAACCAAATCCTAGGAGTGGATTATAACACGCAAACATACCTTCAGATAACAGACAATGAACTCACAAGCAGCATCCCTATCTCCGAGAATCTATATGTGTGTTCCCCAGCCATGGTAAGAAGCATAATTGACGAGGTATACCAAAGGGGAGACAAAATTACGTGTCCAATCCATCACCAGAAAGTCAAGTCGACAATCTGGAAGCAACTTTACACTAGAAACTCATGGATGTTCATCAACCCACAAGAAGCTAGAGTTGCAATCATATGTAACGGCCAAAGGGAAGAAGTTACGATGAAGCAGTATGGCATTATATCCATCTCCCAAGACTGTATCATCAAGACAAAAACTATGGTGCTAACTCCCAAGCAGATAGAGGGAGTGCCGATCATAGGTGGATTCGTGAAACCAGTCCCAACCAACTTAACGTTTTCAAAAGCCTTAAGCAGTCCAGCGACCATTCCCCAAGAAGCAGTTGTCCGCCCATATGGTTTCACTCTCATTAGAGCTCTTCAGTACGGCATACTAATTGCAGCAAAAATACACCTATAAAGTAATACGGCTGTAGTAGCCAGCCTTTCAACAAGTGAGTGGTGGACGAGCCGCCACCTCGTTGCGGAACCAAGTAGTATGTTGTCACGCCAGCTCCAAATAACACAAAGTGTTAAAAAATAGAGACTGTATACAACCAACTAACAATTTAGTAGATTGTTAGCCCTGGCCCATTTCGGCTACTATAGCCATATTACTTTATAGGTGTATTTTCGCTGCAATTAGTACGCCGTACAGAAGAGCTCTAATGAGAGCGAAACCGGTCTACGGTACTAATTGTTGCGAGAATGCATCTAGCCTTACATACTTTGTCCCTATATTAGGGAGAAATGGGCCAAGGCTAACAATTTACTAAATTGTTAGTTAGTTGTATACAGTCTCTATTTTTTAACACTTTGTGTTATTTGGAGCTGGCGTGACAACATACTACTTGGTTCCGCAACTAGGTGGCGGCACGTCGTCCACTCACTTAAATTCACTACCATCATGCACTTGCTGCGTCCAGACTGTTTAAATTTTTATGGACGATTTTAGTGAAGATGTGCATTTTAAAATGCGTGACCCCCCTGTTAGGTTATATGTTTTTAGACACCTGTTAGAATATAAAACTGACTAAGAATTATTATCTCATGTCAAAGGTGTCGTTACGTGGATGATATTTTCGCGGTGCTTGACACAAACATTTGCAGAATAGAAGATTTTATTGCCAAATTAAACAATAAATTTGATTCTATAAAATTTACCCACGAATTAGAAACTAATAATAAACTACCCTTTCTAGATGTACTAGTTATCAAGAATAAAGACACTTTAGAATTCGATGTCTATAGAAAAGAAACCACTACCTTAAGCTACATCCCGAGCGACTCACATCATACGTACGCACAAAAAATGGCCAGTCTGTTAATTAATTTTCCTTTAAACAAAAGTAGATATACCAAAGAATTAAATTATATTAGGAACGTGGCCGAATATAACGGATACACTGCTGGCTTAGTGGAAAAATTAATCAACAAACAGAAAACAAAGAAAATGGTGACGGAATCAACGACGTTCAGAAGAGAAAAATCGGAAAAAAACTTTGTTTGCTTACCATTTGAACCTAGAATCACGAGGGGTCTAGACAACATTTTTAAAAAAGTCGACTTACAGGTAGCATTTTCAACAACAAATACTTTAAAAAACTTGCTAGGTAATCCAAAAGACAAGGATAGCGCGGAAAAAATGCCGGGAATTTATGAAATAAGTTGTAAAGATTGTAATCTTAAATACGTCGGACAAACAAAAAGATCGATTGGAATCAGATTCAAAGAACACATATCCCAATTACGTTACGGTACTGTAGATAAGTCTGCCGTCGCCCGACATATTTGGGATAGTAATCATCACGTTGATAAAGAAAATCTGAAATTAATAAAAAATGTTAGAAAACCAGGTCAGCTGAATGGGTTTGAGAGCGTATATATTGCGAAATATAGTTGCAACAAAGAATGTATGAACAGTGCACCAGCGCCAATTACGAGTCACTTGATAGATTACTTTGCTAAATAAAATTCCCACGTTTTCGGCACGTTTTTACCGATAACAAGTATACAGTTATTGCCGCCAAAGGAACCGTTGTTAATTTAGCGATCGGTGAACTTTCTCAAGACTATTACAGATGGACACTTTTAGATAAAGCAATAAGGATGGCGCAAAGACCTGGTCAGGCGATAAAAATACAATACACTGTGGAATTTGCCTACGACTAGTGTCTCATCTCGGTTCGATCTCTTTACCTGAGATCCGGTATATAAGTTGATGTTAGTTTTTTAAGTATTTAGAATGTTTCATCCTCTGATGACGCTAACTTGGTTAGTGAAACGATCGTCAGGTCTTTTTAAAATGTGTTGTGGTGATTTGGGCTCTCCAAGTGTACTTATCAGTGCTCATCACAGGTTCTAATCTTCACTTAGTGAAAGGTGTATCTTCTGAAACTTACTATTTTCCATGGAGAAACTTTACTGAGAAAACTGACCAACAAACTTTTCCTGCATAATGTTGTAGCGGACTTTGTGTGTTAAATTTAGTTGTTAAAATTAATAAAAGAAACACTTCAGATGCTTTATTTTAACAGGAAGGCAAGTTGCGGATGCACTTGAGAGAACGTAAGAGATTGACGCTCGAGTATTGGCGCCTCTAGACAAAGAGTAGAATTCATAATGCAGTAAACCTGGAACTTCCCTTATCTGCTACTAAATGTATCGTGTAAACACCACTCTTGTAACCTGACCCTATACCGTCTGACTCCCCTGATAACTGATGGTTCTTGTCACTTGTCACCTTTCGGTGTCTAGCTCATTTTTATCTTTATAATTACTAAAGTGTCTTTCCGGATTATTGAAATGTGCTATGAAAGAACGATTTATGTTATGCTTTTACCATGTAAAAGAATAAAAAAGTCTGGACGCAGCAAGTGCGTTATGGTAGCTAATTTTCGTAAAAATGTTTTTAATGGCAAATGTGTCTTGTTTTATTAGTGAATTTTCTTAGAAAAAATTCACTAATGAGGAGATCTCGACTTTTGAATTTTGAAAAAATTTCTTCAAATGAGCGCGATCTAGGACCCCTAGAACCCATATCCGGGGTCAGTTTCAATTTTTATATGTTTATATATATATACATATATATATATATATATATATATATATATATATATATATATATATATATATATATATATATATATATATATATATATATATATATATATATATATATATATATATATATATATGTATCACACCGATAACTCAAAAAATAATGGGCCGATTTTGATAAAATTTGGCATGTACTTTTCTTTTGTAAATAGCTTGGATAAGTTCGTTATTCAGGAAAATCGGACGAGGTTTTCCAGGAAAATTTTGAGTTTTCATTCGAAAAAAATTCTTATATCAAAAAGTAATTAGCCAATTTCAATAAAATTTGGCATGTACCTTTCTTTTGTAAATAGCTTTGACAAGTTTGTTAGTCAGGAAAATCGGACGGGGTTTTCCGGGAAAATTTTGAGTTTTCATTCGAAAAAAATTTTTATCTCAAAGAATAATAGGCCGATTTTGATAAAATTTGGCACGTACCTTCCTTTTGTAAAAGGCTTTTACAAGTTCGTTAATAAAAAAAAACTCTGGACGCAGCAAGTGCGTTATGGTAGTGAATTTTCATAAAACTATTTTTTAATAGCAATAATGTGTTTTTTTAACAAAGCAGGCATCACATTTGGTTACCAGTAAAATCTATATAGTAAAAACAATGTGCCATGTTTCATCAAAATAACTTTATTGTTTGAAAATGTAAAAAAAAATCCGAAAGTAAATTTAAAGTGTTCCCGAAAAAACTCGTTTTTTGGTCAACCTTATAGGTTAATAGCAAATTGAACTATTCAAATATTAAGCATTTGATCAAAATTCTCTACCATAACGCACTTACTGCGTCCAGAATTTTTGTTCTTACAAACATGCATTATATTTCGAAGGAAAATGCAAAAATGCAATAACATAAGGCGTGTTTGATTAAAAAAAAAAAAGAAAATTTGTATCACCAACGACTTATGGGCCACCCTGTGATTGTAGAAATAATTTTTTAAGATGTAGCTCAAGACACCCTATAATTAATATATACAAATTTTTTTCATATCTTGTGTAATAACAGATATATTGAGCTTTATTGATTTTTTTTAACGAAAATTCTACAAAAATTATATACCATTAACGATAAACTCTATAGCTAAGACTAGTGACAAGCGTCAGAGAAAGGGTCTATATTTGAAATGAATTTTCTGGAAACATTTTATTAAAATGAAGGACAATGACGGTTGAAACTAAGACTTCAGGGTTTGTAAAACATTCTTCTTGAGAGATTTTATTTCCATAGCCCGTATTAGATACAAGTTCTTTTCCTAAATGTTGTCAATTTTGACGTTTAAATCGCAACTTTGACGTTTTGTGAAAAACCCCAATTTATTTTTGTTTAAATGCCTATAACTTTTTTGTCTTTTGACCTACAGCGCTAAATTTTGGTAGGTAGTTTGCCTATAATGATATAAACCCGCGTATAAAATTTGGTTGCCCTTACTTTGTTAATTTTGGAGATATAAATTTTTTTCGAAAGAAAACACAAAATTTTCCGGGAAAACCTCGTCAGATTTTCCTGGATAACGAACATATCCAAGCCACTTGCAAAACGAAGGTACTCACCAATTTTGACGTTTAAAATCGCGATTTTGACGTTTTGAGGAGAACCCAAATTTATTTTTCTTTGAATGTCTGTAACTTTTTTTGTCCTTTAACCTACGGAGCTAAATTTCGGTATGTAACTTGCCAATAATGATATAAACCCGCGTATGAAATTTGGTTGCCCTTACTTTGTTAATTTTGAAAGTATAAAAAAAATCGATTTTTTCGAAATAAAACACAAAATTTTCCGGGAAAACCTCGGCGGATTTTCCTGGCTAACGAACTTATCCAAGCCATTTGCGAAAGGAAGGTACTCACCAAGTTTTATCAAAATCGGTCCCTTATTTTTTAAGTTATAGGTGTGACACATAAATATATAAATATATATATATATATATATATATATATATATATATATATATATATATATATATATATATATATATATATATATATATATATATATATATATATATATATAAACATATAAAGTCTGAAACTGACCTCGGATTTGGGTTCCGGGGGTCCTAAATAGCGCTCATTTGAAGAAATTTTTTCAAAATTCGAAAGTCGAGATCTCCTCATTAGTGAATTTTTTTTTAAGAAAATTCACTAAAAATCGGACGAGGTTTTCCGGGAAAATTTTGAGTTTTCATTTGAAAAAAAAATTTATCTTAAAAAATAAAAAATCTATGATAACCAAATTTGGTAGGTAAGTTTACGATATAAAAAGCAAACTATACACCAAAATTTAGATTTCTATGTTACAAGAAAAAAAAGTTATAAAATATTTTGTGCCAGATCATTTCTGTGAAAATTCACTACCATAACGCACTTGCTGCGTCCAGGCTTTTTAAAATAAGGACATTTGGTTGGCAGTATAACCTATATAGTAGTAACAATGTACCATATTTCATTAAAATAGCTTTGTGGTGTCAAAAAGGGCAAACGTTTTCCGAAAATAAACTTTAAAATTTCCAGAAAAAAACTGGTCCGATTTTCCTGGCCAACGAACCTCTTTGAAGTATTTACACACCTGTCAAGATATAATAATTCACAAACAGCCTTAGGACCGAAATTGAAAAGTCTGGACGCGGCAAGTGCGTTATGGTAGTGAATTTTCATAAAAATGTTTTAATAGCAAATATGTCTTTAATGCGAGCAGGCATCAATCTCGTTACGTGTACATCCTATATAGTAGAAACAATGTACAGGGTGATTTTTTTAAGTGTCTCACCTCTGTAATTTCTTTATTATCAAAGATATAAAAACAATTCCAACGTCATCTGACAAACTATCATGCGATGAGTTAAAATATTGCGACAGAAAAACAATTGCACATCGCCTTAATAGAAATCCGTGGCCAACGTTGATTTTCTTAAATGGAACGATAGGTCCCAGACACATACAGTCGATGCAGAATCGAAATCTGCGTACAACAATACCACACTCGCATTTCTGAGTCGAGCCTTTTCGGAGACATGACGTCACAAAATTTCAAAATGTTGCTGATTTTTTTAAGTGTCTCACCCCTGTATTTTCTTTATTATCAAAGATATCAAAAAAATTCGAACGCCATCTGACAAACTACCATGCGATGGTTTAAAATATTGCGACAGAAAAACAATTGCACATCGCCTTCATAGAAATCCATGTCCAACGTTGATTTTCTTAAAATGAACGATAGGCCTCAAATACATACAGTCGATGCAGAATCGAAATCTGCATACAACAATACCACACTCGCATTTCTGAGTCGAGCCGTTTCGGAGACATGACGTCACAAAATTTCACAATGTTGCTGATTTTTTTAAGTGTCTCACCCCTGTATTTTCTTTATTATCAAAGATATCAAAAAAATTCGAACGCCATCTGACAAACTACCATGCGATGGTTTAAAATATTGCGACAGAAAAACAATTGCACATCGCCTTCATAGAAATCCATGTCCAACGTTGATTTTCTTAAAATGAACGATAGCCCTCAAACACATACAGTCGATGCAGAATCGAAATCTGCATACAACAATACCACACTCGCATTTCTGAGTCGAGCCTTTTCGGAGACATGACGTCACAAAATTTCAAAATGTTGCTGATTTTTTTAAGTGTCTCACCCCTGTATTTTCTTTATTATCAAAGATATCAAAAAAATTCGAACGCCATCTGACAAACTACCATGCGATGGTTTAAAATATTGCGACAGAAAAACAATTGCACATCGCCTTCATAGAAATCCGTGGCCAACGTTGATTTTCTTAAATGGAACGATAGGTCCCAGACACATACAGTCGATGCAGAATCGAAATCTGCGTACAACAATACCACACTCGCATTTCTGAGTCGAGCCTTTTCGGAGACATGACGTCACAAACTTTCAAAATGTTGCTGATTTTTTTAAGTGTCTCACCCCTGTATTTTCTTTATTATCAAAGATATCAAAAAAATTCGAACGCCATCTGACAAACTACCACGCGATGGTTTAAAATATTGCGACAGAAAAACAATTGCACATCGCCTTCATAGAAATCCATGTCCAACGTTGATTTTCTTAAAATGAACGATAGGCCTCAAACACATACAGTCGATGCAGAATCGAAATCTGCGTACAACGATACCACACTCGCATTTCTGAGTCGAGCCTTTTCGGAGACATGACGTCACAAAATTTCAAAATGTTGCTGATTTTTTTAAGTGTCTCACCCCTGTAATTTCTTTATTATCAGAGATATTAAAAAAATTCCAACGCCATCTGACAAACTACCATGCGATGGTTTAAAATATTGCGACAGAAAAACAATTGCACATCGCCTTCATAGAAATCCATGTCCAACGTTGATTTTCTTAAAATGAACGATAGGCCTCAAATACATACAGTCGATGCAGAATCGAAATCTGCATACAACAATACCACACTCGCATTTCTGAGTCGAGCCTTTTCGGAGACATGACGTCACAAAATTTCAAAATGTTGCTGATTTTTTTAAGTGTCTCACCCCTGTATTTTCTTTATTATCAAAGATATCAAAAAAATTCGAACGCCATCTGACAAACTACCATGCGATGGTTTAAAATATTGCGACAGAAAAACAATTGCACATCGCCTTCATAGAAATCCATGTCCAACGTTGATTTTCTTAAAATGAACGATAGGCCTCAAATACATACAGTCGATGCAGAATCGAAATCTGCATACAACAATACCACACTCGCATTTCTGAGTCGAGCCTTTTCGGAGACATGACGTCACAAAATTTCAAAATGTTGCTGATTTTTTTAAGTGTCTCACCCCTGTATTTTCTTTATTATCAAAGATATCAAAAAAATTCGAACGCCATCTGACAAACTACCATGCGATGGTTTAAAATATTGCGACAGAAAAACAATTGCACATCACCTTAATAGAAATCCGTGGCCAACGTTGATTTTCTTAAATGGAACGATAGGTCCCAGACACATACAGTCGATGCAGAATCGAAATCTGCGTACAACGATACCACACTCGCATTTCTGAGTCGAGCCGTTTCGGAGACATGACGTCACAAAATTTCAAAATGTTGCTGATTTTTTTAAGTGTCTCACCCCTGTATTTTCTTTATTATCAGAGATATCAAAAAAATTCGAACGCCATCTGACAAACTACCATGCGATGGTTTAAAATATTGCAAGAGAAAAACAATTGCACATCGCCTTCATAGAAATCCATGTCCAACGTTGATTTTCTTAAAATGAACGATAGGCCTCAAACACATACAGTCGATGCAGAATCGAAATCTGCGTACAACGATACCACACTCGCATTTCTGAGTCGAGCCTTTTCGGAGACATGACGTCACAAAATTTCAAAATGTTGCTGATTTTTTTAAGTGTCTCACCCCTGTATTTTCTTTATTATCAGAGATATCAAAAAAATTCGAACGCCATCTGACAAACTACCATGCGATGGTTTAAAATATTGCAAGAGAAAAACAATTGCACATCGCCTTCATAGAAATCCATGTCCAACGTTGATTTTCTTAAAATGAACGATAGGCCTCAAACACATACAGTCGATGCAGAATCGAAATCTGCGTACAACAATACCACACTCGCATTTCTGAGTCGAGCCGTTTCGGAGACATGACGTCACAAAATTTCAAAATGTTGCTGATTTTTTTAAGTGTCTCACCCCTGTATTTTCTTTATTATCAAAGATATCAAAAAAATTCGAACGCCATCTGACAAACTACCATGCGATGGGTTAAAATATTGCAAGAGAAAAACAATTGCACATCGCCTTCATAGAAATCCATGTCCAACGTTGATTTTCTTAAAATGAACGATAGGCCTCAAACACATACAGTCGATGCAGAATCGAAATCTGCGTACAACGATACCACACTCGCATTTCTGAGTCGAGCCTTTTCGGAGACATGACGTCACAAAATTTCAAAATGTTGCTGATTTTTTTAAGTGTCTCACCCCTGTATTTTCTTTATTATCAGAGATATCAAAAAAATTCGAACGCCATCTGACAAACTACCATGCGATGGTTTAAAATATTGCAAGAGAAAAACAATTGCACATCGCCTTCATAGAAATCCATGTCCAACGTTGATTTTCTTAAAATGAACGATAGGCCTCAAACACATACAGTCGATGCAGAATCGAAATCTGCGTACAACGATACCACACTCGCATTTCTGAGTCGAGCCTTTTCGGAGACATGACGTCACAAAATTTCAAAATGTTGCTGATTTTTTTAAGTGTCTCACCCCTGTATTTTCTTTATTATCAGAGATATCAAAAAAATTCGAACGCCATCTGACAAACTACCATGCGATGGTTTAAAATATTGCAAGAGAAAAACAATTGCACATCGCCTTCATAGAAATCCATGTCCAACGTTGATTTTCTTAAAATGAACGATAGGCCTCAAACACATACAGTCGATGCAGAATCGAAATCTGCGTACAACAATACCACACTCGCATTTCTGAGTCGAGCCTTTTCGGAGACATGACGTCACAAAATTTCAAAATGTTGCTGATTTTTTTAAGTGTCTCACCCCTGTATTTTCTTTATTATCAGAGATATCAAAAAAATTCGAACGCCATCTGACAAACTACCATGCGATGGTTTAAAATATTGCAAGAGAAAAACAATTGCACATCGCCTTCATAGAAATCCATGTCCAACGTTGATTTTCTTAAAATGAACGATAGGCCTCAAACACATACAGTCGATGCAGAATCGAAATCTGCGTACAACAATACCACACTCGCATTTCTGAGTCGAGCCTTTTCGGAGACATGACGTCACAAAATTTCAAAATGTTGCTGATTTTTTTAAGTGTCTCACCCCTGTATTTTCTTTATTATCAGAGATATCAAAAAAATTCGAACGCCATCTGACAAACTACCATGCGATGGTTTAAAATATTGCAAGAGAAAAACAATTGCACATCGCCTTCATAGAAATCCATGTCCAACGTTGATTTTCTTAAAATGAACGATAGGCCTCAAACACATACAGTCGATGCAGAATCGAAATCTGCGTACAACGATACCACACTCGCATTTCTGAGTCGAGCCTTTTCGGAGACATGACGTCACAAAATTTCAAAATGTTGCTGATTTTTTTAAGTGTCTCACCCCTGTATTTTCTTTATTATCAGAGATATCAAAAAAATTCGAACGCCATCTGACAAACTACCATGCGATGGTTTAAAATATTGCAAGAGAAAAACAATTGCACATCGCCTTCATAGAAATCCATGTCCAACGTTGATTTTCTTAAAATGAACGATAGGCCTCAAACACATACAGTCGATGCAGAATCGAAATCTGCGTACAACAATACCACACTCGCATTTCTGAGTCGAGCCTTTTCGGAGACATGACGTCACAAAATTTCAAAATGTTGCTGATTTTTTTAAGTGTCTCACCCCTGTATTTTCTTTATTATCAAAGATATCAAAAAAATTCGAACGCCATCTGACAAACTACCATGCGATGGTTTAAAATATTGCGACAGAAAAACAATTGCACATCGCCTTCATAGAAATCCATGTCCAACGTTGATTTTCTTAAAATGAACGATAGGCCTCAAACACATACAGTCGATGCAGAATCGAAATCTGCGTACAACGATACCACACTCGCATTTCTGAGTCGAGCCTTTTCGGAGACATGACGTCACAAAATTTCAAAATGTTGCTGATTTTTTTAAGTGTCTCACCCCTGTAATTTCTTTATTATCAGAGATATTAAAAAAATTCCAACGCCATCTGACAAACTACCATGCGATGGTTTAAAATATTGCGACAGAAAAACAATTGCACATCGCCTTCATAGAAATCCATGTCCAACGTTGATTTTCTTAAAATGAACGATAGGCCTCAAACACATACAGTCGATGCAGAATCGAAATCTGCGTACAACGATACCACACTCGCATTTCTGAGTCGAGCCTTTTCGGAGACATGACGTCACAAAATTTCAAAATGTTGCTGATTTTTTTAAGTGTCTCACCCCTGTATTTTCTTTATTATCAGAGATATCAAAAAAATTCGAACGCCATCTGACAAACTACCATGCGATGGTTTAAAATATTGCAAGAGAAAAACAATTGCACATCGCCTTCATAGAAATCCATGTCCAACGTTGATTTTCTTAAAATGAACGATAGGCCTCAAACACATACAGTCGATGCAGAATCGAAATCTGCGTACAACAATACCACACTCGCATTTCTGAGTCGAGCCGTTTCGGAGACATGACGTCACAAAATTTCAAAATGTTGCTGATTTTTTTAAGTGTCTCACCCCTGTATTTTCTTTATTATCAAAGATATCAAAAAAATTCGAACGCCATCTGACAAACTACCATGCGATGGGTTAAAATATTGCAAGAGAAAAACAATTGCACATCGCCTTAATAGAAATCCGTGGCCAACGTTGATTTTCTTAAATGGAACGATAGGTCCCAGACACATACAGTCGATGCAGAATCGAAATCTGCGTACAACAATACCACACTCGCATTTCTGAGTCGAGCCTTTTCGGAGACATGACGTCACAAAATTTCAAAATGTTGCTGATTTTTTTAAGTGTCTCACCCCTGTATTTTCTTTATTATCAGAGATATCAAAAAAATTCGAACGCCATCTGACAAACTACCATGCGATGGTTTAAAATATTGCAAGAGAAAAACAATTGCACATCGCCTTCATAGAAATCCATGTCCAACGTTGATTTTCTTAAAATGAACGATAGGCCTCAAACACATACAGTCGATGCAGAATCGAAATCTGCGTACAACGATACCACACTCGCATTTCTGAGTCGAGCCTTTTCGGAGACATGACGTCACAAAATTTCAAAATGTTGCTGATTTTTTTAAGTGTCTCACCCCTGTATTTTCTTTATTATCAGAGATATCAAAAAAATTCGAACGCCATCTGACAAACTACCATGCGATGGTTTAAAATATTGCAAGAGAAAAACAATTGCACATCGCCTTCATAGAAATCCATGTCCAACGTTGATTTTCTTAAAATGAACGATAGGCCTCAAACACATACAGTCGATGCAGAATCGAAATCTGCGTACAACAATACCACACTCGCATTTCTGAGTCGAGCCTTTTCGGAGACATGACGTCACAAAATTTCAAAATGTTGCTGATTTTTTTAAGTGTCTCACCCCTGTATTTTCTTTATTATCAGAGATATCAAAAAAATTCGAACGCCATCTGACAAACTACCATGCGATGGGTTAAAATATTGCAAGAGAAAAACAATTGCACATCGCCTTCATAGAAATCCATGTCCAACGTTGATTTTCTTAAAATGAACGATAGGCCTCAAACACATACAGTCGATGCAGAATCGAAATCTGCGTACAACAATACCACACTCGCATTTCTGAGTCGAGCCGTTTCGGAGACATGACGTCACAAAATTTCAAAATGTTGCTGATTTTTTTAAGTGTCTCACCCCTGTATTTTCTTTATTATCAAAGATATCAAAAAAATTCGAACGCCATCTGACAAACTACCATGCGATGGGTTAAAATATTGCAAGAGAAAAACAATTGCACATCGCCTTCATAGAAATCCGTGGCCAACGTTGATTTTATTAAATGGAACGACATACCTCAGACACATACAGTCGATGCAGAATCGAAATCTGCGTACAACGATGTTTGTAAATTTTTAAGTGTCTCACTCCTGTAATAACTGCTGAATAACGGAAAAAACAAACAAAAAAATACTTAAATTACACAGAAAAATGAGCTGATAACTTTTTGATTGACGAAAACGTAAGAACGATACACATAAACGAAATCGGAAATCACATTCAAAGCAAATGTCAGTTGACATCAAATGTCAAAATCAGACATCCATTAACCAAGATTTTACTGACGTATACAGCACTGAAAAGATATAACTTATCATCCAGTCTCAAATGAAATACGTTTAATATTTTCACTGCGGAGTGCGGAGGTGGAGTTTTTGTAATATTTTGAAAATACAAAGAAATTATGGCAAATTCGCTTTTCTCGTGTTTTATACAACTAAAATATAACCAGAATATACAGGCCCGGCAGAGCTCTGTAACGGAAGATAACGCCGTTCATGTGACACATAGAGCAAAATGCTTTAGAGGTAATTTATTCACTGCAAACTGCTTTATAACGTAAAACTATTTTTTTGTCAGATGGCGTTTGAACTTATTGGTTACCTCTCATAAAAAGAAATAACAGGAGTAAGACACTTAAGAAATCACAAACATTTTGAAATTTTGTGACGTCATGTCTCCGAAACGGCTCGACTCAGAAATCCGAACGTGGCATCGCGGTACGCAGATTTCGATTCTGCATCGACTGTATGTGTCTGAGGTCTGTCGTTCCATTTAATAAAATCAACGTTGGCCACGGATTTTTATGAAGGCGATGTGCAATTGTTTTTCTCTTGCAATATTTTAACCCATCGCATAGTAGTTTGTCAGATGGCGTTGGAATTTTTTTGATATCTCTGATAATAAAGAAATTAGAGGGGTGATACACTTAAAAAAATCAGCAACATTTTGAAATTTTGTGACGTCATGTCTCCGAAACGGCTCGACTCAGAAATGCGAGTGTGGTATTGTTGTACGCAGATTTCGATTCTGCATCGACTGTATGTGTTTGAGGCCTACCGTTCCTTTTAAGAAAATCAACGTTGGACAAGGATTTCTATGAAGGCGATGTGCAATTGTTTTTCTCTTGCAATATTTTAACCCATCGAATGGTAGTTTGTCAGATGGCGTTGGAATTTTTTTCATATCTCTGATAATAAAGAAATTACAGGGGTGAGACACTTAAAGAAATCACCCTGTACCATATTTTATCAAAATAACTTATTGTTTGAAAATGTACAAACAATTTCAGAAAATAAACTTAAAATGTTACCGAGAAAAATGGTTTCCTAGCCAACAAACATTAGGTTAATAGCAAATTCAATTCACTAAGTGAAGATTGGAACCTGTGATGAGCACTGAATGGTACACTTGGAGAATCCAATTGACCACAACACATATATTTATAGAACTAACGATATAATAGCACATATGTCTCTTTAATGCAAGCAGGCATCACTTTGGTCACCGGTATAACCTATATAGTAGAAACAATTTACCACATTTTATCAAAATAACTTGCTTGAAAATGTACAAAAATTTTCCGAAAATAAACTTTAAATGTTTCCGAGAAAACTCGTTTCCTAGCCGACGAACCTTAGGTTAATATAGCAAATTGAGTTATTGAATTTTGAAGCATTTAATGAAAATTCGCTACCAAAACGCACTTACTGCGTCTCGATTTTTTTTACAAACATGCATCATATTTCGAGGAAAAAGGCAAAAATGCAATAAGGTATGTCCAGAAAAATTTGTA
Organism: Tillus elongatus; assembly: GCA_964006375.1. Taxonomy (NCBI): domain Eukaryota; kingdom Metazoa; phylum Arthropoda; class Insecta; order Coleoptera; family Cleridae; genus Tillus; species Tillus elongatus. The sequence continues at coordinate 129,358,725 of OZ023267.1, forward strand.
TGTATCACCAACGACTTATGGGCCACCCTGTGATTGTCAAAATAATTTTAGAAGATGCAGCTCAAAACACCCTATAGGTAACGTATACAATTTTTTCTCGTATCTTGCATAATGACAATTATATTGAGGTTTTCCGTACAAATGCGTCACCCTGTATATAATATGTAAACAGAAATTAAGCCAGGTATGGATTCTAGGGAGCCTAGTTTGCGCTCATTTGAAGAAATCTTTTTAGAAATCAAAGGACGCGGTCTCCTCATTAATAATTTTTTACTACGAAAATTAGCTAAACATTATAGACCGTTAAACCATAAACTTAACTAAAACTACTGCCAAAGCATCAGAGAAAGTGTCTTTTTGAAATGAATTTTCTGTAAATATTTTATCAAAATGAAGGACAATGACGGTTGAAGCTGAAACTTAAGGGTTTGCAGAACACTCTTTACATAATCCGTATTTCTTTCAGGCTCTTTGCCTAAAAGTTGCCAATTTTGACGTTTCAAATCGCGACTTTTTACGTTTTGTGGAAAACCCCTTTTTTTTCTTTAAATGCCTCTAACTTTTTTGTCTTTAAACTTACAGACATAAATTTTGGTAAATGGTTCACCCTTTATATATATATATATATATATATATATATATATATATATATATATATATATATATAGGGTGGCGCATTGAAAACGAAACAGACCGATTTGCGTCCAGAGAAATATTTTTTTTAAGAAACGCCGAAACACGTCAATTTTAATATTGAGGGGGGCATGTTTTGACATAAAACTCAACTATGTCACATCAATCTCTTAAGGGTGGTGATAACAACCCTTATATTTTAAATAGGGAACATGGGTCGAGTGTTACATCATTTAAAAGCTCCCTTTTTTCTGAATTCAGCACACTAATTTTTTTGGAAGCTTTATAAACTCGTTTAAAAATTATTCACAGTTGAAGATACAAAAACGCATTTCACTCATTCCGATAAGAAATGTGCTGATAATCAAAGTTTTGTTGGTTTGTAAACAAAAAATTGACTATCAGAACATTTCTTATCGGAATGAGAGAAATGCGGTTTATTATTTCAATTTATCCGTCGGTTAGATACTTGATAGTACTGCCGAAAATTAATTTCACAATGGTGTATTCTGTAGAAGAAAGAGTTGAAACAATTACTCTTTTTTTTCAAAAACGATGACTGTGCCAACCGTACCGCAAATTTGTTTAATGAACGACATCCGAACAGACATGTTATCAGAAAATACATTTTGAAGTTAGTTGCAAAGTTGCGACAAAGTGGTTCAGTAGCCAACAAAAAACGGGATCCTGAACGTGAATTTCCAGTAAGAAATGAGACTACGGAGATTGAAGTTTTAGGACAAATTGCTGCAGACCCAACTTTGAGCACGAGAAAATTGGCCACTGTTTCAAACATCACAAGAAGAACTATTCAGCGAATATTGAAGCATCATAAATTTCATCCGTATAAAATTCATCTTGTATAACAACTGAATGAAGATGATTTTGATCGGCAGCTGGAGTTTTGTGAAGTTATGACTGCACGACTAGCTGATAACGGGAACTTTCTGTTCAATATCTGTTTTTCAGACGAGTGTACGTTTTTATTAAACTCTACAGTCAATCTTCCTAATTGTCGTTATTGGGCAGATAATAATCCAAGAAATTTTCACGAAGTCCACACTCAAACTCCACAAAAATTGAATCTCTGGACTGGCATTTTTAGAGACCGTTTAATCGGACCAATTTTTCTTGATGGCAATTTGAGTGGTGAAACGTATTTCGAGTTACTAGAAGATATCGTTTACCCTCTACTAATTGGCATTGTTGAAAATGATGATCGCTATCAAGAAAATCAATTAGTGTTTCAACAAGATGGAACTCCTCCGCATTTTTCACGTGTTAGGGAGTTTTTGAACAGAGAGTTTCCAGAGCAATGGATTGGGCGTAGAGGTGCTATTGAGTGGCCCCCTAAATCACCGGATTTAACTCCTTTAGACTTCTTTCTATGGGGCCATTTAAATAGTAGAATTTACGCAACAGAAGCGGAGTCTCTGGAAGAATTACGATGACGCATTGTTGAAGAATGCCGTCTAATAACTCCACAAATGCTCCAGAATGTCAGAGCTCGTTTTGAACAAAATTTGTACTTTTGTATGAAAGCTGGTGGTCAACAATTTAAACACTTACTTCACTGAATTAACATTTTTGAATGTTTGGTTTTGTTTTTTAGTTTTTTTGAACGAAAAATTTACTAATTAGTGCATTTCTTATCACAATGAATGAAATGCGTTCTTGCAACTCCAACTGTGAATAATTTTTAAACGAGTTGATAAAACTTCCAAAAAAATTAGTGTGGTAAATTCAGAAAAGAAAGAGCTTTCAAATCATGTAGCACTCAATCCATGTTCCCAATTAAAATATAAGGGTTGTTATCACCACCCTTAAGGGGTTGTTGTTACAAAGTTGAGTTTTATGTCAAAACATGTCCCCCTCAATATTAAAATTGACGTGTTTCAGCGTTTCTTAAAAAAAAATTCTCTGGACGCAAATCGGTTTCATTTTCAATGCGCCAGCGTGTATAAGGTACACTGGCAACCAAATTTGATGCCTGCTTTCATTTAAAAAAAAGACATATATATTATTAAAAACATTTTTATGATAATTCACTACCATAACGTTGCTGCCTCCAGACTTTTCTTATCTGCACTACCCCAAAGTATTGCGTAAGTTGTCCAAATTATTTTCGAAGTGTTTCAACCCTACTTATCAACGTATTTTCCATGGTGGCACTCCTTAACGTGAGGTTATGTGATTGGCTCTTTGATCATGAATCTAAATGCCTAGAGCTTTAATTGCTGCAGTTGCTGCACCCTAAATCAGCGTATTACTATTAGTATCAGAATAATTAGATTTCATTTACATCTTGTTTTTAGTGAATTTTCGTAGAAAAAATTCACTAATGGAGAGATGCCCACTTTTGAATATTGAAAAAAATTTTGAAAATGAGCGCGAACTAGGACCCCTAGAACCCATACCCGGGGTCAGTTTATATTTTTATATGTTTATATATATGTATGTATGTATATTTATATATATATATATATATATATATATATATATATATATATATATATATATATATATATATATATATATATATATATATGTATGTATTACACGGATAACTCAAAAAATAAAAAAGCTATTATAACAAAATTTGGTACGTAGGTTTACGATATAAAAATTAAACTATACACTAAAATTTATATTTCTATGTTACAAGAAAAAAAGTTAATTTTTTTCGAGCTGATAATAAAATCTGATATTTAGTATAAATAATTGAACTGATTGCACGTGACTTGTCTCATGTAGAAACGAAGACGCCATGACATGGGGGTGTAACTCAGTGGTAGAGTGTCTGCAAACATGAAAACGCAGGTTTTTTACCCACCTTTTTCCTGTATATAATAATTAAACTAAATCACTATGTAAATAAAACTGTATATAAAAACATTCAGTACATCTACTGTATAATTATTAAAATAATTGTAATCTGAAAAACTATGATATAGGTAAACATGATGTAGAAGCCTAAGGCTGGAACATTGTAACAAAACTCAATTATAGTACACTTAGAAATATCCTTTGTAAATATTGTTTTGTAATTTGAAATTAATAAAGGTTTATGTTATGTTATGTTTATGTATGTCTGCTTCGCATGCTGAAAGTCCTGGGTTCAAATCCCAGCTCCTCCAACAAGACATATTTTTAAAGTCTGTTACAAAATTAAGTTAGATTCAGAGCTTATCATTTCTTTACTTACTTTATACTGCTTTCAAAAGTTGATTTTAGCTTCTAATAGTCTTTGTAACGAACGTGTTGATTCAATTATAAAGAACAAGCTGAATATTGTTAAAATATAACTCCTAACAGATCCGTTTTGTGCTTTTAGTGAATTTTCGTAGAAAAAATGGGGATATATCGACTTTTGAATTTTGAAAATTTTTTTTTGCAAATGAGCACGAACTAGGACCCCTAGAACCGATATCCGGGGTCAGTTTTAATTTATATATATATATATATATATATATATATATATATATATATATATATATATATATATATATATATATATATATATATATACAGGTGTTTCAACAATGATGGTCTATGTTACAGGTGCACATTCAGCACAAAAAAATAAGACTATTTTTTCATATAAATATGGGTCCGCAAATGCTTAGTTTTTTAAATACAGCGTGTTAAAGTTATTTGTTTTTATCAGTTTTTCACGAATAAGCCTGAGTCAAATTAAAATGTTGGCGTGAAAGTTGGCATGCGGGTGTTTTTGAGGACAAGAACTTTAAATATGTTATTGTTAATAACACTGCTGGCAGAGGGCGCCACCTGTAAGACTGCTTGCATTCAATTGGTTATAATTTTTTGACGCCCAGTAGTATCGACCTACCGTATAGCTACATTGCAGCCCTTATCAATTGTAAGCAAAAAATGTATATTTGATCCAAATCTCTCGGACACACCATTTTCGAGATATTTCAATTTTTGTATGTCGATGTCGCTCAAGAATTAAATTTTCTCAAGTAATTAATTGTATTGTGTGCAAATTTTAACAACAAATAAAGCAACAAATATAAAAGTTTATAACATTTTATGATACCTGACTACAATAAATGTTCAAAATGACCACCCTCCACTTAAATACACTTTCGTATTCTGCGGAACATACAACGTCGTACTCTGTGATATATTTCTGGTGTATTTCTAATTTGTTCGCATCCAAGTACAATTATTTCCTGCAGATCATCAACATATTCAACATTTGCTTCATAAACAATACTTTTGAAATGCCCCCCATGAATAAAAGTCCATAGGATTTAAATCTGGGGATCGAGCCGGCCATGGCAGAGGTCCACCGCGTCCGATCCATCTGCGTCCAAAAGTGTTGCTTAGGTAATTTCTGACATTTAGTGCGAAATGTGGGGGGGGGGATCCGTCATGCATAAACCACAGGTTATGTCTTATGTCAAGATGTACATTTTCTAATAACCCATTTAGTTGGTTTTGCAGGAATTCAAGATAAGTTGTAGCATTAAGTCTGTGAGGTAAAAAAATTAGTCCTATCAAATTACACCCTACAATTCCAGCCTTGCATTTAAGGGAATTGCTGTTGATGATGCCTTTCAAAAACTGCATGGAGATTTTCGTCAGCCCAAATATGGCTGTTACGAAAATTGACGATCCCGTCGTGCCTAAATCCAGACTCGTCAGTGAACAATACACAGTTCAACAAGTTCTCTACATTATTATGTTGAAGAAACCATTGGCAAAATTGTAGGCGAGGTATAAAATCTCTTTCAGGCGATAGTGCCTGCACACGTTGGATGTGATATGGACGCAACTGTTGCTCGTGAAGAACTCGCCATATCGTTGCATTGGATGCTCCCAGATGATTGGCCATTTCCCTAGTACTTATTTTTGGATTTTGTTCAATTTCATCCAGAACAGCCTCTTCAAAATCAGAATTTCGTGCACTTCGTGGTCTGCCTCGATCAGCAGTAACTTTATTAAAGGTACCTGGTAAAAAAAATATAGATTCGAAAGAGACAGATCGATGTATTAGATAATGTAAGTATGTAGCTGTTTCTCGCAGACGGATGTCAATCCGTTGAAACATCCTTCTGTCTGGAATTCTCCGATTTGGGAAGGCTTCTTCATACAGTCGTCTCACCTCATAACAGTTACTAAAAGCCCGTGAATACATAACATGCATGTCTGTTAGTTCATTGTTGGTAAAGGCTTCCATATTTAATTAGAAAAATTACGGACAATACAATTAATTACTTAAAAATAGTGAGTAGTGTCAAACGTAAAAGTCGAATGTAGTATATGTCACGACGAAAACGCAAAAGTCAAGTCCCGTAACGATGGAAACCACTTTGTTAAATGGTTTCTTCAAAGTTTGTTATCATGGCTTTTTATTTTATCTTCATGATTGTGTCTTGTCAGTTCTTTTTCTGGTGGATTTTAATTTTTAACTAGAGAATAAGAAAATTAAGTTTATACATACTGATAGCAATTAAAAGGTGAAAAATTTATTCCTATGATTTGTCGCAGAATTAATTTTTGAGCGACATCGACATACAAAAATTGAAATATCTCGAAAATGGTATGTCTGAGAGATTTAAATCAAGTATACATTTTTTGCTTACAATTGATAAGGGCTGCAATGTAGCTATACGGTAGGTCGATATTACTGGGTGTCAAAAAATTATAGTCAATTGAATGCAAGCCATGTCTTACAGGTGGCGCCCTCTGCCAGCAGTGTTATTAACAATAACATATTTAAATTTCTTGCCCTCTAAAACACCCACATGCCAATTTTCACGTCAAAATTTCAATTTGACTCGGACTGATTCGTGAAAAACTGACAAAAACAAATAACTTTAACACGCTGTATTTAAAAAACTAACCTTTTGCGGACCCATGTTTATATTAAAAAATAGTCTTATTTTTTTGTGCTGAATGTGCGCCTGTAACATAGGTATCACACCGATAACTCAAAAAAATAATGTGTCGATTTTAATCAAATTTCGCATGTAGCTTCCTTTTGCAAGTGGCGTGGACAAGTTCGTTATCCAGGAAAATTGGATGAGGTTTTCCGGAAGAATGTTGAGTTTTCTTTCGAAAACAAGTTTTATCTCAAAAAATAAAAGAGCTATGATAACAAAATTTGGCAGGTAGGTTTATGATATAAAAAGTAAACTACACACCAAAATTTAGATTTTTGTTAGAAGAAAAAAAGTTATAAAAAAAGAATTTTTGTGCCAGATTATTTCTATGAAAATTCACTACCATAACGCACTTGATGCGTTCAGACTTTTTAACTTACTTTGTTAAAAGTACTTAAAAAAAGTATACTTCAAAATCCCATATATTTGAAAAAAAACTATATATTTATGCCTCTGTTGCATAAAGTTTAGTAATGGCGTGTATTACCAGCGATTGTCGTGTAGGTGGTTTATAGAAATATCTACATAAATATCGACGTACAGGCTGTCCCACGTAGACCTTCCATTAGCCGTTTCTGGAGTACGGCTCACAATTGAAGTCTAAAAATTCACGCACGTGGGTTTCTCAAAATTTCCAGTTCAATGAAAATATCTCGAAAATGGTTGAGAAAAATGACATAACACCTTAGTAAAACCTACCATAAAATTTGACGAGCAATCTAGATCCGAAATAAAAAGTACCATCTTCCATTTGAAATAAGAAAGTTGACGTCTACTTGCGGTATAACCGGAAGTCCCATACTAACGTCAATATTTCAGGAGATCGTGAAGGAGCCCATGCTTGAAATGAGGTCAGACTTCGCGAGCCCGCGAATCTGCAGGGAAAACAACTTTACAGTGAAAATCCCCGACCGCGAGGCATGGCAGGAGGAGATGCCGGGCATACCACGGGACGCGCTCGTCTGGTTCACGGACGGATCCGGCGGGGAGCGTGGGACGGGGGCAGGTGTTTACTCGGAAGGACCGAGGGTAAGTCATAGTATTTCCCTCGGAGCCCATGCAACTGTGTTTTAGGCCGAAATGTACGCCATCCTGCACTGTGTGCGGGAGAACAAGAGGAGGGGCTACACCAACAAGCGGACCCTCATAGCCACAGACAGCAAGGCAGCCCTTAAGGCACTAAGTAGCCCACGGGTAAATTCCTGGCTGGTGAGTGAGTGCCCAGACGAGGCGAGCGACCTGGCTGGGCAGAATGAGCTGACCCTCATCTGGGTGCCGGGTCACTCGAGGGTCAAAGGCAATGAAGAAGCTGACCGTCTCGCGAAGAGAGGGTCAGCAGAACCATTTATGGAACCAGAACCACTGCTCTGGGCTTGACAAAGAGCAGTGCCAGGGGTCATGGGTCAGAAACCAGCACAAGGTGTACTGGGCAGACTGTCCAGGGCTCAGACATGGTAAGTCAATAATTGACAAACCCAGTTCAAAGAGAGCTGTGGAGCTGCTAAATATTATCAGAGGATATCTCAGAAACACAACAGCTCTCTTGACGGGACACATGCCCATCAAGAAACACCTGCATAAAATGGGGCGGTTAGAAGGGGACCTCGCATGCAGACTCTGCGGCGAGGAGGAGGAATCAGCACAGCACATCTTGCGCGAGTGTAAATCTCTGGACCGCAAAAGACAACTGATCTACGGTCAGTCTAGACCGGAGACAGAGCAATATAAAACTTCACCCTACCAATCGCTGTGCAGACTAATTCAAGGCACAGTGATTTTGGAATGGGTGGAGTAAGACTAAGGGTATGCACAATCAACCAAAGGTTGCAGTGCTATCGGGGCGGCAAGGCCGCGGACGAGCCCTGAGGGGAAAAAACGTCAATATTTTCAGCGAACTGGAAATTTTGAGCATTTTCAGAATTCAGTTGTGAGCCGTATTCCAGAAACGGCTATTGGAAGGTCTACGTGGGACACGCTGTATAATAATAGTATACCTACCTGTTGTGATAGTTTGGTGATGTCGACAGGTGTGATACGTTTGAGAGCGGAGAGTCGCTCGAGCCTTTCTCGGGCTTGCTGTTCCACGGCGATGACGAACGCATCCTGCACGTTGCTGCCGCACAGGTCCAAGTCCACAGCTGAAAACAAAAATCAATATAATAATTGTTGTTGCCCTTATTTCGTGTAACCATTCCATACTAAATACAGATGTAGAAACTTCTTCTCTGGCTTCACAGGTGCTGGTTTTCTTCTCTGCAACCGGTTTCGCTTTTTACGATGCCGTAGGTAAAGGGCGAAGCCGGTTCTAGAGAAAAAAGCACTCGCGAAGCAAAATAATAAGTTCAACTGCACTTACTCCAAAAAAAAAAAAGATAACTTATAAAATCACACTAAGTGGAGCCCGCGTAAGTTTTCTGTCCCGCGAAAAAGGGCTAGCAGAGCACGAAAGCGAACGTGAATTCACGCCGCGAATGTGGAGCCCGCTTTAGAGTATAAACACGACTTTTAGCTGGACCTCACAACTATCGGTCTCAGTGTGAACATTATTTAATAGTTTTCGCAAATAGGATCAATCGCTAAGCGGCCAGAACGTGGCCGATCATAAGTGAGAACATTAGCAGTAGATATTTTACCCAATTAAATTCAATAATTAAATGTCCATAATAATTAAAAAAAGTCTGGACGTAGCAAGTACGTTATGGAAGTAAATTTTCTTTAAAATGTTTTTAATAGATAGTATGTCTCTGTAATGCAAGCAGGCATCAATCTGGTTACCGGTATAACCTATATAGTAGAAACAATGTACCATATTTTAACAAAATAACTTATTGTTTGAAAATGTACAAAAATTAATAAACTTAAAATGTTTCCGAGAGAACTTGTTTCCTAGCCAACAAACCTCAGGTTAATAGCAAATTGAGCTATTAAAATTTGAAGCATTTAATGAAAATTCGCTACCAAAGCGCACTTACTGCGTCCCGATTTTTTCTTACACACATGCATCATACTTCGATAAAAAAAATGCAAAAATGCAATAATATAAGGGTGTTCGAAAAAACAATTCTGGTATCACCAACAACTTATAGGCCACTCTGTTATTTTCAAAATAATTTTAGAAGATGCAGCTCAAGACACCCTATAATTAACGTATACAAGCCTTATTTTTTCCGTACAGTTCAAAATCGTTTTCAAATACATGGTGGTGCATAAGAAAAAATATAACTTTGAAGTGTCAGACTTATTGGACCAGCCTGTATAATTTTAAATTGTATCCCTTGTTGACTTATATAATCCTCTGTCATTAAAAAACTGTGGACGCAGCAAGTGCGTTATGGTAGTGAATTTTCATAAAAATGTTTTTAATAACAAATATGTGTTTGTTTTTAAGAAATAATAATCAAATTTGGTTACCAGTATAATCTATATAGTAAAAACAATGTGCCATGTTTCATCAAAATAACTTTATTGTGTGAAAATGTACAAAAATTTCCAAAAGTAAACTTAAAGTGTTCCCGAAAAAAACACGTTTCTTGGTCAACCTTATAGGTTAATAGCAAATTGAGCTGTTCAAATATGAAACATTTGATCAAAATTCGCTACCATAACGCACTTGCTGCGTCCAGAATTTCTTTTCTTACAGACATGCATTATATTTCGATGGAAAATGCAAAAATGCAATAACATAAGGCGTGTTTGATTTTAAAAAAATCTCGGGACGCAGCAAGTGCGTTATGGTAGTGAATTTTCATAGAAATGATCTGGCACAAAATATTTTATTATAACTTTTTTTTCTTGTAACATAGAAATCTAAATTTTGGTGTATAGTTTACTTTTTATATCTTAAACCTACCTAGCAAATTTGGTTATCATAGATTTTTTATTTTTTAAGATAAAATTTTTTTCAAATGAAAACTCAAAATTTTTTCAAAAAACCTCGTCCGATTTTTCTGATTAACGAACTTATCAAAGCTATTTACAAAAGGAAGGTACATGCCAAATTTTATCAAAATCGGTCCTTTATTCTTTGAGATAAAAATTTTTTTCGAATGAAAACTCAAAATTTTTCCGGAAAACCTCGTCCGATTTTGCTAACTAACAAACTTGTCAAAGCTATTTACAAAAGGAATGTACATGCCAAATTTTATAAAAATCGGCTTATTACTTTTTGAGATAAGAATTTTTTTCGAATGAAAACTCAAAATTTTCCCGGAAAACCTCGTCCGATTTTCCTGACTAACGAACTTATCCAAGCCATTTACAAAAGAAAGGTACATGCCAAATTTTATCAAAATCGGCCCATTATTTTTTGAGTTATCGGTGTGATACATATATATATATATATATATATATATATATATATATATATATATATATATATATATATATATATATATATATATATATAAACATATAAAAATTGAAACTGACCCCGGATATGGGTTCTAGGGGTCCTAGTTCGCGCTTATTTGCAAAAAAATTTTCAAAATTCAAAAGTCGGGATCTCCCCATTGATGAATTTTTTCTACGAAAATTCACTAAAACGGAAATTTGTATCACCAGCGACTTATGGGCCACCCTGTGATTGTAGAAATATTATTTTAAGATGTAGCTCAAGACAGCCTATAATTAATATATACAATTTTTTTTCATATCTTATATAATAACTGATATATTGAGCTTTATTGATTTTTTACGAAAATTCGACAAAAATTATATACCATTAAACGATAAACTCTAAAGCTAAGGCTACTGCCAAGCATCAGAGAAAGGGTCTATTTGAAATGAATTTTCTGCAAATATTTTAGTAAAATGAAGGACAATGACGGTTGAAACTAAGACTTTAGGGTTTGTAAAACATCCTTCTTGAGACATTTTCTTTCCATAGTCCGTATTAGATTCAAGTTATTTGCCTAAATGTTGCCAATTTTGACATTTTAAATCTCCACTTTGACGTTTTGAGGAAAACCCCAATTTATTTTTCTTTAAATGCCTATAACTTTTTTATCTTTTGACCTACATAGCTAAATTTTGGTAGGTGACTTACCTATAAGGATATAATTGCGTCCCAAATTTGGTTGCCCTTACTTTGTTAATTCCGGAGATATAATTTTTTTTCGAAAGAAAACACAAAATTTTCCGGGAAAACCTGGGCAGATTTTCTTGGCTAACGAACTCATCCAAGCCATTTGCAAAAGGAATTTTTTCACCAAATTTAATCAAAATCGGCCCATTATTTTTTGAGTTATCGGTGTGATAACTATATATATAAATATATATATATATATATATATATATATATATATATATATATATATATATATATATATATATATATATATATATATATATATATATATATATATATATATATATATATATATATATATATATATATAAACATATAAAAATTGAAACTGACCCCGGATATGTTTTCTGGGAGGCCTAATTAGCGCTCATTAGTGAATTTTTTTAAGAAAATTCACTAAAATGGATATAGTAAAATATATAGACGTGAGACTCCGTGTCGTTAGTCGTGGGACACCCTGAATAAGCATTTAACTGTCGCGATTGCCTGACATTTTTTTATTAAATTTATATTGTCTCTATTTGCATGGTAATTATTATCCCAGATATGCTGAGCAATACATGATTCATCAATAGTGCCATGTCTCAGTTCGGCAAAATGTTCTTGAAATCTCGTTTATACATTACCCTAAAAAATTGTTATAATTTATTTAAATAGGTATTGTGTGTGTTGTCTTCTTTCATGGCTGCGGTCGTCAGACCATTCGCACATTTTTTCCGGCTTAATTAAATAGGTAAACCTAGTTAATAACTAAGTTTACTAACAGAACTCAATAAAAAACAGATTAATGATTTAGGAAGACGCCGTTGAAAATTGTTTTATTTTTAAACGTAAGTCAACTCAAAAACAACAGAAGAAAGGTTGCTATGGATATAAAACTATCGCGACAATTAAGAATACTGTTACTCTTAATTATCTGAACAATTTGAGGTGTATTTAACACGTTGCTTAAAATTTTATACTAAATAGTTTGTTTCCTGTCTATTTTAAATATTATTCAACAATATGTTCAGTAATGAAGAATATTTTGACATGTTGGAATGTTATATTCGTTCTAACCGAAATACTGAGGCAGCTGCAAATTCATATCAAAACAACTATCCAGAAAGACGACAATCAAACACCAAAGTATTTCGCAGGATAGTGAACAATCTGTTGAACCACGGTAGTTTCCACGCAAAGAAACTACCAATGCCTAGAAATAAAGAAAGAAAAAATGCCGTCCTACAGATTTCAAACGAAAACCCTCCGCAATCTGTTCGGTTTTATGGTGAACACATTGACGTTTCAAAAAGTACGGTACACCGTGTATTAAAACAAAGTCATTGCCATCCATACAAAACTTACAATCGTATAAGGCTTAAATGTTGACGATTACCCTAGGCGACTTCCATTCTGCAGATGGTATCAAGGACAATGTCAACGAGATGAAATTTTTCATTTGAAAATAATATGGACTGATGAATCCAGATTTATAAATTGTGGTGTGTATAATCGCCTTAGTAGGCATTATTGGGCAAATAGAAATCCTCATCTAAAGGAAGAAAGACGATTGCAAGACAGATTTGGTATTAATGTTTGGTATGGCTTATTAGGTAAAAAACTGTTATTTTTATTTGTAGATTAGACAGTTAATTTTAAAAAATCAGGTAACTTCATTGTTGATCCGTTCTTTCTTGAAAGTAATTTAACTGGAGAAAGGGATCTTAATCTATTGAGAAATGGTATCTTACCAACAATTAAAAGAGTTCATGATAATTTAGACGAGATTTGGTACCAACAAGACTGTTGTCCAGCTCACAATGCTAGGATCGTCAAAGAATGTTCGTACCAAAATTTTAATAATCGTGTCATTTGTAACATTTGTGTGCTCGAAGTCCTGATATAACACCCATGGAATTTTATTTTTGGGATAGTCGGAAGAATAATGTGTATAAATTCGATCCACCACACAATATCAATGAATTACGAAACAGAATCACGGAAGCTATAAATCATATTAACCGAAACACCCTCACCAGATTTGCAGGCATGTTTCAAAAAGGTGTATAAAGTGCATACTTGTTATTGCCGGGTTTCGTTATTAAACTGTTTCACATAATATTACCTAGCATTATTACCTAATTAAGTATTGTAAATTAAATCACAATATTTTTTATCGTGATAATTACGGAAAATTATGTTAAACGTAGAAGTCTATTGTTAGACTTCATGGCCTACTGCTTTTTGAAGACTTTTTTTTGTCATTTGTTTTCTGGTATTGGATTTCATAGCCTACTATCCTCAAAACGGTTTTTCTCAAACTTGTCAGTGCAATTACAAGATTTCTCGAGCATGTTGTACATCATTGGGAAGCTATTTTCACAGGCTATCACATGAGCAATAAATCCAATATGGCTGCCATAATAAAAACAAACGCTGATACCTGTAGCTCAAAAACGAATAACAATCAAAAGTTGAGAATAGCACAAAAAGATTACTCTGTCAAAAGTGTCCTGATAATATGCTACTCTTAGACATGTCAGATCAACGCATACTTAGATATTGAAATAAAAAGAAATCGACAAATTTTGGTTTTTTCATAATAACTCGAAAACGAAAAGAGGCAGGGCAAAATACAAGTCATATTTGGAACGAACATGAAATTCTACAAAACATTGCTAATATAACCGTCTCCCTGTCTCTAATAATAACGGAGATAGCAATACATTCCCATACAGTTTAGGACACACTGTATATATATATATATATATATATATATATATATATATATATATATATATATATATATATATATATATATATATATATATATATATATATATATATATATATATATATATATATATATATATGTATGTATGTATGACACATTGGAAAGCGGGCACCCTCATAACATTTTTATTTATGGAGCGATTTTGACCTTTTTTTTTTAATATGAAAAGGGGAAAAGTGTGCTTTGCGGTCAAGTGGCAGCCCGTTTTTTTTTGGGGGGGGGGGGACCAAGGTCTACTAGATCACTTGAGGAGGTGAAAATTTCAAAAACCGTATTAGCGATTTTTTCAGAAAAAGTCTGCGCACGCCACTGAATTCGGTGTCCGCTAAAATGGGTCTTTAGCAAATTTCACGACAAAATATTGGATATTAATGATTCAACGACTAAATGGCGAATCGGGCTGCTCATTATGAATTTAAGCTTCTTATCTATCAATGTGATAACAAATTAATGTTTTCAATTGAAATGTGTGATCACCATCCTCCTTACACGAAGGTAGGCGTTCTGCAAAACTTTCAGGACGGTGCCGGTGATTGGCCATAGCCGCGAATATAGGTCGATGTTATACAACAACGTATCCACCAAATTTCATTAAAATAGCTTTGCAATTTTCGGAGGAAAAATTTTTTTTCGAAAGAAAACTTAAAATTTTCCCGGAAAAGTTTGTCCGATTTTCCTGGCTAACGAACTGATCCAAGCCATTAATAAAAGAAAGTTAGTTGCCGAGTTTCATCGAAATTGGTTAATTATTTTTTGAGTTATAGTTAGTTCTAGGTGTCCTAGTTCGCGCTCATTTGAAAAAATTTTTGCAAAGCCTCACCATCGATACCTCTCTATTAGTGATTTTTTTAAATAAAAATTCACAAAAAATACCTAAATGCATGTGGATACTTCCCAGATATTTGTTTTAGGCATACTAATTTAACGATTATGATAGGCAACACTTAATACTTACGGTCAGTAAAATGTGTCATATAAATTTAAAGCTAAACATAAACATTATTTATAAAGTTATAGGTATGAAATGTACAATTGTAATTATTGATTAAAGAGCGATTTTAATTTAAATTATGCCAACTTATTACTACACTGTAAAATTTACGTTCTAAAACCAATTAAGAACAAGTAAAAAGATCTGTATTATTATCAGAAAGTGAAAACGAACCATATTGACTTTTGAAATTCTTGCACGTAGATATTGTTTTAATTTATGTATTGTTTGTTAGAGTGTTACTCTATATTTAACGTATTATATTTGTGTAAACAGCTCTCGTTTTCTCTATACATTATTCATGTGTTGTATAAAATATCTGCATAGCTTTATAAGCGCAATAATAATAATTGTTCACAAACTGAAATAATTTGCTCATTTTATTGAATACTTATTTAACTAGGGCTACTTAGCGCTAAGTCTTCTATATTATTTACTAGGACAATTTTTATACTTTTTTTTAAATATAAAAAAAATTTACGAAAATAACTTTACATTTTCTCAAAAAACTTGACCTGGAAACTGTCAGCAAACTCGCCCATCCTAGTAGGCTTCATTAAAAAAGTTAACCTGCCATTTTTAGCGAATTTTGGTAGAAACAATTCGCTAATGAGGAGCGCGACGTTGGAATTTTGAAACAAATTCTTCAAATGAGCGTAAAGTAGCCCCCCTAGAACCCATATCCGGGGTCAGTTTCAATTTTTATATGTCATATGTATATATATTTAACCGATTTTGATGAAACCCGGCAAGTACCTTTCTTTTATTAATGGCTTGGATAAGTTCGTTAGCCAGGAAAATCGGACAGGGTTTTCCGGGAACATTTTGAGTTGTCTTTCGAAAAAAAAAATGTTTCTCCGAAAATTACAAAGCTGTTTTAATGAACTTTACTATATATATTGCCTTGGGAGAGACCTTAATACGTACCAAAATTCAGCTTTCTAAGTTTATAGAAAATTGAGTTATTCGAATTTTGAATTTTCTTTCGAAAATTTTTTTTTCTCCGAATATTACAAAGTTACTTCAATAAAATTGGTCGGATATCTTGCCTTAGGAAAGACCTTACTGCATACCAAAAGTTAACTTTCTAAGTTTATAGAAAATTGAGTTATTCAAGTTTGAAGCATTTAGTAAAAATTCACTACCATAACGCACTTGCTGCGTCCCGAACTTTTTATATATATATAGTGGTTTCTGTTATTTAAAAATTCTCTCGGACACGTCGATTTTTATTTCAAGGGGGGAAAGGTTTTGCGCATATTTTCAACCGTGTCAGTTTATTCCTCTAGCAGGCGTGAGTTTCACCCCTGAAATTTTAAATAGAAAGGAGTTAGTTAGTTAAAATGGATTAGATGGCCTCGGAAACTCAAGTCCATTAGCCACAGATGTTTCTAATTCAGTTTTGAAAATATTATCCCATCGTTCTTCGTTATCTGTTATAATGAAACATAGAAAATCAGAGAGAAGTGTGACTTTTACAGTGAAAGCTGATATTCGATATACATGTTTCCTTACATATTTATGGTTTCTTATACTTTTTAAAATTATTTTTATCATTATTATTACTTTTTTTTATAAATTATTATTATTAATTTTTTTTAAATTTATGCTTTGAGGAAATAGACTGGATACTTGCGCCTACGGACCCGTCAAGGCTTAAATCGCAGACTGAAATGGGCGACGGATAAAAAGGTTTGAACATTAGGACAGACAGAAGGATATCTAAGACTAGTTACATGAAACTACTGCATACAAAACTCCGTACTTATCTAATGCGACCACAATCTAACAAAATTATCTAAGTTATTCTTATTACTATTTTAACTACTTATAGTAGACATGAATGTTCAGATATATTGGTACTTATATCGTCTTACATTTAAATGTTTAAATCTATATTTTTAAAAAATTTGCAAATTGCGATATTTATAAGGTTTATTCATGCTCAGTAAATTTGTAACATTTGTTGGAAATTCTACATATCGGTTGACAATTGTGACAAGGTTAGATCGTTGTAGAGAGTATTTTGGGCATGAGAAAATTATGTGATTTAGGTCTCCTACAAAGTTCCCATCGCAGTCACAATAAGGTGTTTCTCATAAGTCAATTTTGTTAAGATGGGCCGGGTATCTTCCATGGTTAAAATAGAAAGGAAGTGATGTCTTATTTTGAAGCTAATCACATTCTCTTTTTGAAAAGTATCAGTTTTTTAAAATCGGTTGAGCAGTTTTTGAAAAAACTCATTTTAAACATTTGTTTGCCAAACAACACAAACAAGTTTCTTACATTATTTTTTATTACCTTAACATTTATACTAATGTATTAAATGTTCTAAATGTTGACCTCCAGCTCCCATGCAATAATACAAGTTACGTTGTGTGTGTGTTTTTATTTATTTAACGTCGGCCTATTTACGCGACTATGGGCAATCACCGACGCCACGGAGCAGTTTGACCCCACTATCCTGGAAATTTTGCCGAACCCCTGCCTTTCTGTAAGAAGGGTAGCGATTTTTAACGTGCCCAACATCGCATGGACACGGGACCGACAGATTTACGACCCCCCCCCCCCCTCCCGAAGGGCGGAACGTGCAGACATTCAACTTGCTCAAATACAATGGCACAACCTCGGTGGACGTTAATGGTGCAGTATGTACTGAAAAAATGAAAGGGGTACCCTGGAATCGAACCCAGTACCCTTCGGTTCAGAGGTACATGTTCTTACCACTGAACCACCGACGCTCTACAAGTTATGTTCAAAGCGCTTTCGAACTTTGCGAAGCATTTCTAGTGAAATTTGTTGACATTAGGTAATGATGCGTTGGCGTTACCCATCTAGGCATTCTGGCAATGTAGTGTAAATCTTCACAAAAAAGTCTAAAGGGTTTAAATCTGGCGATCTACCAGGCCATTCTATTTCTCCTCTTTGCCCAATCTATCCCCCGGGGAATGTTCGGTCCAGATACAGACAAACAGCAACAGTCTAGTGTCGGGGTGCACCGTCTTGGTGAAATATTAATAGATTTTCATTGTAAGAGTTATATATATATATATATATATATATATATATATATATATATATATATATATATATATATATATATATATATATATATATATATATATATATATACACATGTCTAGAGCAATAAAAAACCAAATTTCTTTCAATCGAGCTGCACCATTGGTTTCAAGTCCTTTGTTCGCATTCTGCCTTTGAATCAGATAAACATTCCTAAAGGTGCCAGGTTAAGTAATAAAAGAAGTTCAATAACCTCGTCCAGTAATAATGAACTGTCCCTGTGGACATGCCGTAGAATCTGTGTAAATAACTGGGGAACAAACCCCCAACAGATGTACTGGCTCTATGTAGTGGTTATCAGGCCAATGATAACATATGGAGCCATAGTTTGGTGGCCTAAGATACTTCGTGGTATCGCGAGAGCCAAACTGGCTCATCTACAGAGACAAGCTTGTCTGATGATAACGGGAGCGATAAGCACCGCACCATCAGCCGCTCTGGAGGTCCTCCTCAATATTCCCCCACTTCACATATGGCTGGAACGGGTGGCGAGGAGGAAAACGTACATATTAAAACAAACGGCCGACAGCATGCCGAAGGAAATGAGTCTGGGAGGGTCCGCACTCCTCGTTGACATTGAGGGTCATGGGATTCTGGGAATGGTCTCAGACTTGATGTCTACAAAGATCAGTAGGGATCTGTTTTTCAAGACCGTCCTTCCGGAAATGGAGGACTGGGAACGAAATCAAACGACCCTATTGAGAGCCCATCTCTGCTGGTATGCTGACGGCTCCAAAACCAATATGGTATTAGGAGCCGGCGCATATGGGGGCAACACCGATGCTAGACTATCAACTAGCCTCGGCAAGTACGCAACCATACACCAGGCAGAAGTGTATGCCATCGAGGTGTGTGCAAGGGAAAGTATAGAAAACCAGTGCACACACAAATCGATACAGATAGCCAAGCTGCAATAAAGGCTCTTGGTCCCTACCGTTGCAATTTAAAAACGGTATGGAGTTGTAAATCTGCCCTCAACGAACTGGGCAGCTGTAATGAGGTGTCGCTGGTCTGGATACCGGGTCACTCGGACCATGATGGCAATGTTGCGGCCGACGCGCTTGCCAGAAGTGGTGCCCAGAGAGACTTTATCGGACCAGAACCGGTGCTGGGGATAACAACATGCACAGCAAAACACATCTTAAAGATGGACAAAAAGAATGACAATCCAGCAATGGCAAATTCTACCAGGATTAGCTCACTCTAAGGCCTTCATAAATGGCTTGTCTGAGTCAAGATCTAAAAAACTTCTAGAGCTAAACACACAACAACTGAGTACTCTAGTCGGCCTGTATACAGGACACTGCCGCTTGCGTCACCACATGCACCGAATTGGAGTAGGTCACGAAACTGAGTGCCGGCTGTGTATGTGACGAGACAGCGGAGCACGTGCTGTGTTTCTGTCCGGCGGTGGACAGGACTAGATACCTGCTCTTTGGCAAGACAAAGCTTGCTCCGGAAGCTCTGGATCAACTTACGCCCACAAATATTATCGACCTCTGCAGGAGGCTGGCTTTTTTGGGTGAAATATAGACCATTAGGCGTGAGCCACAATAGACCTTATGGTCGCGGTGGAGGGACCGGTATGGCCCACTCACATTCAACCTAACCTAACCTAATAACGATACAATAAACAAAAGATGCGCCTTCGACTTAAATCTCCCTCTCGGTTTTGTTCTTTATCTAACAATCAATATAAATACAGAGCCTCGGTGGTTCAGTGGCAAGAACGTGTGCCTCTGAACCGAAGAGTACTAGCTTCGATCTCAGGGTTCTCCTTTCACCTTTTCAGTACAAACTGTAGCATTAACATCAATCGAGGTGCTGGCATTGTATTTGAGCAAGTTGAATGTCTGCACGTTCCGCCCTTCGGAGGGAGCGTAGAGACGTAGGTTCCGTGTCCATGCGATGTTGGGCACGTTAAATATCCCTACCCTCCTTACAGAAAAGCAAGAGTTCGGAAAAATTTCCAGGATAGTGAGGTGAAACTGCTCCCTGGCGTCGGTGATTGGCCATAGTCTCGGAAATAGGCCGACGTTAAAGAAACAAAATACACACACACACAATATAAATACATGTTGTAGTAGAAATTTAGTTTGCATATTTCATCCTCTGATGAAGCTAACTTTGTTAGCCAAACTATCGTTAGGGCTATAAAAAGATGTGTTGTGGTGAATTGGGTTCTCCAAGTGTACTTATCAGTACCCATCACAGGTTCCAATCTTTACTTAGTGAATTGAATTTGCTATTAACCAAGGTTTGTTGGCTAGGAAACCAGTTTTCTCAGAAACATTTTAAGTTTATTTTCTGAAATTGTTTGTACATTTTCAAACAATAAGTTATTTTGATAAAACATGGTACATTGTTTCTACTATATAGGATGTCCCTGTAACGAGATTGATGCCTGCTCACATTAAAGATATATATTTGCTATTAAAAACATGTTTATGAAAATTCACTTCCATAACGCACTTGCTGCGTCCAGACTTTTTAATCTTAAATTGTTTCACGCTGTATACGTAGTTCAATGGTCAAACCAGCTAGACGTCGCCGTCGGCTTGTTAACTTTGACACGTTCTTTCTGATTTGAGTTTGCGTCCTAGTCAGAGCAAATATTTGTTCTGTCTGTGAACGAATAAAAAATTATTCACTTAGTTTTTATAAAATTCTTTAAAATATGTCAATTTTTCAGTTATCATTTCCTCTGGCCTCATTCTTCGAATAACGTTCTCATCTAATAATTAAAGATTCTAGCTCTTGTAATGCTGTAATGAAGAGATGGCGTTTACGAATAAAACTGAAAACTGTGGAAATGAATAGGAAAGTCAATGCCTCGAGATCAACGTTTAATTTGTTTTTAGACCTTTGAACTCAATTCAGAATTCTCGAGTAACAAACTGTGAACGAAATCCAGTGTTAAGAACACGAACAACTATCGAGATTACATAATTAATTAGGAGGGTGGTAATAAAGTGTTGTTGGGGATGAAAGCAAAGGCAGGGGCATGGGCAGTGCTATAGTGCGGCCAACACTCAAACTAAAACTGCCCCTGATAAATTTACATATCATTTGCCTTTTACACGAGCTGAATTTTGCCTAGTAAGTGACTTCTGCATTTAATGTAGCTAGCAACGCTAGAAGAGAGGAGAGTTAGATGAACCTAGAACATCAGATTGAATATTATGGCATGACTGTTGTCATACCTTGAAAATAATTTTAAAAGTGCGCACGCAGCAAGCGCGCTTTTACAGCGAATTTTTAAGTTTTTTATATACAAGGTGTTTCAGCTTATATCCGACATACACATAAAGATTTCATTTAACCCCGATCGAGTGACACTTGCAATCACCAAATTTTTAAATAGGAAGTACAGAGTCGTGATACCTTATTTGAAAGATCCATTCATTCTCTATTCAAAAAGGCAATGATTTTAAAGTTTAGTCCAAAAATGAACAGTAAAAAAAGAAATTCATGTGATTCGCATACATTGCCACAACACGCTAAATAGTGCTGCAAATTGGATCATAACTTCCACATAGCTGTGATAATACACTCTTCTCAGAGAGACATTCTCAAGCAATGAATTTAGGGTCCATGACTTCACCACAAAGAAAATATTCGTATTCCTGTACCTATAAACTTCTGAGTCGTTATATTACTCCAGTTATAACGAAAAAATTTCAAATTTCACCAAATCGACCGTCATTTATCTCCTACCCCTGAAGCGATCTTACCCCAAAAACAATTCGAAGCGTTCCTTTGTCAGGTGCTAATTGGATACCAAATTTGAAGATGATACATCAATTCGTTCGAAAGCTATTGCACCTACTAACAGACAGACAGACGTACAGGCCGACAGACAAAAAAAATTCGATTCATAATCTAGTTTTCTATATGTTTTGAGATTTTTTACACCAGTTTAGCAAAAAATTTCGAAATTTCTGTCGCCAATTTCACCCCCACACATTCAACCCCTAATTTAATTTCAGCACGGAATACCAGATGTTTAATGAAATTGAATATTTTCTAATACACAAACCCTAAAACGTTATATGACTCGAATTTTGACGAAAAAATGTCAATTTTCACCAAATCAGCGATTTGGTCTGTATTCAACATGGAAATTGGCCTGAAATCACTTACGTTCTCTGCGTTGCCTACTTTTGGTAGAAACACCATTTTTTCTCCCTCAGTGCTCGTCCGCAGCTTTGCCGCCCAGATCGCACTGCACCCCTTGGTCCAGATCCAGCAACACCTCCATGGCGGCTGTTGGGGTTGAAGACATGGCCCCTGTGATGCCTAGGTAAGCCATCCTTTGGATCTTGCCCAGTGTTTGTTTGGCACTGGATTGTGTCACCTTAGGCCATCAAACCAGTGCTGCGTATGTTAACGATGGTCTGATCACCCTTGTGTACAGCCAGTGGGCCATTCTAGGTCTTAGTCCTCACGTTTTCCCATATAGCCGCCTAGTGACGGCTAAGGTCATGACTGCCTTACGCAGTATTTTTCAATGTGACCATTTCAGGTTAGCTTAGAGTCCATAGCAACACCATTACTTCTTTCTTAAATTCACTTGGTATCTCTACTCCCCTGATTATATTATTCAAAACCTCAGTTAATTCCTTTTAGTGAATTTTGATCCAAAAAATTCACTAATAGAGAGGAATGGATGGTGAGACTTTGCAAAAAATTTTTCAAATGAGCGCGAACAAGGACCCCTAGAACCCATATCCGGGGTCTGTTTCATTGTTTATATCTTTATTATATATATATATATATATATATATATATATATATATATATATATATATATATATATATATATATATATATATATATATATATATATATTTGTGTGTGTGTCCACACGATAACTCAAAAAGTTATTAACCGATTTGGATGAAACTCGGCAAGTACCTTTCTTTTTTAATGGCTTAGATGAGTTCGTTAGCCAGGAAAATCTGATAAAGTGTCAGGAAAATTTTGAATGTTCTTTCGAAAAACAAATTTTTCTCCTAAAATTACAAAGCTATTTTAATGAAATTTGGTGGATATGTTGCCTTGTAAAAGGTTTTACTACGTACTAAAATTCAACTTTCTAAGTTTATCGAAAATTGAGTTATTTTAAATTTTGAGTTTTCTTTCGAAAAAAATTTTTCTTCAAAAATCATAAAGCTATTTTAATGGAATTTGGTGAATATATTGCCTCAAAAAAGACCTTACTACATACTAACATTCAACTTTCTAAGTTTATGGAAAATTAATCTATTGAAATTTGAAGCATTTAATAAAAATTCACTACCATAACGCACTTGCTGCGTCCCGAACTTTTTAATTATGCCCCAGCATGATTCATAGAACTCCAGAGTCAGGTCATCTATACCTGGTGATTTGTTCTTTGTGCACTGCTGTATTGTATTCCAAACTTCATCTTCTGTTATGTTTTTCATTGTTTCATCTGATAGTTTGTTTTTAAAGTTTTCTTCCATAGCCTCTATATTTACCTGATTTTGTCGACTTTCATAAGTTACCTAATCGTAATCGTTATTATTCTACTTAAATCAGTTAAATCGCGTGGTTTAGTTTTGTATACCATACTTTTCACATATCCCCATAAGAACTCTATAGGGTAAGATCGGATGATGGTGCAGGCAATTCTAATAATCCTCACCCCCCTGTGCACCGATTTGAAAATATTAAGTCGAGGTACTGCGGGACATTGAGTGGTAATTTCCTGGTGCTCCATGCTGCTGGAACCACATCACATTCGCGGAAACTTGTGGGTGTGCTCAATCAAGATATGCATTTACTAGAACCGGCACGACATTATTTTGGAGCAGTGCTAAATAATTATCTCCATTCAAATTGCCACAAATGAAAAGGGGACCAATAACATGGCTTTCAACTATTCCTGTCCAAACATTAACCTTATCAGGGTATTGCGTGTGTTCTTCTCTCATCTAGTGTGGATTTTCTTTAGACCAGTAGCGACAATTTTGACGATTAGCATGGCCGTGACGCGTAAAACTGTACTCATCAGAAAACATGTTCTAGTTGGATAACATTGTTATTTAACATCTCTGTCATTTGTTCACAAAAAGACGTTCTTCTATCAGAATCGTCTTACATGGGCTCCTGAGATTGTACAATTTATAAGGATGCATTTTATTTTATTTTAATATTCGAATCCCTACAGGACAATACTGGACTTTGTCAAAGAAACAGATATTCTAGAAGAGTAAGGTGAATTCTAGGGGCAAAATAGACCAGAGAGGCCGCGTTTTGAGGACTAAAAAGTGTACCGCCCCTATATAATAATAATAATAATAATAATAATAATAATAATAATAATAATAATAATAATAATAATAATAATAATAATAATAATAATAATAATAATAATAATAATAATAATAATAATAATAATAATAATAATAATAATAATAATAATAATAATAATAATAATAATAAGTGTTGCAACTGAATGGCCAGAAAGTCACGAATAGCCAGAGCCGCGGAATAAAAAACATTTCCCATATACCACCATGGGAAAGGCGCCTAGACAACAAAATTGCTAACCTGAGACGTGAAATAGGAGTCGTCACCCAGAGCCTAAAGCCAAGCATCAGCCAGAAAGTCGCGAGAGAGGCAACAAGATCATAGATAGGGAGAAATCGGGGGAAAACCTCACAACAACAGAGGTGCTTGATTTGTTAAAACAAAAATTGGCCTCCCTGGCGAAAAGGCTCAGGAGGTACAAAGAGAGTAACACTCGGCGAAAGCATAAAGATAATTTACAAGAAACGAGAGGATATTCTATAAAAACCTGAATAATCCCGAGACACCAGCAACGGGACACAAAATCCCCACGCGGGAAAATACAAGACACTTCTGGGAAAGCATCTGGAATACACCGGTATATCACAAACAAACAAAATGGCTACATGATGAAATAAAGACAACTTCTAAACTCCGTACCATGCTAACATGGGAAATAACACGCGATGATGTAGAGAAGGCACTGAGCAAAACTTCGAACTGGAGGGCGCCGGGGCCAGATAAGTTGCAGAACTTTTGGTACAAACAGCTCAAGTCGATCCATAACCAGCTGGCCAGATGCTTTACAAGCCTCTTAGAACAACCAGAGTTGATGCCAAAGTTCATGACTAGCGGCATCACCTACCTTCTACCAAAGGTTGTTGAATATACGGATGACCCGGCCAAATATAGACCAATTACCTGCCTCCCCACAATATATAAATTATTAACATCAGTAATAGCTGTGAAAGTTTACGATCATCTTGAGACAAATAAGCTGCTGGATGAGGAACAAAAAGGCTGTCGAAAAGGATCGAGGGGTTGTAAAGAACAATTAATCATAGACGCCACAGTAATGGATCACGCAAAGAGAACAAAAGGCTCTTTGCACACTGCATATATCGACTACCAAAAGGCGTTCGACAGTATTCCTCACTCTTGGCTATCGGAGGTTCTGGAGCTTTACAAGGTGGACCATCATATCTATGGATTCCTAAAACATGCAATGGAACAGTGAAAGACACGGGTAGTCATCAACTCACCGAAGGACAATTTGGATGCAGGAACCATCAACATCAGAAGAGGAATATTTCAGGGAGACTCCCTTAGCCCTCTGGTTCTGTTTAGCACTTCACCCACTAACAAAGATGCTCAACAACCAAAACAAGGGATACACCTTGCTACATAATAACTGCCAGATCATTCACCTGTAGTACATGGATGATTTGAAGCTCTATTCACAAACTAAAAACCATCTAAAAGGTCTCCTTGCCTGCGTAGACCGGTTCAGCAGTGACATCCAAATGATGTTTGGATTAGAAAAATGCAAAATTAGCAGCATGGAGAAGGGTAAATGGACAAGACACGAGGGATATGAAAGCTATAGGAATCAAGGAATCATAGAGGGAATGGAGGAGGAAGACAAATATAAATACCTGGAATACCTTCAGGCCAGGGATATAGACGATCATATAGCAAAGCAAACAACTAAATAAGTCTACATTAAAAGAATTCGCTCCATTTTCCGTACTAAACTGTCGGCGAGAAATATGGCAAAAGCAGTCAACACCTATGCAACATCTGCCATAACCTACAGCTTTGGTATCATAAAATGGACAAACACCGAACTAAATGAGCTGAACATAAAAACAAGAAAGGAATTTAGAAACCACAGGGCTCATCATCCAAGATCCTCTACTGAAAGATTCCATCTCCCGCGAAAGTTCGGAGGCAGGGGAATTCCGGATGTGAGTGTTAGACACCATAAGCAACTGGAAAACCTAAGAAATTATTTCTATGAAAAGGCAGAAACCAGCGATCTACATCTAGCTGTTGCCACAGCTGATAGGAAAGCCACGCCATTAAGACTAGCCGATAAGACCTATTGCCCTCTCGCCGAGTCCACGACCCCCGAACAACAGCTGCAACAGTGGAGAAGCAAGCCACTCCATGGGAAACACCTGGCTGTGATGGAGGGAGAGATCATGCACACACAAGCGTCTACGTCTTATCTACGCTGGGATAACCTTAATGTTGAAACCGAAGGCTTCATATCAGCTATACAAGACCAGGTAATTCCAACAAGGGCATATAGAAGACGAGTTCTGGGAGAAAGGTTAGAAAACGTCAAATGTCGCATGTGTGACAAGATGAAGGAGAGCGTGGACCACATCCTTGCGGGCTGCTCAGTGCTGGCTCCGGGGCCCTACCTAGATCGACACAACAGAGTTGGGAGGATCATACACCTAAAGCTGCGGGAGAAATACATGGGCCTTACAAATACTGTTCCATATTGCCATTATGATCCGCTAAACGTCTGTGAAGATGAAGAAATCTGTCTTTATTGGAACAGAAAAATACAAACAGATCGACCGATCCCAAACAACAACCCTGATCTCGTTCTGACGTTCAAGAAAGATAAAAAGACGTTTTTGGTGGATTTTGCGATACCACTCCCTGGTAACATCCAAAAAACATACACGGAGAAAATTAATAAATATTTACCACTGTGTGATGAGATTCTCCAGATGTGGCATATGGATACGGTTGTGGTGGTCCCCATTGTTGTCGGCGCCACAAGCGAAATACCAAAAAGCCTGAAGAATAGCCTTGAACAACTGGGCCTAGAATGGAAATTATACCTACCCATTCAGAAATCGGTTGTACTGGAAGCTTGCAGTCTCTTCCGGAGGGTAATGGGGGACACGCATCAGTATTTTTAATACATACATTCAAGCTGGCCATCTTGTCCTGGACCGATGTGTCATTGCTTTATGCCCACTTCTTTAAAGGAAGTGTGAACAATGAACAACAACAACAACAACAATAATAATAATAATAATAATAATAATAATAATAATAATAATAATAATAATAATAATAATAATAATAATAATAGTAAAAATAATCAATGGTGACTTCAACGATACGTTAAGGTACACCTACATAGTTCTAGATTGAGTAAGCACGATGTCCAAATGTCCAATAATATGGTAGTGTAAGAAGAAATAAACGTGTATACTAAAAAACATAGCTGAATACTCTTAGAACAAAAAGTTTATATAAGTAGGTATACTAAATTATCTCTGCATGTATCAATTTAACATTTATAATTATTTGATAGGCTGCCTTACTGGTTTTGTTGTGATTCTATAAGTAGTTCAGTTTTCAAGCCTGCAACAACCTGATGTCGGAGATATAAACTATACACTAGTTCCCTATGCATATACTTTCAAATTTCTTGGATCGAAAATTCAAGTAATTGTATAATGAGTCATTTTATTTATGCATTCTGCAAAATCTTTTTCATATGTTGTATACGATCAATAACACTAACATACATACCGGTACCAATTAATTGACGAAGTCAAATGTCAAATAAGAGAGAAGTGTGAGTATGAAAAAGAAGGAAAAAGACAGACGATAACAGAGTGACATTAAAATTATGCTGCATGTACCATGATGGTTTAAAAGACCACGCTGGGCCAGAAGTTCACTGCCCGCGTTGCTAAAAGCCGACACCTAACTGTACCAAGACCATACCATTACATGCCTTATCATTACAATAACACAGTGATGCCAAATGCAACGATTTATGGTTGAAACTGAAGACATACAAAGAACAAATAAAATAATGATTATTCTTATTTTTCATAACACCAAAATAATAATCTAAATTTTTTAAACGTCTACAAGTTAAAAACATATGTATTGCAGCTATATATATTGCTAATATAATAGCTTTACTTATCTTGTGTGTGTGTTTTGTTTCTTTAACGTCGGCCTATTTCCGCGACTATGGCCAATCACCGACGCCAGGGAGCAGTTTCACCTCACTATCCTGGAAACTTTGTCGAACCCCTACATTTCTGTAAGGAGGGTAGGGATCTTTAACGTGCCCAACATCGCATGGACACGGGACCGACGGCTTTACGAAGGGCAGAACGTGCAGACATTCAACTTGCTCAAAGACAATGCCAGAACCTCGGTTGATGTTAATTTTACAGTTTGTACTGAAAAAGTGAAAGGAGTACCATGGGATCGAACCCAGTACCTTTCGGTTCAGAGGCACACGTTCTTACCCCTGAACCACCGAGGTTCTCTTTACTTATCTTATAAGATATATTGTAAAAGTATTATGCAGAAATATTAATTTACTATTACTCACTACTGACTACGGCACCAAATAATAATTTATCTTAATCTCAGCAGGCATGTGCTCAATGATAAATATAATATATTCTGTCATAGAAAGTTCGAACGCATCAAATGCGTGATAGTAATGAATTTTAATAGGAATGAGTATCCATAAAAATTGGCATTAAAATAATTCATTGAAGTTAAAGTAGATAATAATAAAAAGTTTGTGGGGCAGTTTTCGATAAATGTAACGGTAATGATAAAGGTACCGCAGGTGGTAGTGGACTTTTCCTTTACGTGATAGTAAAGGATTTTTTTTCACGCCCGAGGAGGTACCACCCCTTACATCAAGGGGCCGGTGAAGTCCCAACGTACGTTTCCGATTCTGGTGTATGAGTCGGTTTCCCTTATAAACAAAAATTATGATGGCTCCTCCTTGTACAAAAGATTCCGTAGATAAAATACCCCTCCATTCGGATCTCTGGGGGAGGGGTGTGCAGGGGGCGCCGGCATCACGATTTAACATATCCTTCTCGAATATATCTGGCCTAAATTCTAACCTGAACTCCGTCCATCATTTCCTCCAGGCTAATAGGACCCAACTCCTCTTCCTCACCGAAACCCAAATCAGTGCCAAAACATCCACTAATCACCTTAATTTCCTGGGGTATGAGCTCCTTACTTCCTTTAGATTGCATGGAGGTGTGTGCGCATACGTCCGTAGCAATATACCCTGCACGAGACTCCCCAATTTAGAAGCTGGAAGAAAAGTCATACACTGGATGTAACTCTCTCTCTCTCTCTCTCTCTCTCTCTCTCTCTCTCTCTCTCAGGGCTGCAACTAAATTCATCTGTTGCATTTAGCGGTCACCTTCTGACAACAGCTTTGTCCAGCATTCTGAAAAAACCGATCATCTGATTTCTAAATATCCTTCCTCAGAGGTCACTATTCTTGGTGACTTCAATGTTCATAATAAGGAATGGCTAGGTTCTTCAAAAACGGATCCACAAGGGAGAGCAGCGAAGACATTTGCAGTCAGCAATTCCTTAGCCAATATGGTTCAGCAACCTACTTTCCTCGCATCCCAACACAGCTCAAATCCTTTGGATCTCCTTCTTACTACAAAACCTGAATGCAATAAGACATCAGTCACCGCCCCCTTGGTCGCTCGGACCACCGCATGGTCACTGCTTTCTGCGTAATGCAACCCGTGGTCACACAGTCATCACACCCACGTATCGTTTGGCACTACAACTCCGCGAACTGGGACGAAATGCGGGATTAATTTTCCTCATTTCCATGGGCGTCTGTCTGCTTCTCTCATCCTGAGCCCTCTGATATGTCACAAAACGTCACCGAAATTATCCAAGCTGGCATGGAATTATTTATTCCACCTACACAGAAAACCTCTTCAGCCACTCAAAAGCCCTGGTTCTCTAAATCCTGTGACAAGGCCAAACTTGAAAAGGTCAAAGCTCACAAAACGCTTCTACACAATCCCAGTCAAGAAAACCGTCAAGCATTTAACGACGCAAAAAACCGCTATGTCCGCATTCTTTCTGAGTCAAAATGTAATAAATACATCAAAAACAAAGTCCTCTTAAGCTCCAACTGCGGCAAACCCTTCTCGACTCTTGCTAAATTTATTGGGAATAATTTCTGCAAGAACACGTTCCCACCTCTTGTTTCAGGGGATGAAATTGTTTCTACCGCCCTGGGCAAGGCTGAACTTTTTGCCTCGTTGTTCGCCGGCAATTCTACTCTCAACCCACCTCCAAATGTTCAACCACCAACAGTCCCCAAAATCGCGCATAAAATGAAGGGTGTCATTTTCAAAACTAAAAAAGTACGAAAGCTGCTCTCTTCTCTTAATACCAGGAAAGCCTCTGGCCTTGACGAGATCCCAGCAATTGTTGTCAAAAAATGCGCACCAGAACTGCAGGAAGG
Source organism: Tillus elongatus (assembly GCA_964006375.1). NCBI lineage: Eukaryota > Metazoa > Arthropoda > Insecta > Coleoptera > Cleridae > Tillus > Tillus elongatus. The sequence continues at coordinate 129,389,829 of OZ023267.1, forward strand.
TAGTTTGTCGGGATGGAGGGGGTTGGTAAGCAGTTTCTTCTTCCCCTGAATTTCTGCTGGGGTGCATTATGATGTGGTTTTCCCTAAGCCTAGCTATTACTTGGCGAACCAGGGGGGGGGGTGCGTCAGATTTAAAAAAATAGTTTGCTAAAGCATGCCGAGTTTCTTATTAAACTAAACTTCTGTCGAGTGTATTCTGATATGGTTTCCAAGTCCCCTGGCTTTTTATTTGGGCGAACCGGTCATCTTTTAGGAAATAATTTTGAAACTTTTGAAACAATTTAAATCGCTCTTGTGAGGCTGGCAAAAAGGTCTACTTCAAATTGATTTTTTGCAAACATTTTAGACAAGTGAAATGAGGTAACAACTTAAACATAAATTTAAGAGCCTATCAAACACACACCATATATTATTTTATTCTCCAGGGGTCGTATTTATTTAAAAATCCTCGTTAAAAATAATTTAATGTGACATTTTACTTGACAACCGGTCACTTCTTCAGGAATAATCAACCTTTTCGTTATGTGGCTCTATATACAAACGGGCAAAAAGGTTTTCTGCAAACACTTTAATTAAATTAAGAAAAGTAACTGTTGAAACAGAAACTTAACAAACACATGTCATACAACACTCCTTCGTTACAAAACTGCATATGCTACGTAATCTTTTATAGAAGATTTTAATAGCCATCTCAAAATAGAGGTAATAGATAATTCTGGGGAAAATGGCTTAGTTTTGCAACCAGATCACAAAACCCATATGTCCTCACATCCAACATTGCCTACAACGCTACCACATATTGACGAATACAGCATCTCAAAAACTTACTGTACAACCATTACCAAAATAAAAGGTGACACAATCCAGTGCCTAACAAAAACTAGGCAAGATCCAAAGGATGGCTTGCCACAGGGGCCATGTCTTCAACCCCAACAGCCGCCATGGAGGTGTTGCTGGATCTGCCCCCCTACAATTAATTATTATGGGGGAGGCCAGGCTAGAACTATACAGACTAGCCTGCAATGGTAGACTGAAGATCAACCCAGGCTTCAGGGGCCACTGCAAAATTCAGGAGATCGTGAAGGAGCCCATGCCTGAAATGAGGTCAGACTTCGCGAGCCCGCGAATCTGCAGGGAAAACAACTTTACGGTGGAAATCCCCGACCGCGAGGCATGGCGGGAGGAGACGCCGGGCATACCACGGGACGCGCTCGTCTGGTTCACGGACGGATCCGGCGGGGAGCGTGGGACGGGGGCAGGTGTTTACTCGGAAGGACCGAGGGTAAGTCATAGTATTTCTCTCGGAGCCCATGCAACGGTGTTTCAGGCCGAAATGTAGGCCATCCTGCACCGTGTGATGGAGAACAAGAGGGGCTACATCGACAAGCGGATCCTCATAGCCACAGACAGCCAGGTATCCCTTAAGGCACTAAGTAGCCCACGGGTAAATTCCTGCCTGGTGAGTGAGTACGGAGACGAGACAAGCGACCTGGCTGGGCAGAATGAGGTGACCCTCATCTGGGTGCCGGGTCACTCGGGGGTCAAAGGCAATGAAGAAGCGGACAGTCTCGCGAAGAGAGGGTCAGCAGAACCATTTATGGTACCAGAACCGGCTCTGGGCGCGACAAATAGCACTGCCAGGGGAGCCATTAAGTCCTGGTCAGAAACCAACACAAGGTGTACTGGGCAGACTGTCCAGGGCTCAGACATGGGCAGTCAATAATTGACGAACCCAGTTCAAAGAGAGCTGTGGAGCTGCTAAATTTTAGCAGAGGACAGCTCAGAAACACAACAGGTCTCTTGACGGGACACGTGGCCGTCAAGAAACACCTGCATAAAATGGGGCGGTTCGAAGGGGACCTCGCATGCAGACTCTGCGGCGAGGGGGAGGAATCAGTCTAGCACATCTTGTGCGAGTATAAAGCTCTGGACCGCAAAAGACAACTGATCTACGGTCAGTCTAGACCGGAGACAGAGCAATATAAAACTTCACCCTACCAATCGCAGTGCAGACTAGTTCAAGGCACAGTGATTTTGGAATGGGTGGAGTAAGACTAAGGGTATGCACAATCAACCAAAGGTTGCAGTGCTATCGGAGCGGCAAGGCCGCGGACGAGCCCTGAGGGAAAAAAAATTACCAAAATTAAATTAATCCATGGCTGTTCTCCATCTCATTTGTATAACATTGGCATATTTACTTGTCTTGTGTAAGTATGGTTCGGTAATAAATACGACTGTTAGATTAACCGCATTAAATAACACAAACTAAAAACTAAGAAACAAGTCAAGCACCAGTAAATGCACTAGCTCGCGTGATGACTCCTTTTAGAGTGCTGCTCGGAACCAGTTCCTTTTAGAGCAGGCGTTGTTGTCGGGTAAATGCGGTGATGCCGTTTTCACATTCTTGCCTGTATGATAATTATTCTGAACAACTTGTTAGTAATCTTCATGTGACGATAACTAATCTCAAGAACTCAAGACCTAACCATTACCAGAATGAAAATAAGGTAAATTTGCAGATTAGCTGCCCGAACGATTTTCAAAAATCTGTTTCCAGAAACAACATAGCTCCCCCTCCCCATGCACAAACCGAAAGAAAAATTTCTTGTACACACCCCCCAAGGAAGTTACGGGACCAGGAGTGAGTAGGGGTGCTGGGCGATGTAGGTACCAAAAAGGAAATATGAGCAGAAAATACGAAGAGAACGGGCTTGATAGCTGTCTTTTTCACCTCTTGGAGCCATATCCCCCTTAAACCCTGCATACTCCGCACAGCACCCATATTCCTGAAGTGATTCTGCTTTTTGTGTCTGTGTTTAGTATGAAAATGTTGAGCAAGTAAGGACAACAACAATTAAGGAAGTATTTTATTACATCATTTACATCACTGATCTATGTTGCAAACTTTCAAGTAAACGTAGTGTCTTATTCGATGAAACCAGAAAAGTGCAATAAATTTAAATAGGTTGAAGTAGCTGGCGTGCAGTGTTTAATAGTACATAGTACGTATATACAGGAAAGAAGAAATTATTGATGAGGAAAGCTTTAAGAATGCGAATATTCGGTTACACTCTATTAACTACAAGCTAGTAATAACACTAAGCCGGATAGCGTTAATAATAGCTATAAATAACATATTGTTTACAATATATTATATAGCTATGCATAGTACCTTCATATATAGTATAAATTGATGTATTATCAACAGAGAAGAAAAACAGTACGACTACCATCATTGCGAAATTGGTTCAACTTACTGTAAATATTTATTTTGCTAATGAAGCCACTAACCTAGAATGTATTGCTTCAGGAAACTTTTTAGGCACATTTTATAGAAATCAATTACATAAGAAGTCTGGCTGTAGCAAGTGCGTTATGGAAGTGAATTTTCCTTAAAATGTTTTTAATAGCAAATATGTCTCCCTAATGCAATTAGGCATCAATCTGGTTACTGGTATGGCCTATATAATAGAAACAATGCACCATATCTTATCAAAATAACTTACTGTTTGAGAAATTTACCGAAAATAAACTTAAATTGTTTCTGAGAAAACTTGTTTCCTAGCCAACAAACCTTAGGTTAATAGTAAATTGAGTTACTGAAGTTTGAAGCATTTAAAGAAATGCGCTACCAAAACGCACTTACTGCGCGTCAATTTTTTTTTCTTACAGACATACATAATATTTTGATAAAAAATGCAAAATGCAATAATATAAGGGTGTTCGAAAAAAAATTTGTAGGGATCACCAATCTTATAAAATTATCAAAATAATTTAATAAGATGCAGCTCACGACACCCTATAATTAACGTATAATTTTTTTTTCTCGTATCTTGTATAATAACAATTATATTGAGCATTGCCGTAAAAATGCGTCACACTGTATATATGAAAACAGATAAAAACTGAATGTAAACCCGGATATGGATTCTAGGGGACCTAGTTTGCGCTCATTTTAAGAAATCTTTTTAAAACCCAAAAGTCGCCGTCTCCTAATTAACGAATTTTTTCTACGAAAATAAGCTAAAAATTATAGATCGTTAAACCATAAACTTTACTAAAACTGCCGCCAAAGCATCAAAGAAAGGGTCTATTTGAAATTAATGTTCTATAAATATTTTAGTAAAGTGAAGGACAATGACGGTTGAAGCTGAAATTTAAGAGTTTGTAGAACACACTTCTTGGGACATTATAAAGCGTATTCGTTTCAGGTTCTTTGCCTAAATGTTGCCAATTTTGACGTTTCAAATCGCGACTGGCGTTTTGAGGAAAACCCCTTTCTTTTCTTTAAATGCCTATAACTGACAGACCTAAATTTTGGTACATGGTTCGCTTTTTATAATGCAAACACGCGCACCAAATTTGGTTGCCCTTACTTTTTTATTTCCGGAGATATCAAAATTTTCCGAAAGAAAACACAAAATTTTTAGGGGAAAACCTTGGCCGATTTTACTGGCCAACGAATTTATCTAAGCCACTTGCAAAAGGAAGGTACTCACCAAATTGGATAAAAATCAGCACATAATTTTTTCAGTTATTGGTACGATACCTATATATATATATATATATATATATATATATATATATATATATATATATATATATATATATATATATATATATATATATATATATATATATATATATATATATATATATATAAACCTATAAAAATTGAAACTGACCTCGAATATGGGTTATAGGGGGCCTAGTTCGCGCTCATTTGAAGAAAATTTTCAAAGTTCAAAAGGTGCGATCTCCTCATTAGTGAATTTTTAAAGGAAATTCACTGATATCACACCACTTGACTAGAAAATGATCTTAACTTATCCAACTCCGCCAGAACCAACATGTATGTTATGTAGATTCCTATTTTAGCGCGCCTTCGTAGAAAAATTCGCTATTTAGGAGATTACGATTTTAAGACTCTTGAACATTTTCTTCGCCATTACAGAATCAGGAATATAATTCGCTGTAATAGGCATAACTTAAGGAGAAAAAAAAAATGGCAAAAAACGTTTCGAATGTTTATCGAAATTTTATTTTACTAATTTTTTGGAATATTTGTGGGAGCTTGCAAATTTTTAGCAGCTTAAACTGTCACCTTGGTAACAACCAACCATAAATTACGTTACTATAATCTTAAAAGTTCTAAAATTCAACTGATTTTTAGAACCCATAACATTAAAACCATCTTTACAACAAAAGAAAAACTGCCAGGCCTAATAAAAACGTCCAAAGAATACGATTCCGAACGAATTCCATTGCGTTTACGAAATTCCTGCTTCCGACTCTTCCAGTAATTATATAGGACAAATGAATGTTTTAAATAGCAAATATGTCTTTTTTAAAGAAAGCAGGCATCAAATTTGGTCACCAGTATCACCTATATAGTAGAAACAATGTACCATATATCATCATAATAACTTTATGTTTGAAGATGTACAAAAATGTCTCGAAAATAAACTTAAAATGTTCCAGAAATAACTAGTTTCCTGGCCAACCAACCTTATAGGTTAATAGAAAATTGAGCTATTCAAATATAAGGCATTTAATAAAAATTTGCTACCATAATGCACGCATGCTGCGTGCCGAATTTATTTTCTTACAAACATGCATTATATTTATGTAGTCGAAATTCGATACATTAAAGGTCAGCTCAGAACTTGCACGGTCCGGGGAATCCGACTATCTAATTAAAACAAAGCATCGTTTAATATATTTGGACTGAGCAAATTTTAATAAAAATTTGCTAGCATAACGCACTTGCTGCGTCCCGAATTTATTTTCTTACAAAGATGCATTATAATTACGTGGTCGAAATTCGATACATTAAAAGTCAGCTCAGAACTGGCACGAACCAGGGGAATCCGACTGTCTAATTAAAACAAAGCATTGTTTAATCTATTTGGCCTCAGCAGATTTTAATAAAAATTCGCTACTATAACGCACTTCCTGCGTCTCGATTTTCTTTTCTTACAAACGTGCATTATAGTTAACGTGGTCGAAATTAGATACATTAAAAGTCAGCTCAGAGCTCAGAACACAGACGGGGGAATCCGACTGTCTAATTAAAACAACGCAATGTTTAATCTATTGGCACTAGGCAGATTTTCCTGGCTAACGAACTTATTCAAGCCACTTGCAAAAGGAAAGTACTTACCAAATTTAATCAAAATCGGCGAATTATTTTTTGAGTTATAGGTGTGATACATACATACATATATATATATATATATATATATATATATATATATATATATATATATATATATATATATATATATATAATATCTATATATATATATATATATATATATATATATATATATATATATATATATATATATATATCTATATATATATATAAAACTCAAAATGTTCCCGGAAAACCCTGTCTGATTTTCCTGGCTAACGAACTTATCCAAGCCATTAATAAAAGAAAGGCACTTGCCGGGTTTCATCGAAATCGGTTAAATATATATATATATATATATATATATATATATATATATATATATATATATATATATATATATATATATATATATATATATATATATATATATATATAAACATATAAAAATTGAAACTGACTCCGGAAATGTGTTCTAGGGGGCCTAATTAGCACTCATTCGAAGAATTTTTTTCAAAATTCAAAAATCGGGATCCCCTCATTAGTGAATTTTTAAAACAAAATTCACTAATCCTATAACAAATGAACGTATCTTCGCATATAATCGGTGTATCTGTACATCTACATATGCATATATAAAAAAAAAACTCTGGACGCAGCAAGTGCGTTATGGTAGTGAATTTTACTCTGGACGCAGCAAGTGCGTTATGGTAGTGAATTTTCATTAAAATGTTTTTATTGCAAATATGTGTGTTTTCTTTTTAAGAAAGCAGGCATCAATTTTGGTTACCAGTATAACCTATATAGTAAAAACAATGTGCCATGTTTCATAAAAATAACTTTATTGTGTGAAAATGTACAAAAATTTCCGAAAGTAAACTTAAAGTGTTCCCGGAAAAACTCGTTTCTTGGTCAACCTTATAGATTAATAGCAAATTGGGCTATTCAAATATGAAGCATTTGATCAAAATTCGCTACCATAACGCACTTGCTGCATTCAGAATTTATTTTCTTACAAACATGCATTATATTTCGATGGAAAATGCAATAACATAAGGCGTGTTTGATTTAAAAAAAAAAGATAATTTGTATCACCAACGACTTATGGGCCAGCCTGTGATTGTAGAAATATTTTTTAAGATGTAGCTCAAGACACCCTATAATTAATATATACAAATTTTTTTCATATCTTGCATAATAACGGATATATTGAGCTTTATTGATTTTTTACGAAAATTCGACAAAAATTATATACCATTAAACGATAAGCTCTATAGCTAAGACTACTGCCAAGCATCAGAGAAGGGGTCTATTTGAAATGAATTTTCTGGAAACATTTTATTAAAATGAAGGACAATGACGGTTGAAACTAAGACTTTAGGGTTTGTAAAACATCCTTCTTGAGACATTTGATTTCCATAGCCCCTATTAGATTCAAGTTGTTTGCTAAATGTTGCCGATTTTGACGTTTTAAATCGCAACTTTGACATTTTGAGGAAAACCCCAATTTATTTTTCTTTAAATGCCTATAACTTTTTTGTCTTTTGACCTACATAGCTAAATTTTGGTAGGTGGCTTACCTATAAGGATATTAACTAGCGTACCAAATTTGGTTGCCCTTACTTTGTTAATTCCGGAGATATAAATTTTTTTCGAAAGAAAACACAAAATTTTCCGGGAAAACCTGGGCAGATTTTCCTGGCTAACGAACTTATCTAAGCCATTTGCAAAAGGAATTTTTCCACCAAATTTAGTCAAAATCGGCCTATTATTTTTTGAGTTATCGGTGTCATACATATATATGTATATATGTATATATATATATATATATATATATATATATATATATATATATATATATATATATATATAATATATATATATATATATATATATATATATATATATATATATATATATATATATATATATATATATATATATATATATATATATATATATATATATATATAAACATATAAAAATTGAAACGGACCCCGGATATGTGTTCTAGGGGGCCTAGTTCGCGGTCATTTGAAGAAATTTTTTCAAAATTCAAAAGTCGGGATCTCCTCATTAGTGAATTTTTTTTAAGAAAATTCACTAAAACAAATTCAAATAGACAATTGTTAGCTTCATATGTCAGTTTGGCACTTTCCGACTTCAGTCAAATTTAAAAAACGGTTTTTTTCATGTTTGTATTTTCATAATTAGTTATAGTAAAACTCACGTTAGATGTAAATATTTTAAAACTTTTATATTTTTCCTAAGTAAATTGAAAACTTTTTCCTTTCCATGTTGTAGCCTTGAGAATGGAATAAACTTTTCCGAAAGCTCGACTTTTAATAAAGAGTTTTATTTTGCAACTGACTGCTTTCCCACAATTTTTTAAGAAAATAACACTATTACCGTCACGAAAACTTAATAATATATATATATATAAACATATAAAAATTGTAACTGACTCTGGAAATGTGTTCTACGGGTCCTAGTTGGCGTTCATTTAAAGAAATTTTCCAAAATTCGGGATCTCCTCATTAGTGATTTTTTTTCTAGAAAATCACTAAACGATGGATAGAATAATAATTTGGAGAGATCAGATTTGTAATTTGTAACATATGAAAAGAACACAATGTCTTGTGACTATGTTGGGTTGGTATTACTAGATATTCTAAAGATCCTGTTAGCCTTGACTTTGAGTTCAACCACGTCGTCTCCGTTTCTTCTACTTCTACAGCTACTACAATCTCAAACAGCTTCACGCTCGCATATTGTCAATGTTATGTTGAGTTGGCTTTGCAACATACCAGGACGATCATTATATGATATATAAATGAGAACTTCTCCATAAGAAATACATATATACAACCGCGACAGTAAAAAAAAACCAGTCATAGCGACATAATAACATATTATGAAACTGCATTCTAAACATATTAACCCAGTCATGCTCTTCCAAGAACATATTCAGTCTGCAGACCAAGTTACAGGTTTTGTATCTATGGAAGTAATTTTACATATTTGGTTTTTGACATCTACAATTTTTTTTTAATATTTATTTGATACATTCGATCAAAAAATCAATAAAAATGATAATTTTTCATTTTCTCCAATAATTCAAAAACTGAAAGTGTCATTAAAATGTTCCTTGAGATAACTGATCACCATAAAAATCAACAATTTTGCTCTAGATTAACCGAATTGATATCTCTTGTTATAATAACCAAGAATTAATTGCTTAAGTTTGAAATACGGACAAAACTGTATAGGTATAAAAAGTCTGGACGAAGCAAGTGCGTTATGATAGCGAATTTTTATGTAAAATATTTCAATCAGGAAATTATTCTCATTAAATACTTATAACCTTTTTCTCTTTTAACATAAAGACCTCAATATACCTAGGATACGTTTTATAATAAAAATCTGCGAACCAAATGTGGTTGCCATAGCTTTGCTGTTTTCGGAGATACAAAATGTTTCGAAAGAAAACCCGAATTTTCCCTGAAAAACTCATTCCATTTTCCTAGTTAACGAACTTGTAAAGGAAGGAATCTACAACATTTCATCAAAATCAGCCCATTATTTTTTGAGTTACCAGTGTGATATATATAGTATGTGATAACACACACACACACGCACGCACGCACAAAATTTGTCGATTTTTTTTAAATCTCTAAGTAGGCGTTGATCTGACATGTCTAAGACTTGCACATTATCAGGACACTTTTTACAGAGTAATCTTTTTGTGCTATTCCCAACTTTGGATTATCATTTGTTTTTGAGCTACAGGTATCAAGGTTTGTTTTTATTATGGCAGTCATATTCGATTTTTGCCCATGTGATAGATAGCCTGTGAAAAGAGCTTTCCAATGATGTACAACATGCTTGAGAAATCTTGTAACTGCACTGACAATTTTGAGGAAAACCGTTTTGAGGATAGTAGAAATCCAATACCAGAAAACAAATGACAAAAAAAGTATTCAAACAGCAATAGACCAACTAACTTCTACTTTTAACATAATTTTCCGTAATGATTCATGATAAAAAAATAATAATTTTGAGCTCACCAATGAATCGGGCCATTATTACAAATAATATTTTACATTACAACATTATCCTAAAAAATTGTTATAATTTAATTACATAGGTAAACCTAGTAAATAACTAAATTTACTAACAGAACTGAATAAAAAGCAGATTAATGATTTACGAAGACGCCTTTGAAAATTGTTTGATTTTTAAATGTGTCAACTGAAAAACAACAGAAGGAAGGTTGCTATGGATATAACACTATCGCGACAATTAGGAATACTGACATTCTTAATTATCTGAACAATTTGAGGTGTATTTAACACGTTGCTTAAAATTTTGTACTAAATAGTTTGTTTACTTTTTTTAAATATTATTCAACAAGATGTAAGTAATGAAGAATATTTTGACATGTTGGAATGTTATATTCGTTCTAACCGAAATACTGAGGCAGCTGCAAATTCATATCAAAACAACTACGCAGCAAGACGACAACCAAACACCAAAATATTTCGGAGGATAGTGACCAATCTATTGAACGACAGTAGCTTCCAGGCAAAGAAACTATCAATGCCTAGAAATGAAAGAAAAAATAATAGCGTCTTACAGGTTTCAAACGAAAACCCTCCGCCATCTGTTCGGTTTTATGGTGAACAAATTGACGTTCCAAAAAGTACGGTACACCGTGTATTAAAACAAAGTCATTACCATCCATACAAACCTACAATCGTACAAGGCTTAAATGTTGACGATTACCCTAAGCGACTTCAATTCTGCAGATGGTATCAAGGACAATGTGAGCAAGATGAAATTTTTTATTTGAAAATAATATGGACTGATGAATCCAGATTTACAAATTGTGGTGTGTATAATCGCCATAATAGGCATTATTGGGCAAATGAAAATCCCCATCTAAAGGAAGAAAGACGATTGTAATGCAGATTTGGTATTAATGTTTGGTGCGGCTTATTAGGTAAAAAAAACTGTTATGTTTATTTGTCGATTAGACAATTAATTTTTTAAAATTTCAGCTAACTTCATTGTTGGTCCATTCTTTTTTGAAAATAATTTAACTGGGGAAAGGTATCTTAATCTATTGAGAAATGTTATCTTACCAGCAATTAGAATAGTTCATGGTAATTTAGACGAGATTGGGTACCAACAAGACGGTTGTCCAGCTCAGAATGCTAGGATCGTCAAAGAATTTTTGTACCAAAATTTTAATAATCGTGTCTCATTTGTAACAATGGGCCGGTTCATTGGTATGCTCGAAGTCCTGATATAACACCCATTGATTTTTATTTTTGGGGTACTCTGAAGAATGATGTGTATAAATTCGATCCACCACAAAATATCAATGAACTACGAAACAGAATCACAGAAGCTATAAATCATATTAACCAAAACACCCTCACCAGAGTTTGCAGGCATGTTTCAAAAAGGTGTATAAAGTGTGTTGAACAAAACGGTGGCCATATTGAACAATTTTCTATTTAGTGTATTTTTCAGTTTCTATTTTATTATTTGTTGAGTTCCGTTTATTTTTGTGGAGTTTAGGTTTCTATTTGTTATTGCAGACGCCCTCGTGGCGCAGGTGGCTAGGTGCCAGCCTGCAAAGCGAGAGGTCCCGGGTTCGATTCCCGGGCGAGCCAAGTTGACTTTGTCTGGAAAATTTGTAAAAAATATTAAATGATGGGAAAGAATGTGCTAATGGCCTGAGATGCCGCAGCCAATAATATTATATATATATATATATATATATATATATATATATATATATATATATATATATATATATATATATATTTCTTATTGCCGGGTTTCGTTATTAAACTGTTTCACATAATATTACCTAGCATTATTACCTAATTAGGCATTGTAAATTAAGACACAATATTCAGATCAACGCCTACTTAGATACCGAAGAAAAAAGAAATCGACAAATTTTGGTCCTTTTAAAATAACTCGAAAACGAAAACAGGCAGGGCAAAATACAAGTCATATTTGGAACGAGCATGAAATTCTACAAAACATTGCTAATTTAACCGTCTCCCTATCTCTAATAATAACGGAGATAGCAATACATTCCCATCCAGTTTGGGACACACTGTATAGGCTTCACCGGTAACCAGATTTTATATTTATGGAAATTCATTTCGATAACGCACTTGCTGCGTCCAGACTTTTAACTTATCGATCTGAATTTTGGCACGCACGGTACCAAATTTGAGTACCATATTTGGTTGTCATATCTATGTTATTTTTGGAGATACAAAAATTTTCCGAAAAGCAACCCAAAATTTTCTCGGAATACTTGTTGCGATTTTTCTGGATAACGAACTTATCCAAGCCACTAACAAACGGAAGGAGGTACCTACCAAATATTGCCAAAATCTACCCATTATATTTTGATTTATCGGTACATATATATATATATATATATATATATATATATATATATATATATATATATATATATATATATATATATATATATATATATATATATATATATATATATATATATATATATATATATATATATATATATATATATATATATATATATATATATATATATATATATATATATATATATATATACATACGGGCTGGACCAACGAAAAGTATGCATCTAGCTTTTTTTATATGAATTTGGGAAAAAACGGTCGGACTCGTGATTTTTTATTTTTAGTGGACACATTTTAAGCATATTTTCCAACCTACCCCTTCAACCCTCTAACGGGACACAAATGCATCCTTAAAATTTCAAATGAGAAATGGGGTTGAGTCATACATTATTTCAAAGGGTACACAATTACCTTTCCAATGATGTCTTATTGGTTGGATTTTACTGCAACAGTTAAAGCAAAAACCGCTTTACAAACATAAACCCCATAGTTTTGGTATCAATGGAAAAGTCACGTAAATTACAGTTTTTAGCAGTTAAAAGAACCAACATTTGTTTAATGCATTGTGTTGAGATATTTTAAATGTGTGTTAAATTTTACAAATCTTTAAAAAGAAAATAAATAAACTTGTTTTTTTTTTTAACATTTATTAAAACTTTAATTTAACAAGTGCTGAAAAGGTGACCTATTTACTTCCATACAGTAATAAAGATTTTGTTGAAATTTACGTGACTTTTTCAATGATATCAAAACTATGGGGTTTAAGTTTGCAAAGCCGTTTTTGCTTTAACTGTTGCAGTAAAATGCAACAAATGAGGCATCATTGGAAAGGTAATTGTGTGCCCTTTGAATGATTCGACCTCACTTCCCATTTGAAATTTTAAGGGTGCATTTATTTCTCGCTAGTGGGTTGAATGTATGTAATATGAATGTATGTAATAATGTAATATAATACAATAATTAAGAAAGGTCTTCGGATAATGATTGTATCTAAGTTTTTTTGTCTGTTACTTTAGACCATCCTATAACACGGATTACCTAATAAGCCGGAGCACATCGTTTCCAAGTTAAGTTAACGTAATGATTGATTGCGTAAGTGACACGAAGGTTGTTGCACAACAACGTTCTAATAAAATGTGTAGTGTTATTTTGCAACATCTTGTGCATCTATATACATATATACAATTTACCTTTAGCTGACACACATTTAATACATTCAATTATTGCTTACAACCAATAAACAATTCTCCTCTGTAACTACGTACGTTCAAGGAGAATTAATACCAAATAAGATATACAAACTCAACATTTGTAGTTTTTAACTAATTGCAAAAGTCTGGCCGCAGCAAGTGCGTTATGGTAGTGCATTTTCATTAAAATCTTTTTAATAACACATATGTTTCTTTTTAGTGAATTTTTATTTTTAAGAAATTCACTAATCGATGTTGAGACTTTGCAAAAATTGTGTCAAATGAGCACGAACTAGGACCCCTATAATCCATATCCGGGGTCAGTTTCAATTTTTATATGTTTATATATACATACATATATATATATATATATATATATATATATATATATATATGTATGTATGTATATATATATATATATATATATATATATATATATATATATATATATATATATATATATATATATATATATATATATCCGTACGATAACTCAAAAAGTTAACGAACGATTTTGATTAAACTCGGCAAGAGTCTTCTTTTATTAATGATCGCTTGGACGAGTTCGTTAGCCAGGAAAATGGGATAAAGCTTTCCGGAAAAATTGTGAGTTTTATTTCGAAAAAAATTTTTATCTCTGAAAATTACAGAGCTGCTTTGATGAAATTTCCTGAATATGTTGCCTTGTGAAAGACCTTACAACGTACCAAAATTCAACTTTCTAGGTTTATATTAAATTCAGTTATTCAAATTTGAAGCATTTAATGAAAATTCGCTACCATAACGTACTTGCTGCGTCCCGAACTTTTTTAAAGAAAGCAGGCACGAAATTTGGTTACCTGTATAACCTATATATTAGAAACAATGTACCATATTTCATCAAAATGACTTTATTGTTTGAAAATGTACAAATAAACTTAAAATGTTCCGTCCAACGAACGTTAGGTATATATATATATATATATATATATATATATATATATATATATATATATATATATATATATATATATATATATATATATATATATATATATATATATATATATATATATATATATATATATATATATATATATGTATGTATATATCCGACCGATAACTCAAAAAATAATGGACCGATCTTGATCAAATTTGGCGAGTACCTTCCTTTTGCAAGTGGCTTGGATAAGTGCGTTAGCCAGGAAAATCGGACCAGGTTTTCACAGAAAATTTTGTGTTTTCTTTCTAAAAAGTTCATATCTCCGTAAATAAGAAAGTAAGGGTTTTCCTCAAAACGTCAAACTCGCAATTTTAAACGTCAAAATTGGCAATGTTTAGGGAAAGAATGTAAAACAAACACCGATTGTGAAAAGAAAATGTTGCAAGAAGAGTGTTCTGCAAACCCTTAAGTTTCAGATTCAACCGTCATTGCCCTTCATTTTACTAAAATATTTATTTCAAACAGACCCTTTCTCTGATGCTTTGGCTGTCAGTTTAGTTAAGTTGATGCTTTTTCGGATATTTATTTGTAGGTTTAGTGAAGTTTATGGTTTAACGGTCTATAATTTTTTTAGCTAATTTTCGTAGAACAAATTTGTTAATGCATTTTTGTATTTTTTATCGAAATATGATGCATTTATAAGAAAAAATCTGGACGCAGGAAGTGCGTTTTGGTAGCGAATTTTCGGTAAATTTGCAGATTAGCTCCCGAACGCTTTTCAAAAAACTGTTTTCAGAAACCTGCCTAGGCCCCCCCCTGGATCCACAAACCCCAAGAAAAATTTCTTGTTCACACCCCCCAAGGAAGTTACGGGACCAGGAGTGAATAGGGGTAGGTAGTAAAAAGGAAATATGAGCAGAAAATGCGAATAAAACGGGCGTGAAATTTGTCTTTTTCACATCTTGAAGCTATATCCCCCTTAAACCATGCCTACCCCGCACAGCACCCCTATTCCCCCAGGTGCCGTAACTTCCTTGGCGGGTATGGACAGGAAATTTTTCTTGTGGTTTATGCAACGAGGGTGGTTGTATGCACGCAAGGGGGGAAGGAAAATCCCCACGACGAAGCAGCCACCCCCAACCCCCCAACCTTACCGCAAGTCAAAGCGGGGGGTCTGCTTCGTCGTAGGCATTTTCCTTCCCCCCTCGTGTGCATACAACCACCCTCGTTGCATAAGCCACAAGAAAAACTTCTTGTTCATACCCCCAAGGAAGTTACTTCACCTGGGGGCGAATAGGGGTGCTGTGCGAGGTAGACGGGGTTTAATGGGGATATGGCTTCAAATAGACAGCTTTCAAGCAGTTTTCTTTGCTTTTTCTGCTCATATTTCCTTTTTACTACCTACCCCGCCCAGCACCCCTATTCACTCCCAGTCCCGTAACTTCCTTGGGTGGTGTGAACAAGACATTTTTCTTGTGGTTTGTGCATCCAGGTGGGGTCCTAGTAATATTTCTGAAAACAATTTTTTGAAAAGCGTTCGGGAGCTAATCTGCAAATTTAACGAATTTTGCTATTAACGTAAGCTTTGTTGGTTAAGAAACCAACATTTAAGTTTATTTTCGGAAAATATTTGTATGTTTTCAAACCATAAGTAATTTTGATAAAGTATAGTACATTGTTTCTAGTACATAGGCTATATCGATAATCAGATTGATGCCTACTCGCATTTGCTATTATACATTTTTATGGAAATTCACTTCCATAACACATTTACTGCATGCCGACTTGTGAAAAATGTGTATATCTTTTCAAACAATTAATTTATTTCGATGAAATATGGAACATTGTTTCTACTATATAGGCAACCAAGTTTGATGCATGCTTTCATCAAAGAAAGACATTTGCTATTAAAAATGTTTTAAAGAAAATTCGCTACCATAACGCACTTGCTGCGTCCAGAGATTTTTTTATGAAATAAACCCTCATACCAAATTTGGTTACCATAACTTTGTTATTTCCGGTGATATAAATTTTTTTTAAAAGAAAACACAAAATTTTTTGGGAAACACAGGCCGATTTTCCTGTCTAACGAACATATATTTAAATTTATATATGTGTGTGTGTGGTATTGTTGTTGGCATTGAGATTGTTTCTCATCAGCCACAAATTGTAAATTAAAATCGCGTTTCTTTCCCGCATTTTTTTTTTTTTTTTTTTTTTTGTTCGAACACGACGGCACCCATATCAAGCAATATGTACAGTAAATACTTAACTATTATTTTTTTTTTACATAAATATATACACATATATATCAAATTTTTTTTTAACTTATTTTATTATATATATAATTATTATTATTTTTTTATTTTATTTTTTTTGTTAATATTTTTTTTTTTTTTAAATTTTTTGTTTTTTTTTGTTTTTTGTTTTTTGTTTTTGTTTTTGTTTTTAATATATATATACACATAAAATTTATATATAAACATATGAAAATTAAAACTGACCCCAAATATGGTTTCGGGCGGCCTAGTTCGCGTTCATTTGGAGAAATTTTTTCAAAATCAAAAAGTCGCTATCTCGTCATCAGTGAATTTTAAGAAATTTCGCTAAAATTATGAATCGTAAAAAATATGATCTATTTAATATGGAACGATTTTTTCAACAGAAAGAGTTATAGTCAATCGAATGAAAATTTCTTGTTAATCAAGATGCTACGGAGATTAAGAATTTTATAAATACCTACCTGTTTGCGAAAAAGAAGTGCAACTTTAAGTATGAGTCATTTCAATTGGTATTAAACCTTCTTATGATTTACATGCGAAGAATATATCAGTTGGATATCAACAATATTTTATAAGAATGCCCACACGTAGCCTCGAACCTAATCAACAATTCATGAGATTACGATTACACGCTATACGATGACTCAGACTGTATCGTAGACGACTGCGCAACTTAAAAAGATCAGGACGCAGCTTGTGCACTATGGTAGTAAATTTTCATATTTTTTTTAATAACTACATAATATGTCTTTTAGCGAATTTTTCGTAAAACGAAAAATGAGGAGATCTGTGTTTATATATATATATATATATATATATATATATATATATATATATATATATATATATATATATATATATATATATATATATATATATATATATATATATATCACACCGATAGCTGTATCGTGTATTTTGTTTCTTAAACGTCGGCCAATTTCCGCGACTATGGCCAATTACTGACGCCAGGGAGCAGTTTCGCCTCACTTTCCTGGAAATTTTGCCGAACCCCTGTCTTCCTGTAAGGAGAGTAGGGATCTTAAAGTGCCCAACTACGCACAGACACGGGACCGACGGCTTTACGCCCCCTCCGAAGGGTGGAACGCGCAGAAATTCAACTTGCTCAAATACAATGTCAGAATCTTGGTTGATGTTAATGTTACAGTTTGTACTGAAAAAGTGAAAGGAGAAGCCTGGGATCGAACCCAGTACCCTTCGGTTCAGAGGCACACGTTCTTACCTCTGAACCACTGAGGCTCTTACACCGATAGCTCAAAAAATAATAGGCCGATGTTGATGAAATTTGGTATGGATCTTCCTTTTATAAGTGACTTGGATAAGTTCGTTATCCAGGAAAATCGGACCATTTTTTCCGGCAAAATTTTGGATTTTCTTTAGGACAATTTTTGTCTCTCCGAAAGTAACAGAGCTATGACCACCAAATTTGACATATACGTTTCTACTATCGAACTTACCCTACGTACCAACATTCAGATTTCTAAGTTAAAAGAAAAAAGGTTATAGGTATTTGAAGAAAAAAATTTTGGGTACCACAGATGATCAGAGGAAAGCACAAGAGCAAAATATCGCGCATAAAATGACGGATATCATTTTCAAAACTAAAAAGGTACGAAAGATGCTCTCTTCTCTTAATACCAGGAAAGCCTCTGGCCTTGAGGAGATGCCAGCTATTGTTCTCAAAAAATGCGCTCCAGAACTTGCTCCTGTCCTGACTCGTCTATTTCAGATATCTTACAATAAAGGCATATTCCCTAGTAACTGGAAAACTGTTCGAGTACAACCCATCCCCAAGAAAGGATCCAAAGCGCTTCCTAGCAACTACAGGCCTATTTATCTCCTTTCAGTCGTCTCTAAAGTGATGGAAAAGTATATAAACACCGAATTACTAAAATTTCTTGAAAAACACAGTCTAATCCACGACAGGCAGTATGGATTCCGTCAGCGCAGATAGACTGCCGACCTCCTTTATTTTGTCACCCATTCTTGGAACAAGTCTATGGAGCTACACGGTGAATCCCAGATTGTCGCTTTAGACATATCCAAAGCATTCGACCAGGTCTGGCACGCAGCACTGCTTAATAAACTTCCGGCCTATGGCCTACCACCAAAACGTTGTACCTGGACAGCAAATTTCCTCTCCAACAGGAGCATTTCTGTTGTTGTGAATGGCCATTCCTCCAAACTGTATCCAATTAATGCAGGAGTTCCTCAAGGTTCAGCTTTACCCCTACTTAGTTTCTTCTCCACATCAATGACCTCCTCTCTAGCACATCCAACCCAGTTCACAGTTACGCGGACGACAGCACCCTCCACTCAAATATAAAATATTATAAGCCTGTCTCTTTAGCCCAATTAGATGAGGATCGCAGACTCATGGAGGGTTCTGTCTCCGTGGATCTCCAAAAAATGTTAGACTGGGGAAGTAGAAATATTGTACAATTCAACCCCACCAAATCTCAGTCTTGCTTTCTTTCTCATAAGAGATACACCAGTTCTAGACCCATCACAATGAACAACCAAGTTATTCAAAGTAATGAGTCATTTTCTCTTGTTGGCATTTCTGTGGATCGAAATCTTAATTGGCACCAACATGACACATCAATTGCAGAAGCGGCTGCTAAGAAATAAGGTGTCCTATTCCGGGCTCGCAAATACTTTTCACCAGCTAATCTCTATATCTTATATACTTCACAAATAAGGCCAAACCTCGAATACTGCTTCCACATCTGGGGTGCAGCTGCCAACACTCGCTATCCTGGACTCCATTCAAAAGAGAGCTATACGTCTCATCGGTGACCCTACCCTCACCCAAAGGCTGCCATCCCTTGCCCACCGACGTGCCGTTGGTGACCTCTCTCTATTCTATAGATATCTGCACGGGCACTGCTCAGAGGAGCTTTCCTGCATAGTTCCCCCACCTGCTGCCCCCAACAGATCTACCAGGGGAACAGAGCGAATGCACCCTTTTTCTGTCCAGGTTACCAGACATAGAACATCTTATTATGCCCGCTCTTTTGTTCCGAGGACTTCCAAGTTGTGGAATTCCTTGCCGGCACATGTTTTTCCTTCTCCCCCGAACATCCAAACCTTCAAGTCCAGAATTAACAGGTTGCCTCTTTCCTCCTTGTCAACACCCACGGTACGATAGTATTTAGGCTGCAAGCCCTCGTGGTTAAGTTTTCTTGGCGCAAAAGGGTCAAGAAGTGGCAGAAAAAATATTTTCAAAATTTTATAATATCTCTTCTTGAAACGCCAAATTCGCGATTTGAAACGTCAAAATTTGGAATTTTCCAAAAACGAGTTTGAAGCAATTACGTATTATGTCGAAAAAAGTTCGTAATAAATGTTTTACAAAGCCTTAAGATTCAGCTTCAACCATTATTGTCCTTCATTTGACTAAAATATTTTCGGAAAATCCATTTCAATAGACCGTCTTTCTAATGCTTCGGCAGTAGTTTCCGCTATAGAGTTTATGGTTTAAAAGTCTATATTTTAGCAAATTTTCGTAGAAAAAATTCGTTATTAAGAAGACCGCGAATTATGAATTTTAAAAAGATTTCTTCAAATGAGCGCGAACTAGAACCCCAAAAACCCATATACGGGGTCAGTTTCAGTTTTTGCCTGTTTACGCATATACAGGGTGATTCATTTCTACGGTAAAGCTCAATATATCTGTTATTATACAAGATATGAGAAAAAAGTATATATGATTGAGTAGTACCTGTTTTTTTTATTGTACTGAAAAACAAAAATACAACATGAGAAAAGTTTTATGAAAAATAAGTTACAACAAAAAGTGATGGACTAAATGGGTTATGCAGTGCTCTAACATCAAATGATATGAGTTGTTCTAAGGTAGCTAATAGTTTCAGTGCACTACATACCATTTTTCAGGAAGAGGGCTAGAAAAAAAATAAAAATGTCAACGTTTTTATATGAGAATAACTAGCAAATTAATTAAATAAAAATCTACTATAACTCTTGTTACACACAGGTTTAAAATAATTAAAAACTCAACCCTTTTTTTCAATATTTTTTATTAACGAACTCAAAACAGTACATTTGTACTGGCAACAAGTTTTACAATTAATAACATAAAATGACAAATGATTTTATGGTGAACCTAAATTGTATCACTGTCAACTACCTTAGAAACTTTATACTCTACTAACTGACCCGACAGGCGTTGTCCTGTCCAAATTTCAATATGTCAAACCACATTCGCGCGCGTAGCCAAATAAATAGGAGAAAAAACACTTTCAGTTTATCCCAAATTTTCCAATTTTTCAGGCAACTTTTCCAATCTTTCTTTGCCTAAAAACCTCACTCGGACTATTAGGAACATTTTAAAATGAAATTAGCTAAATCGGTCCAACCCTTTTCAAGGGGTTAAGGAGTCGCGGGCCAAAGGACTCCAGGGGGCAAGCTGAGGAAGTGGAAATAACAACATAAACTCCCGATGAAGCTTTCCCCAAGACCGTCATGCGCGGTAAAAATCCGCATCCTGCACGAGGTGACCCTGCTAATAACTAAACATGACGGATCTAGACAAGGAGGTCGAACTAAACTCCCCCAATCTACGGTGTCACGTGACCCGTGCCTATGGATGGATGGCACCAGGGCGATGGTGTCGTGAACGGAACCTCTGGAGTACCAGGCAACCCTCCAGAGTAACCCGCCTTGCACCACACAGGGGGTTCTGATGGTGTGGACAGTATTTCCCCCATTCTCGTGGGAACAACATGAAGATTATAAATACATATAAAACCAAAACCAATGAGGCTCGAGGAGTGGCTCCGGCTACAGACTTGAGCCTTGAGTCTATCCCGGAAACGGAGACGAGCCAGGGTGCGGCAGCGGACTCTGGAGGTCCCACGACCGGCGTAGATACGGGGGATCAGGGGGTAGCTTCGGCCAGAGACCTGTCCCCGACACCCAAGCTGGAGGCTGGGTCCCACCGGAGGGCGGCGAGCTCCGCGGACTCCGGGGGCCCCTCCACCAGTGAGGACTCTACTGTTAGAGTAGAGGGACTGCCCCGGCAGTCCAAGCGTCTTTCCGGGGCGCAAAGAAAGAAGCTCCGGAGGGCGCAAAAAATGGCGGCCGGGACCTGGACGGTCGAGAAACCTGTAAAGGCGCAAGAGGGGAGTGCGGGTCAGAAGAGGACGCGCTCGAACTCTAGCACGCCCACTACAGACAGACGTTCCAAAAGGGCCAGGGTGCCTGTAAAGGCGCAAGAGGAGAGTGCGAGTCGGAAGACGCCGCGCTCTGGCTCTAGCACGCCTACTACAGACAGACCTCCCAAAGGAACTAAGGCCGGAACACCGGCGCAGACTGGCTCTTACAGGGAGGCTGCGGAGGGCCTCGGGATGGCGGTGATTGACAGACGCCATCCTGAGGTCACGCTAGACCAGGGGAAGGCGGACCTGATCCAGGCTGCGGTGGTAGCTGCAGTGGACTCTCTTCAGGAAGGGGAGAGCCCGCCTCAGTTCCACCGGACGCGCCTGACGGGGGGCATCCTCTGGATAACCTGTGCCGGCCCGCAGTCGCGGGACTGGCTGCGGAAAACGATCGGGGGCCTCGGTCAGATTTGGGAGGGGGCGGACTTGACAGCCGTCGAGCCCCAGGAACTCCCAAAGAGACGCAAGGTCCTCGTACGGATCCCTGACACCGTCCCGCAGGAGACGGTGATCAGCAGACTTAAGATCCAGAACCCTGAACTGGGGACGCAACACTGGTCGGTTCTAAGCAGGAAGGCAGAGGAGAAAGGACAGACGCTCGCCTTCTCGATCGACCCGACATCTTACAGAGCCCTTGAAGGAACCTCCTTCAAGGCATTCTGGGGCATGGGAAGGGTTAGCTTCCGCCCACTGGGGAAGCAATTAAGGGTTAATGGGACTTAGGTTCCTTCAGGTCAACCTCCAACACAGTAGGGCAGCCACGGCCGGACTACTAATGGCTCTGAGGAACACGGATGTGGCCCTCATCCAGGAACCGTACCCCTACAAAGGAGAGATCAAGGGACTCGGCGGAGCTAATGGAAAGCTCATCTACAGCAGGTCCAGCGAGAATCCGAGGGCCTGCATTTTTGTCAGGGAAGGGATAGAGTTTCTCCCTCTAATGAATTTCTGTTCCAGGGACCTGGCAACGATCAAAATCCGATGTGGAGGAGCGGATGGGCTGAGGGACATTACTGTCGCGTCAGCCTATCTGCCAGGGGACAGCACGGACCCTCCTCCACCCAACGAATTGGAGCAGCTGATGGTGGGTAGCAGAGCAGGTGGATGGCAGACCATCATCGGCATGGATGCGAATGCGCACCATGAGTTGTGGGGTAGCTCGGACACAAACTCTAGGGGTGAGGCACTTTTACAGTTCTTTATGAAATTTAATTTAGACATATTGAATAGAGGTAATAAACCGACATTCGTCACAACACGGCGTGAGGAAGTTTTAGACCTAACAGTTTCCACCCAGTTTCTGGGTGACTTTGTTAAAAGCTGGGCTGTGTCTGGGGAAGTGAGTAGCTCAGACCACAGATACATCCGGTTTGAAATCGCCAAAGTCGAAAGAGAAACGGTATGGTACCGGGACCCCCGCAAGGCGGACTGGGAAGCCTACAGGGCAGACCTAGCTGTGGAACTGCGGGGGGTTGAGAGGGCCATAAGGGATTCAATAGACCTCGAGATTGCAGCAGTCCAATTGCGAGACGCAATTACCTCGGCCTATAACGCCAACTGCCCCCTGAAAATGAGGGTGTCCACCAGGAACGTCCCATGGTGGAACGAGGACCTCAGGCAAAGGAGGACGCAGGTTCGTAAGCTGTTTAACGCGGCCAAAAGGTCGGGAGCATGGGATGAATATAGACAGGCCCTATCGACCTATAACAAAAGACTGAGGGACGCCAAGAAGGAGTCGTGGAGGAGGCACTGCGAAGAAGTGGAAAACACGTCCGAGAGTGCTCGACTACACAAGATCCTGTCTAAGGGCCCTCAGACTAACATAGGCTCCCTTAGAACACCCACGGGAGGCTTTACAAGCTCGGGGGAGGAAACTATGGAAATTTTACTCCAGACGCACTTCCCCGGCTGTAACATAATAAACCAATCACCTCCGGACTGGGAACACTCAGAAATAGAGGCGCCTTATAGGCGGGCATCTAGAGTAGACTGGACAGTCGCTAAAGAGGTGGTTACCTGGAGCAAAATCAGATGGGCCATTAACAGCTTTAAGCCATACAAATCGCCGGGATTTGATGGAATAATGCCCATCATGCTCCAACAGGGGATAGATATACTGGCGCCGGTGCTTACCCTCATTATGAGGGCCAGCCTGGCTCTGGGGTACATTCCGAGGGCATGGAGACTGGCCAGGGTTGTATTTATTCCTAAACCTGGGCGTCCAACAGACCAGGCAAAGTCCTTGAGGCCAATAAGTCTCATGTCCTTCTTGCTGAAAACAGTGGAAAAACTGCTCGACCGGCACATTAGGGGCGGTGTACTGGAAGCATATCCTCTACACTGCGGACAATATGCATACAGAGCAGGATTCTCAACAGAAACAGCACTGCACCAACTGGTGCTGAAACTGGAGAATTACGCTGGAGAACAAGGAGGTGGCGCTGGGGGCCTTCCTAGACATAGAGGGGGCCTTTAGCAACACCTCGTTCGGATCGGTTCTGGCAGCTGCCCGGGAGCGTGGAATAGAGGAGACCTGCTGCAGGTGGATCGGTTCCATGCTCAGGGACAGGGCGGTGTTCACCTCACTCGCGGGAGGGACTCTGCTGGCGGGGGTCGCGGCGGGGTGTCCGCAGGGGAGCGTTCTGTCTCCCTTGCTCTGGTGTCTAGTCGTGGACGGCCTGCTGGGGAGGCTCTCGGGAGGGGGGTATGAGGTACAGGGCTATGCGGACGACATTGTCATCATAGTCCGAGGAAAGGTCACACAGGCAGTGTGGGAGCGTATGCAGACTGCACTGAAAGTGGTGGAAGGGTGGACGGTTGATCAAGGGCTCGGGGTGAGCCCCGAGAAAGCAACCGTCGTGCCGTTTACGAGGAGGAGGAAGTGTGAAAGCCACAGAACTCTCACTCTATACGGTAGGAGCGTTCCAATGGCCAGGGAGGTAAAATATCTTGGGGTCGTATTGGACTCTAAGCTAACCTGGAATGGTCACATTGGAAAAATACTGCGTAAGGCAGTCATGACCTTAGCCGTCACTAGGCGGCTATATGGAAAAACGTGGGGACTAAGACCTAGTATGGCCCACTGGCTGTACACAAGGGTGGTCAGACCATCGTTAACATATGCGGCACTGGTCTGGTGGCCTAAGGTGACACAATCCAGTGCCAAACAAAAACTAGGCAAGATCCAAAGGATGGCTTGCCTAGGCATCACAGGGGCCATGTCTTCAACCCCAACAGCCGCCATGGAGGTGTTGCTGGATCTACCCCCCCTACACTTCGTTATTATGGGAGAGGCCAGGCTAGGACTATACAGACTAGCCTGCAATGGTAGACTGAAGATCAACCCAGGCTTCAGGGGCCACTGCAAAATTCAGGAGATCGTGAAGGAACCCATGCTTGAAATGAGGTCAGACTTCGCGAGCCCGCGAATGTGCAGGGAAAACAACTTCACAGTGGAAATCCCTGATCGCGGGGCATGGCGGGAGGAGACACCGGGCATACCACGGGACGCGCTCGTCTGGTTCACGGACGGATCTGGCGGGGAGCGTGGGACGGGGGCAGGTGTTTACTCGGAAGGACCGAGGGTAAGTCACAGTATTTCCCTCGGAGCCCATGCAACGGTGTTTCAGGCCGAGATGTACGCCATCCTGCACTGTGTGCGGGAGAACAAGAGGAGGGGCTACACCAACAAGCGGATCCTCATAGCCACAGACAGCCAGGCAGCCCTTAAGGCACTAAGTAGCCCACGGGTAAATTCCTGGCTGGTGAGTGAGTGCCGAGACGAGACGAGCGACCTGGCTGGGCAGAATGAGGTGACCCTCATCTGGGTGCCGGGTCACTCGGGGGTCAAAGGCAATGAAGAAGCTGACAGTCTCGCAAAGAGGGGGTCAGCAGAACCATTTATGGGACCAGAACCGGCTCTGGGCGTGTCAAAGAGCACTGCCAGGGGAGCCATTAAGTCCTGGGTCAGAAACCAACACAAGGTGTACTGGGCGGACTGTCCAGGGCTCAGACATGGGAAGTCAATAATTGACGGACCCAGTTCAAAGAGAGCTGTGGAGCTGCTAAACCTTAGCAGAGGACAGCTCAGAAACACAACAGGTCTCTTGACGGGACACATGGCCGTCAAGAAACACCTACATAAAATGGGGCGGTTCGAAGGGGACCTCGCATGCAGACTCTGCGGCGAGGGGGAGGAATCAGCCCAGCACATCTTGTGCGAGTGTATAGCTCTGGACCGGAAAAGACAACTGATCTACGGTCACTCTAGACCGGAGACAGAGCAATATAAAACTTCACCCTACCAATCGCTGTGCAGACTAGTTCAAGGCACAGTGATTTTGGAATGGGTGGAGTAAGACTAGGGGTATGCACAATCAACCAAGGGTTGCGGTGCTATCGGGGCGGCAAGGCCGCGGACGAGCCCTGAGGGAACAAAAAAAAAAAAAAAAACCCTTTTCAAATGATGCGCTTACCAACGAACAGCAATTTTTAGTGAATTTTCTTTAAAAAATTGGACTAGTTTTTTCCGGAAAATTTTGCGTTTTCTTTAGAAAAATTTTCAACTATCGGGAAATAACAAAGTTAGGGCAACCATATTGGGTACGAGGGTTTATATCATAAAAAAGTTCGAGACGCAGCAAGTGCGTTATGGTAGTGATTTTTTATTAAATCCTTCAAATTTGAATAACTCAATTTTATATAAACTTAGACAGTTGAATTTTGGTATGTGGCAAGGCCTTTCTCAATGCAATATACCAAATTTAATTAATACAGCTTTGTAATTTTTGGAGAATTTTTTTTAAATTACTCAATTTCCTATAAACTTAGAAAGTTGAGTTTTGGTATGTAGTAAAGTCTTCCGCGAGGATATATATGCACCAAATTTCATTAAAATAGATTTGTAATTTTCGGAGAAAAATTTTTTTTTCCAAAGAAAACACAAAATTTTCCCGGAAAACCTTGTTTGATTTTCTTAGCTAACGAACTCATCCAAGCCATCAATAAAAGAAAGGCACTTGCCAAGTTTCAACGAAATCGGCTAGTTATTTTTTGGGTTAGCGGTTGGATACATACATACATACACACATATATATATATATATATATATATATATATATATATATATATATATATATATATATATATATATATATACATATAAAAATTGAAACTGACCCCGGATATGGGTTCTAGGGGTCCTAGTTCGCGCTCATTTGAAAAAATGTTTGCAAAGTCTCACCATCGATACCTCTCTATTAGTGATTTTTTTAAAATAAAAATTCACTAAAAGAAAACCATGCACCAAAATTTGAATCTGTACGTTAAAATAAAAAAAAGTTATAAGCTTTTAGGTTTTTCTTCTTAAAACCTCAAAAAAGTCGCGATTCGAAACGTCAAAATTGACATGTTCTAGATAGAGTACCTAAATGAATACCGCTATGCAGTATAAATGTCGTAAGAAGTTAAAAAGCCTTAATTTTCAGCTACAATCTTCATTGTTCTTTATTTTATTAACCTATTTGCTGATTTTTTTCTTTAAATAGACGCTTTATGTGATGCTTTGCTAGCAGTTTCAGTTATTTATTAAATCCTAATAATCAGATTACGTTATTATTTAGCTTTTTTTTCAATTGGGAAAAGTGGAAGTTTTTTATGGAGAAACGGTGTTGGTAAGGAGTTTCTCCTTTCTATGGACTTCTGTAAGGTGAGTTTTTTACAGTTTGCAGTTCTAGCTCCGTTGTAGCACAGAACCTCAAATTTGCTTTGGGTCTCTTAACTCTGTATTGTGGAGTTGAGATCACGGCATGTGTCCGATGGTTAATGCATAAAGGGGTTCCTCTAAGAATGTTTCTGTTTTTTTTTCTTCAAAAAAAACGAATAATACGCAAATCTGCTAATTTACCTATAAATCTTATTAATCACACCGAGAATTCAAAAAATAATACGCCGATTTTGATTAAATTTGGTGAATACCTTCCATTTTAAAGTGGCTTGGATAAGTTCGTTAGCCAGGAAAATCGGCTTAGGTTTTCCTGGATTTTTTTTTTGTTTTCTTTCGAAAAAAAAAATATCTCCGAAAATAGCAAAGTAAGGGCAACCAATTTGGTACGCTGATTTATATCATTATAGGTAAATTACTTACCAAAATGTACCTCTCTAAGTTAAAAGACAAAAAAGTTAGAGGCATTAAAAAAAAACAAAGTGGGGTTTTCCTCGAAACGTCAAAGTCGCGATTTAAAACTTCAAAATTGGCAACATTTAGGCAAAGAACTTGAAAATAATACGGGCTATGGAAAGAAAATGTCTCAAGAAGAATGTTTTACAAACCCTGAAGTCTTAGCTTGAACCGTCATTGTCCTTCATTTTACTAAAATATTTTCAGAAAATTCATTTCAAATAGACCCTTTCTCTGATGTTATGGCAGTCTTAGTTATAGAGTTTATCGTTTAATGGTATATAATTTTTGTCGAATTTTCATAAAAAATCAATAAAGCTCAATATATCCGTTATTATACAAGATACGGAAAAAGTTGTTTACATTAATTATAGGGTGTATTGAGCTAAATCTTTAAAAAATATTTTTACAATCACAGGTGGCCCATAAGCCGTTGGTGATACAAATTTTCTTCTTTTTTTTTAATCGAACACGCCTTATGTTAGTGCATTTTCCATCGAAATATAATGCATGTTTGTAAGAAAATAAATGCGAGACGGAGCAAGTGCGTAATGGTAGCGAATTTTCATTAAATGCTTCAAATTTAAATAGCTCAATTTGCTATTAACCTATAAGGTTGACCAAGAAATCATTTTTTTCGGGAACACTTTAAGTTTACTTTCGGAAATTTCTGTATATTTTCAAACAATACAGTTATTTTGATGAAACATGGCACCTATTTTCTACTATATAGGTTATACTGTTAACCAAATTTGATGCCTGCTTTCTGAAAAAAGAACACACATATTTCCTAATATTAAAAAACATTTTTATGAAAATTCACTACCATAACGCACTTGCTGCGTCCAGACTTTTTTATATAGATAGTTATCTATATCTCGAAACTGTTTTGTGCATTTAATAAATCTCTTTTTAAATACATTGTGAACCTTAAGCTCCTCGCACTGTTGAATTTTATGTTTTTGTTACCAAGTCCAAGGGGTGGGGGGTGTTACATAGAACACGGACACGCACACAACAGACAGTTATAGAAACTACCGGGAATCGAACCCGGATCAGCCAAACACTCGTTCCACTACACCACGGAGGTGTGTTAGGCACCAAAAATTTGCTGCAAAGTGATGCTGATCCAAGTAGATACTTTTTTACCAGAATAGAGCCAACACTTCTGCGAATAAATTCTTTAAGAACTTTGTTTTTGCAAGATCTTATTGCACAGTTAAATTAAACTCTGTATTTATGTTTATGTATTTGTTACCTTCTCTTTGTGGTGTGTAAGAATTATGTATTTTATTTGTGACGAACCATGTAACCGTTGATGGTTAAATAAATGTTATGTTATCAAAATAATTTCAAAGGTTACCTATTCTATTTTCATTAGGATAAGCAAAATGTTTAAGACATGGTTACAATCACT
The DNA here is from genome assembly GCA_964006375.1 of Tillus elongatus. Classification (NCBI taxonomy): domain Eukaryota; kingdom Metazoa; phylum Arthropoda; class Insecta; order Coleoptera; family Cleridae; genus Tillus; species Tillus elongatus. Next base: position 129,419,595 of record OZ023267.1, read on the forward strand.
TATAGTCCTTGACTGTTATATTGTAGCGCGTTCATTATTTTAGAAATGGTTAAATTTTGGGTAGATTTTGCCTAACGTAAATAATAGACTAACGCTAACGTCTTGGTTGACTTTGGCAATCGTAAAACGGATAACATAATCTAAATTGTCGCTGGCCAAGTAACGTAGAGTTGAACTTTCAGCAAAATGTTTTTTACGTTTGCTCTGCTTTTCTACTCAACATAAACCCACTGGACGATTTTCCCGGTTGACATAACATTTGGTGATCACCACAATCAAAGAGCAATGTCGCAAGCATGGTATTTTGTCTCCAGCAGCTCTCTTTATTTCATTATAACTTACACGCTCAATCAGTTGTGCCAGGCTTTTCAGAAACTTATTATCTATATATTAGAACATAACCAATAAATTTTGCAAGCATCTTTCTTCTCTCCCCTCTCCTAACACACTTTTATTTGTGTTTCTATCGGTGTACCGTGTCTTTGTCTTTTTTCTCCATGTCCACATTTCAAAAGCTCCTATTAGTTTCATGTCTTGGTAAGTTATAGCCCAAGTTTCCACCCCATATACTACCACACTCTACACGTACGACTTGATGAACTGTTTCCTCATGTCCTAATTAAAATGCTTATACATAAGAAGAGTATTTTGTTTGTTGAATGCTTACATTGCCATCGCGATCCTTCTCCTCAGATCTTTGCTTTATCTTACAAGGTACGTGAATATTTCGACTTGTTCTGATCAATTTGAATGATTCGTCTACCATTATTTTATTACTATTTAAAAATAGCAAACCAAAATCGTTATTATAATTGTTGACTGATGCGACGAGATGTTTTCGTTGACTATTTTAAAGTTAGTACGCCAGTAAGTGTTAAAAATACAATTAGAACCGATCCTCAAAAGTAAGAAAAAATCACCAACAAATCAAAGTTCTCCAAATCATATAAAACTTATATACAATATGCAGTGTTTCATAAGAATGAAAAGCCTGGACGCAGCAAGTGCGTTATGATAGTGAATTTTCATTTAAATGTTTTAAGTATCAAATATGTGTTTTTTAAGAAAGCAGATATCAAATTTGGTTACCAGTATAACATATATAGTAGAGAAAATGTTCAATATTTCATGAAAATAACTTCACTGTTTGAAAAATACAACAATTTTTTGAAAATAAACTTAAAAAGTTCCCGAAAAAACTAGTTTTCTGGCCAACGAACCTTATAGGTTAATAGCAAATTGAGCTATTCAAATTTGAGGTAATCAATAAAAATTCGCTACCATAACGCACTTACTGAGTCCCGAATTTATTTTCTTACAAAGATACATTATAATTTCGTGGTCGAAATTCCATACATTTAAGGTCAGCTCAGAATTGATACTGACCGGGGGAATCCGCCTGTCAAATTAAAACAAATCATTTTTCATCTATTTCAACTGAGCAGATTTTCCTCGCTAACGAACTTATCCAAGCCACTAGCAAAAGGAAGGTACTCACCAAATTTGATCAAAATCGGCCCATTATTTTTTGTTATGGATGTGATGCATATATATATATATATATATATATATATATATATATATATATATATATATATATATATATATATATATATATCTATCACAATTTTTTTTTAAGATAAATCATTGTAATTCAAAAAATACAGAATATATTGGCAGCGACTTTGTTTTATGTTTTATCTACGAAGGTACTGCATATTATATTAAAGTTTTATCGAAATTAGATAACCTTCATTTTTTTGCAATTTTTCCATACAACTTTTTTTGACAAAAAAATTGTTTGTCTTCGATTAAGTTAAAACTTTACCATTTAGTAATTTGAGGGTTATTAAATATGGTAATAGTATCAGTTCTTTTTGCAAGCTAATGGTTTTTTTATGTAGGAGACTGAGAAAAATTGTATGACCGCACATTTTTTATATTACTAATAAATTGAAACTGACCCCAGCTATGTGTTCTAGTTGCGCTCATTTAAAGATTTTTTTTAAATTCAAAAGTCGCAAGCTCCTCAGTGAAATTTTTAAGAACATTTACTAAAAATGAGAAGAAGCGTGCCAATAAGAAAACTTCTGGAAAACACTGGAAAGCTACAACGAAATAAAACGACCTCTTGGAAGCACATTATTGGTTGTGAGTAGACATCACATTTCGACAGTAAAGATGATGAATGACAAGAGAATTGCTGTTCTTTGAGAATTCACACATTAAAATGTACCATGTGAAGTTCAAATCGATTCACTCTCGGCTTTTTACCACAATAGATCATTTTACTTTATTAAGCTGGCATTTTATTAAAACAATTTCGTTAAAACAGCCTTTACATGTCTGTGTATACACACCCAACTTTCCCACAATCAACCAAGTGAAATGTACTTGTTTCCTTGTGTTCCAATCTGTGGATGTATGCGGCAACCACAGAAAACGGAAGTGATGTAATGGTAATGGTGTAGTACCATGAGACCGTTCTTTTAAATAAAAACCAACTTATAATAAAGAAAAAATGCGGGTTGCATTTGACGTAGCCGAAATCTGAATTTCTATTTGGATTTTTTTAGCTGATGTATGGTGATTGTCGTCTAACATTTAAATGAATTACTGGCATTAGTGAAACTGGTTGCAGAGAAGAAAACACGCACTTGTGAAACCACAGGAAAAGTCTATTCGGCTGTTCCAAGTATGGAATGGTTTAACCAGGGGCGGCTCCTCAATAAGTGCGCCGTGCGCGAGCACTGCCGCCTGCCGGGGAAAAATAATATTTTTGCTATGCTATATTTTAATAAATTTTTATTTTTTTACCTCCTGCATTCTACACAAACAAAATTAGTATATCGAGGAGCAGAATCCGCAGCCATTAATACAGAATCAGAAGAAGTATAGTGTCTTAATGGTTGCCGACGTCATATACATCCGTATACACAGTCCTTCGTCGGTGTGTATTCTTGGGCGCTCTACCTAAATGGGAAACTTCAATACGAAATGATCGACTATCTTCGTCGAAAACGACCGAATAAGCAATCCCTTTGTGCGCTTTAAAATTACACACTTGCAGCACAACATAATAAGACCCAGCACTGAATCTTGTAGGGCGGCCCTTTGATGTTGTGAGAATAAAATATTTGACCTTGCCCACATCGCTCCAGCTTAACGGACCAGGGTGGGACTCGGCATACAGTTATGCTGTTCTCGAATCACAGGCGTAATCGCCCATTTTATCGCCAGGACCGTATTATCTTTGTTAAAGCCATGTTATTATTGATTTGCATACAGCAAAATATTACGTAATTGAAACAACGATAATTAAATATAGTCTAAAATATAGTGCTGGTAGAAGTAGATAGATTAGATCCTCGTGAATAGCATCTCACATTTAGACATTTTAAAGTATATTAAATTATTTAGTCACAATTTATAATAAGTTTGCGTCTATCAAGTACGGCATTCTCGCGTCTTTTCATAAAATTCATTCAATCTTAAAATTCAAGTTAAAAAAAGCCTGGACGGAGCAAGTGCGTTATGGTAGTGAATTTTTATAGAAATGATCTGTCACAAAATATTTTATTATAACTTGTTTTCTTGCAATATAGAAATCTACATTTTGATGTGTAGTTTACTTTTTATATCGTAAACCTACCTACCAAATTTGGTGATCATAGCTTTTTTATTTTTTGAAATAAATATTTTTTAGAATCAAAACTCAAAATTTTCCCGGAGAACCTCATCCGATTTTCCTAACTAACTAACTTATCCAAGCCATTTACAAAAGGAAGGCACGTGCCAAATTTTATCAAAATCGGCTCATTATTTTTTGAGTTATATATATATATATATATATATATATATATATATATATATATATATATATATATATATATATATATATATATATATATATATATATATATATATAAGAAATGTCTCTTGCTTACAGTAGTGGCAAACCATTTTAAAACGTGTTGTGTTTTATTTGTTTATGTGTTGTATATAGGTATATGTTGTGAGTATGATTTGTATGTATTGTATTATATATTGTATTACCTTTTTTATGTATTATATTAAAGCGAAGACAGCCAATGCCTCGAAGTAATGCAACAGCGGTTCCGAGGCTGCGGCGGTTCAGGAGGGTCACTTGTTTGGTTAGCCCCTATTGGCGCCAACTACGCCCTCAATAAATATATATATTATATATATTATATATATATATATATATATATATATATATATATATATATATATATACTAAAAAAAATGTGGGAAAGCCGTCAGTTGCAAAATAAAACTCTTTATTAAAAGCCGAGCTTTCGGAAAAGTTTATTCCATTCTCAAGGATCTAACGTGAGTTTTACTATAACTCATTATGGAAATTTAAAAAACGGTTTTTTACATGTTTGTTTCATAATTAGTTATAGTAAAACTCACGTTAGATCCTTGAGAATGGAATAAACTTTTCCGAAAGCTCGGCTTTTAAGAAAGAGTTTTATTTTGCAACTGACGGCTTTCCCACAATTTTTTAAGTAAATAACACTATTACCGTCACGAAAACTTAATACTATATATATATATATATATATATATATATATATATATATATATATATATATATATATATATATATATAGTAAAATTGAAAAGATATGTGCAGTATAAAACGACAAAGATCACATATTGTCATGTTTTTATGTCAAAGAAAACATTTGAAATTATTTAATGCTAACCTACATAGGCTTAGCCGTTTATAAATATATAAATTAATAGACGAGTAAATGGAACATATAAATAAATATAATAAAGTTGAAAAGATACGTCAAGTATAAAATGACAAAGAGCACATATTGTCATGTCTTTATATCAAACAACACATTTAAAATTATATAGTTAATTAGTAATTATCACAGGAAAGGACTTTTTAACTACTATAGCCTATAACTAACTAGAGGAAAACTTGGTAAGTAGTTAATAATTATTAAGTTTAATAAGTAGGTTTTTTTTATAATACATTTTCGGGGCAAAAAGAGGGGAGCCCTTCATTTTTTTTCTTGCGCACCCCCAATGCATTAACACACGAGCCGCTACTGGGTTTAACCAAGTTTGAGCAACGAACACAACCTAATCTGCTATTAAAATTACAATTAAGAGCCTTGAGAGTTTTCATCTCAGTATTGAAGTTTCTCTAAGAAAATTCGCTTAACGTGAAAAAAAGAATAAAATATGTAACAAAATTTTAAAAAGAAAGTTTACACACCTGGGTTTGAACCCGCGTCATCTCCAAGTATAAGTGTCAAAGACGCCCTCTAATAAGCTGGGATATAGGAGCACAGGAGAGGTTTGTTGTAATGAACGGGCTATAAGTTCGTATGTAACTTGTGCTTTAGCACAGCAAACAATGTCTATTTCAATTTAATTTTGCGCAAATATTTTATCAAATGAACACATAAAACAGAAATCTAGGACTTTGGTAAAGACATATCCATGCATCATGCCCAGCACATTTGTAAAGAACTTATCAGTTTTGACGTTTATAATCGTCGCAATGATATTTTCAGAAGAAAGGCTATAAAATTTTCAGTCATTTTTCTCGCATTTCGTGATCTTTTTGAAAGAATAGATAATTTTTTTTCGTTTTAACATATGCACTAAATTTTGATGTGTAATTCACATTTCCTTCCGGATATAAGAATTTTTCGAAAGAGAACCTAAAATTTTCCCGGAAAAACTGGCTATATTTTCCTGACTAACGAACCATTCGAAGCCACTTGCAAAAGGAAGTCACTCACCAAATATATATATATATATATATATATATATATATATATATATATATATATATATATATATAAGTCCCGGTATATATATATATATATATATATATATATATATATATATATATATATATATATATATATATATATATATATATATATATACCGGGACTTATAAAATCTAAAGTAAGCGGCCAAAAAGTTGACATTTGATATGCGCATATTTGAGGTATTTTCGCATATTATTACGTGATTTCCAAGTATTTACCCCTTTTATTACAGAATACGCAGGGTGTAGGTCTTTTTTTAATGGTAACAGGGCCAGTAATTGTTAATTTCTGAAAGTACAATCTTTTCTGCTTCTAACAATGTATCACAAGATGGGGGTTGCATAAGGAAAAAAATACAGAAAAAAATAATAAAATGTGAAGTAAGACACGAATACGAACTGCTCGACTTGTCTTAATAAATTCCAACCTTATCAGCTTGTATTTTTTTGTCCATTGTCCCGTTTTTGTCTTTTATACCAGAAAAGAAATGAAATGTAAAGTAACACACGAATACGAACTGGTTGACTGGTCTTAATAAATTACAAGCTTATCAGCTTGTACAATGTCCCGTTTTTTGTCTTACTGAGGATGGTTTATAAATGATATTTTTTACCTTAATAAGATAATAACAATTTTAATTTACTGACACAGTCAAGTTGACAACGAGTGCTTCCGCCTTTATTGGTCAAGTAATATTTGAGTAAAGTAACACACGAATACGAACTGGTTGAATGGTCTTAATAAATTCCAAGCTTATCTGCTTGTACATTTTCCCGTTTTTTGTCTTACTGAGGATGGTTTATAAATTATAAATTTTTTCACCTTAATAAGATAATAGCAATCCTAAGTTACTGTCACAATCAAGCTGACAGCGTGTGCTTCCGCCTTTATTGGTCAAGTAATATTAGAGTGTTTCTGAAGTAATTTTTCAATTTGTCGTATAAGATATGGATCAATTAAGTGAAAAGCAGAGAATACAAATTTTAATTATACGAGGATATGGAGACAGACAAAAACCTCACGAGGAGGTTTGTCGGATATTTAATGAATTGTATCCCGAAAGACTCCCTATTAGTAGGAGAAATGTGGGCAAAACTATCCAGAGATTTGAAGAGATGGGCATTGTTAAAAATAAATTAAAATTAGGTAGACCAAAATCTGCAACAACTGAGGAGAAACTGCTAGATACACTATTGGCTATTGTCGAATCTCCCCATGTCTCAACTAGGCAAGTTGCCCGAGATCTTGAGATCTCGCAAACGTCGGTTCGTAGGGTGTTGAAAAAAGAAAAATATCATCCCTATAAAATTCAACTTGTGCAGGAATTATCTCATGATGATTTTGATAGAAGGTCAGAATTTTGCGGTGTCATGATGGATAGGTGTGTAAATGATCACCAGTTTGTTTATAAAATTTGTTTCTCCGACGAGGCAACGTTCTGTTTAAATGGAACTGTCAATCGCCAAAACTGTAGGTATTGGTCCGATAATAATCCTCACTGGATGAGGGAAAGTCATACTCCACACCCTTAAAAGGTTAATGCTTGGTGTGGCAGTATTGAGCGACATATTGTTGGGCGCTTCTTCATAGATGGAAATTTAAATAGCGACAAATATTTAGCACTTCTGAATAACTCCATATTACCATTTCTTGCAAGATCATATCCAGGAAACAATGGAAGCACAAGAATTTGGTTCTAACAAGATGGTGCACCACCACATTATGCGAGAAATGTGCGTGATTTATTAAATGATATCTTTCCTGGACGATGGATTGGTAGAAGAGGTCCATTGGAGTGGCCTGCTGGGTCTCCAGATCTAACTCCGTAAAATTTTTTCTTGTGGGGATACCTCAAGGCCAAGGTTTCCAAAAGTAAGCCAAATAATCTTGATGATTTGAAAAATCGAATTTCCGAGGAAATACATGATATTAATACCAACAAGCAAAATTTTTTTAAAAATTCATTGCATTATTTTATGGACAGATTAGGCCATTGTGTTGCATCAGAAGGCCAACATTTCGAAAAGTTGGTATAACAATTATCTGATGCGATTGTTGAAAACTAACTGGAGATGGTTTAGTTTTTTTTTACATTTATGCATGTTTCGATGAAAATCAAAATGTGGAAACTTAGTTTTTTATTTTTATACCCCAACAATTAATGTTTGTAGACAACAACAAAAAATTTAAAAGTTATATATTAGAGGAAAATACGGATAATTATTGTCCATTTCGTATTCGTGTCTTACTCCACATTTAATTTTTTTCTGTAATTTTTTCTCATGTTGTGATACACATCTTGTGATACACTCTTAGAAGCAGAAAAGATTGTACTTTTAGACATTGACAAGTTCTGGCCCTGTTACCATTAAAAAAAGACCTAGACCCTGTTTATTCTTCTGTAATAAAAGGGGTAAATACTTGGAAATTACGTCATAATATGCGAAAATACGTCCAATATGCGCATATCAAATGTCAATTTTTTTGGCCGCTTACTTTAGATTTTATAAGTCCCGGTCCATACATTTGGCCCGCACTATATATATATATATATATATATATATATATATATATATATATATATATATATATATATATATATATATATATATATATATATATATATATATATATATATAGGATGTCCCACGATATCTATCGACACCCATGCAAGTTATGCGATTTTTTGTAGTTTTCGAGATTTTTTTTCTTTATTTTCTAAGTGGTGTCCCTTTGAGTTTTTCTCTGTCAGTACTATTGCCAAAATGTGTCTCGCCTCTAAAAATACAAGAAACCCAAAATCTAACTCCTCATAGATCACAATTTGATCACCAAATAGTGCTGAAAATTGAATCACAACTTCCACATAGCCGTGATAATCTACTCTCCTCAGAAAAATATTCTCATGAAATGAATTTAGGGTCCATGACTTGACCACAAAGAAAACATTCGTATTGCTGTACCCATAAACTTTGAACGTTATACTACTCGAGTTTTAATAAAGAAAATGCCAAGTTTCACCAAATAACCCCTCATTTATCACCTACTCCCTGAAGCGATCTTACCCAAAAACAATTTGGAGCATTTCTTTGTCAAGTGGTAACTGGATACCAGATTTGAAGATGATATCTCAATTTGTTCGAACGTTATTGCGCCTACTAAGAGACAGACATACAGGCGGACCGACCGACGTAACGACAGACAAAAACATTTTTGTTACAAAATCAAGTTTTCTATATGTTTTTTGAGACTTTCAGACTTCGTTTTAGCAAAACAAAAATTTTCAATATTTCTGTTACCCATATTCCAACCCCCACACATTCAACCCCTAATTTAATTTCAGCACAGAATACTAGATCAGTTTTCTATATGTTTTGAGACTTTCGATACCGAAAAAAAATCGAAATTTCTGTCACCGATGTTCCTCCCTCACACATTCAACCCCTAATTTAATTTTAGCACAGAATACCAGGTGTTTGATTAAATTGGAAATTTTCTAATAAAGAAGCCCTAACACGTTATATTATTCGAGTTTTAACGAGAAAATGTCAATTTTCACCAAATCACTCCCATTCCTCACCTATCCCCTGGAGCGATTTTACCCTAAAACAATGCGAACCGTTCATTTACCAGTTGCTAACTGTATACAAAATTTGAAGGCGATATCTCAATTCATTCTGAAGTTATAGTGGCTACAAACAGACAGACATACAGACCGACAGACAAAAATATTTTCGTTCCCAAATCTTGTTTTCTAAATGTTTTGACAATTTTTACTACGTTTAAGGGATTTTTTTTTTCGCCGATGCCATACTTCTACACGTATTGACGATATGGAAGTAAAATGATTTATAAAACGATTTAAGTCGTTCACCCAGGTGTAGGTATTTATTTTTCAAGTTGAAGTCAAGTGTAAATTCCTTTACACAAAATTCAAACTTGTAATCAAATTATGAGCTATGAGGAGTTGGAAATTGGGTTTCTTGTATTTTTGCAGGCGAGAACACTTTTTTTCTTTAACGTCGGTCTATTTCCGCGACTATCGCCAATCACCGATGCCAGGGAGCAGTTTCACCTTACTATCCTGGAAATTTTGCGGAACCCCTGCCTTTCTGTGAGGAGGGTAGGCGTCTTTAATGTGCCCAACATTGCATGGACAAGAAGGGCGGATCGCGCAGACTTGGTCAAATACAATGCCACAACTTTGGTTGATGTTAGTTGTACAGTATGTACTGAAAGAGTGAAAAAGAAACCCTGGGAATCGAACCCGGTACCCTCGGTTCAAAGGTACACGTCCTTACCACTAAACCACCGAGGCTCTCGAGTACACTTTCTGGCAATGATACTGACAAAGAAAAACTCAAAGAGACACCACTTAAGAATGTTTTGACTGAAACCGTCAACAATATAACAAAATCAGAAAATAAAATTTCGGGACGCGGCAAGTGCGTTATAGTAGCGAATTTTCATAAGAATTGTACACTAAAATTATACGGCATATTAGTAGTGCTAATACTTTAAACTTACACACACCTTGAAGATCGATTTTAGAGATCCTAATACGCGCACATTTGAAGAATTCTTTCGAAAGTGTTACCATCGCCATCTCTCTATTTCTCAAAAAAATCTTGTATTCTAACTCCTTTTGAGAAAAATGCCCAAAACTCAATTTTCAATGAAGCTAAAGAATTAAATTTTGCTATCTGTGTAGATAGTGTAAGTCTCTTTAAGATAAACTTGTATTACAAACGTCATAAGTTAAAGATTTCCAGAAGGAAACTTAATTCATATTTAGAAAAGTAAAGTATCTACCAAATTATAAACGTAGCAGTTATTTTTCCTTATTAAGCGTCAGTATGATTTCGTTTTAGTCAACCTAATCAAACCGGTTTTTTCAATATCAACAATAACAAAATTAATGTTTCAGACTCAAAAGTGACAAACTTATTCAGGCGTTTTAAACAAAAATGAGATCTTGTTCAAACAGTATGAAATCTGTGCCCCATTATTTCTCCAAATGTCAAAATAAAACATAAAAAAACATACATTCATCAAGCTGGATTTGATCGCGTAACCTTCTGCTTAGGAGGCAAGGAACATATCCCGGCGCCATCTAAGTATACTCCAACCAACGTTTTATTTGCGTGATACGTTAGATCGGCTTCATGCCCGGGATGTTATATTCAAAGTATACGTAAATAAATACAGAATTGGTAGAATTACCATTGAAACACATCCCACGACTGTTTCGGTGTTATATGACGTCTTATGTTCAGAGATAAAAGTAACTATTTTAGAATCATTTTTAAAGAGAGTTGGCTTGATTTTGTTTACATTTATAGTATATTATACGACAGCATAATATATCTATGCTGCGCTAACACTGTATTTGAGACCGTTCATAAAGCTACAAATATAGTGTCTTTTAATAATTGATTGAATCGCCCAGTTAAATAAGAATCAACATATGTTTATTTGCAATATTTCTGCCACATGTAAAGTCTCATTCCAGTTACTCTGATACAACAATATAGCGTTTTCAAAAGGTTTCCCCGATTTTCCACCGGAAAAACTTGAGAATGAAGGCTGATTGAAATCAGTTTAGTATTCTTTGAGTTATCACTCGGATACATGTATATATATATATATATATATATATATATATATATATATATATATATATATATATATATATATATATGAAGCATTCACAGGCCATTTAGGCCCATAGCATATATATATATATATATATATATATATATATATATATATATATATATATATTTCCAAGGTAAAAAAGAACAGAACAAGGCTAAACTCCAGACTGAATTCAGTCTGGAGTTTAGCCTTGTTCTGTTCTTTTTTACCTTGGAAATATGTCTAACCCAGACGTTGTGACGTTCAGAAAATACATGTATATATGTATTTTCTATATATATATATATATATATATATATATATATATATATATATATATATATATATATATATATATATATATAATTTTAACGGACCTTGGTTTTGGGTTCTAAGAACCCAAATTCGCGCTCATCTGAAGAAATTTTTCCGAAAGCTTTTCATCGTGACCTCTCTATTAGCGAATTTTTCTTAATAAAAATTCGCGAAAAGAAAAAATCTTGAAAATACAAAGAATCGCGTAACATACATCGATAGGCATTAATGTCCCCTAACCCCAGACTTCGGCTGGTACACCCTTCGTGTGACGACATGTATACATATAATATATATATATATATATATATATATATATATATATATATATATATATATATATATATATATATATATATATATATATATATATAAACATGTATATATATATATATATATATATATATATATATATATATATATATATATATATATATATATAAACATATAAAAATTGAAACTAACCCCGGATAGGTGTTCTGGGAGCCTAGATCGCGCTTATTTGAAGAAATTGGTTCGAAAGTCGCGATCTCCTCATTAGTGAATTTTTTCTACGAAAATTCACTAAAAGAGGAAAACTTCTGAGAGACCTGGCACAAATAATGAAGTACAGAGCTTACAATGAAATGAAAAGAGCTGCTTAGTAGTAGATAATTATGGTCGTGCCGACGAGGCGACGTCGCCTTAAGACTGTTATGATGACACCTGTATACTTTACAAGTGACCGTTGGAATTGTCATATTTGTACACAAACAGGCTAGGTGTCCACAGTGTCCTTCATTTTATTCATTATTTTATTTATAAAATGGAGTGACGTGACTTTTATTTTTATACAAACAGAAGAATGACAGTCGATCATGCAGAACGTGCAAATTCGAACATTCGATCATTGGAAACGCGCCGTCGGCTTTCTGGAACTGTGACTAATCAAATAATAGTTATGCAGATAGAATGTGGAATTTCTTTTTGGTCACTTTTTTACATATTGGGTGCTGTAATTGAATTTCATTTGTTGTTGGATCAATTAGAACACTTATCCAAAAAATTATCTGGTTCAAGTATTTCACAAGAACTGTTTTACTAGTTTAAATGCTGAAGAAAATATTTACAAATACAACATGACCTGGTTTATAAAAAGTCTGGACGCAGCAAGTGCGTTATGGTAGTGAACTTTCATTAAAATGTTTTTATTGCAAATATGTGTGTTTTCTTTTTATTTAAGAAAGCAGGCATCAATTTTGGTTACCAGTATAACCTATATAGTAAAAACAATGTGCCATGTTTCATAAAAATAATTTTATTGTGTGAAAATGTACAAAAATTTCCAAAAGTAAACTTAAAGTGTTCCCGGAAAAACTCGTTTCTTGGTCAACCTTATAGGTTAATAGCAAATTGGGCTATTCAAATATAAGGCATTTGATCAAAATTCGCTACCATAACGCAATTGCTGCATCCAGAATTTATTTTCTTACAAACATGCATTATATTTCGATGGAAAATGCAAAAATGCAATAACATAAGGCGTGTTTGATTTAAAAAAAATGTATCACCAACGACTTATGGGCCACCCTGTGATTGTAGAAATATTTTTTCAAGATGTAGCTCAAGACACCCTATAATTAATATATATATTTTTTTCATATCTTGTATAATAACGGATATATTGAGCTTTATTGATTTTTTACGAAAATTCGACAAAAATTATATACCATTAAACGATAAACTATATAGGTAAGACTACTGCCAAGCATCAGAGAAAGGGTCTATTTGAAATGGATTTTCTGGAAACATTTTAGTAAAATGAAGGACAATGACGGCTGAAACTAAGTTATTTGCCTAAGTGTTGCCGATTTTGACGTTTTAAATCGCAACTTTGACGTTTTGAGGAAAACCCCAATTTATTTTTCTTTAAATGCCTATAACTTTTTTGTCTTTTGACCTACATAGCTAAATTTTGGTAGGTAACTTACGCATAAGGATATAAACCCGCGTACCAAATTTGGTTGCCCTTTGTTAATTTCGGAGATATAAATTTTTTCGAAAGAAAACACAAAATTTTCCGGGCAAACCTGGGTACATTTTCCTGGCTAACGAACTTATCCAAGCCATTTGCAAAAGGAATTTATTCACCAAATTTAATCAAAATCGACTCATTATTTTTTGAGTTGAGATCTGATATATATATATATATATATATATATATATATATATATATATATATATATATATATATATATAAATGCAGAAATATGTTCTTTGTATCGGGTGTTAAAATTTCTAGAAGTTTGACCTATGTAGATTGCGGTGCAATGTGTACGAGCTGATTTATAAACTCTAGCTTTTGTCAATAAACAAGACTTTTCTTTTGCGTTAAATAATAAATCAAGTTAGAAAATAATTCATTTGACTTTTCAATATGTAGGAAACCAACTTGCTGACGCAACCATACCATACGATTCATGTGACCCTTTTTCATTCTATGATATACCGTGCATTTTCAATACCTATGTCTCAAAACAATTTTGAAAAAGAAATTTGAATAATTAGGCAAATGGCTTTTAATAACGGCTACCCTGTTAAAATAATAGATAAAATGATAGAGAGAAAAGAAGGCAAATCAGCGATTAATTTAATTTATCCAAATATTAGAGACAAAAAAGACCACAGGTATGTTTCGATAACTTATTTTGGAACCATTTTAGAAAATATTTCAAAAATTTTGTATACCTGTACAAATACAAAGGTGGCTTTTAAATCTTACAACACGACGCGTGATTTATTATTTAACGCAAATGAAAAATCTTGTTTATTGACAAAAGCTGGAGTTTATAAACTAGCTTGTACACACTGTAACGGAATCTACATAGGTCAAACTTCTAGAAATTTCAACACCTAATACAAAAAACTATTTCCGCATTTAGAAATAACCACGATAACAAATCTACATTTGCAAAACATATTATTGATACCCAACATGGACCTAGAGTAAGTAACCGCATAAAAGCACAACATTTTTGTAATGGCAAGCGCAAACTAGACTTTTTTGAAGCTTTAGAATTCAAAAGATACACACACGACAATAGCTTACTTATTTTAAATGAGCTAATTTAATGAATTCCCCTTTCTTGGTTATTCTTCTTTCTAATTAAATAAATCAAGCAAAATAAATCTAAATATTTTTTCAAAAAGGTTGTAATACGAACATGAATTGATGTATGTCGATAATTTCATTGTGTAGAGTCTGCTTTGTTACTGTTATTGTACTCTTATCTAAAATTTGAACAAAATTGTTTATAAAAATGGGGGTAGCGCCATAATCCATATGATACAAAGCACACAGTTTTCAAATACCGCAGTTGAGTAAGAAAAAGAAATGAAACGTATGCGACGGGTGGGAGGTACTCTGATACTGAACACTTTAATAACCAGCTCGCGCGAAAGTAAAAAAAAGATGAAAACTTGCCAGAAATGACTGTCTAGGTTATGAGCAGCAAGGTGGAAGAGGGCTAAGGCAAAACATCAGGCAGCCTCTAAGCCAATCGAAACGAAGGAACCTCCATCTTGACGTAATGCGGGAGAATTTCCAGGATGGTGGGTGACAAAGAGCAGGGGCTTTTAGTCAGTAGGCCAGATGAATCAAACACCCTTGGAAATGACCCCCCCCCCCCACACACACAGATTTGAAACAGACATAGTAAATGAAAATGACTATTTTCCTAGTGTATGGTTTCGTTATTTGGACGATGTTTTTGGAGCATTAATACAAATGTATGCAAAGTAGATGATTTCATTGCCTAATTAAACAGTAAAGTTGACTCTATTAAATTCACCCACGAAAGAGAAATTGATTACAAAGTTACTTTTTCTTGATCCATTACTCATCAAAAATAGAGTAACTTTAGCATTTGACATCTACAGCACGGAAACCACTACTGTGAGTTACATTTCTGTTGACTCACGCCATAGTTTTCCACAAAAAAACAGTTAGTTTGAATTTTCTGGTTCATAGATTATTACAGTTTTCCTTAAATAAAGAAAGATACACAGAGACCTTGAATGTGTAAAAAATGTAGCTAAGTATAATGGTTACTCCTTCTGCTTAGTGGAAAAATTACCAAAAAAAAGTCTGGACGCAGCAAGTGCGTTATGGAAGTGAATTTTGACAAAAATGTCTTTAATTCAATCAGGCATCAATTTGGTCACAGGTATAACCTATATAGTAGGAACAATGTACGAGTCTTTATCAAAATAACTTGAAAATGTACAAAAATTTTCCGAAAATAAACCTAAAACGTTTCCGAGAAACTTCGTTTCCTAGCTGACGAACCTTAGATTAACAGCAAATCGCGTCATTTAATTTTGAAGCGTTTAATGAAAGTTCGCTACCAAAACGCACTTACTGCGTCTCGATTCTTTTTTTGAAACATGCATCATACTTAGATGAAAAATGCAATAAGGAATGTTCAAAAAAAAATGTAGGTATCACCAACGACTTATGAGCCAATCTGTGATTGTCAACATAATTTTATAAGATGCAGCTCAAGACACCCTACAGGTAATGTATACAATTTTTTCTCCTAACTTGCATAATAACAATTATATTGAGCTTTACCCTAGAAATGCGTCACCCTGTATATATGTAAACAGAAAGTAAACCCGGATATGGACTCTAGGGGGCCTAGTTTGCGCTCATTTGAAGAAATATTTTTCGAATTCAAAAGCCGCGGTCTCATTAACGAATTTTTTCTACGAAAATTAGCTAAAAATTATAGACCGTTAAACCATAAACTTAACTAAAACTACTGCCAAGGCATCAGAGAAAGGGTCTATTTCAAATGAATTTTCTGGAAATATTTTAGTAAAATGAAGGACAATGACGGTTGAAGCTTAAACTTAAGGGTTCGCAGAACACTCTTCTTACAACATTTCATTTTCACAATCCGTATTTGCTTTACGTTCTTTGCCTAAACATTGCCAATTTTGACGTTTCAAATCGCGACTTTGACGTTTTGAGGAGAACTCCAATTTTTTTTTCTTTAACTGCCCATAACTTTTTTGTCTTTAAACCTAGAAACCTAAATTTTGGTACAGGGTTCACCATTTGGAATACAAACACGCGTATCAAATTTGATTGCCCTTACTTTGTTATTTCCGGAGATATATATTTTTTTAGAAAGAAAACACAAAATTTTCCGAGTATACCTGGTCCGATTTTCCTGGATAACGAACTTATCCAAGCCACTTGCAAAAAGAAGGTAATCACCAAATTTGATCAATATGATCATATATATATATATATATATATATATATATATATATATATATATATATATATATATATATATATATATATATATATATATATATATATATATATATATATATATATAAACACGGATCTCCCCATCAGTGAATTTTTTTAAGAAAACTCACTAAAATGGGTCAGTCAGGGTGGATCGGATCGGTTCGAATCGAATCAGTTCAGATCGGGTCGAAGAGGGTACAATCGGACCGGATCACGCCTGGTCAAGATTCCGTTGTTATCTAGCTAATAATAATTTTCTTTTTGCATAATACAATTTTTACATTTTATACTGACGAATATGAATACACTGTTATACTAAAATATATTAGAACCTCGGTGGTTCAGGGGTAAGAACGTGTGCCTCTCAACCGAAGGGTACTGGGTTCAATTCCAGGGTTCTCCTTTCACTTTTTCAGTACCAACTGTAAAATTAACATCAACCGAGGTTCTGGCATTGTATTTGAGCAAGTTGAATGTCTGCACGTTCCGCCCTTCGGAGGGGGCGCAAAGCCGTCGGTCCCGTGTCTATGCGATGTTGGGCACGTTAAAGATCCCCACCCTCCTTACAGAAAGGCGGGGGTTCGGCAAAATTTCCAGGATAGTGAGATTAAACTACTCCCTGGCGTTGGTGATTGGACATATTCGCGGAAATAGGCCGACGTTAAAGAAACAAAACACACACACACACACACACACACACACACACACACACACACACACACACACACACTAAAATATAGATAAATGAAACATGTTTTATTGAAAAGCAACCTGCTGGAAATCAGCGACTATGAATCACAAACTGTTTTATCACTTGTTTGTCACAATCATTGAGATAGTTAATTTGTCAGTAAACGCATTATACTGTAGTAGGCATAAAACACCTAAAAATATCGCATAAACTGGTATCAGAAAAAAGTATGATTAATCTACATAGATATTCGCGAGCTAGGAGAAACGAGCTGATAATTTGAACCATAAATAATAATGGTAATTATCAAAATACCATGTTCACTGATAAACGGCACACCACTCTATCAAATTCATACTTAACTAACAGAGATTACTTTACAGCCCAGCCCATAAATACGTAATTTAATATATTTTTAAAGTGGGCGTTGAGAACAAAACGAAAAACAAATGAAAAAACAGTTGATGACACCGACCATTGTTATCTGTTGCTTAACTATTAACAATCCAATAGAAGAACAATATACAAAATGAAAAACCGAAGGTCGAACATGACAATTCATGACTACCTATGATCTGGACACACCGTGTTATAAAAGTGTAATACACTGAAGCGAACAAAAACTGCAACATCTACTGTTTTTGCTGCATTTTTGTATGCGTAATCAAAACTTCGTTCGCGAGCATCTCGTCGGTTAATTTGAGAATAATCCTAAAACGAGGTAGCTATTGTAACAAGCGCGAATTAAAACTCAAGCATACGTATCCAATGTCAATTTGAAATTTTATCTTTTTATACAGGTGTCCGAAATTGATGAGCAAAAACCTTGTGGTTCTACTCAAACAATTAATGCCACAAGTAACTATAATATTGTTGCGTTTTCGCCGGGTTCTGGATAAGTGAGACTTTAAATTTTAACAAAACAACTTTATTTACTCTCTAAATATGGGTACAATTAAATTTATAGAATGTCTCTCTCACAAAACACTTCGTTTATTTGGCCTTACAATCACTAATCTGGACAAAAGTCATTACACTGGAACTACAGTCGCTACTCTCTAACACTTCACACTGGTTAATGCTTCTTCGAGTCACTTCAACATTCTCTAATTGAACTGAACTGAGCTGGCTTGCTTTCGCCTTTATATACCCGTCGTACCTTCCACCTCATTTCGAGAGTGTTCCATTCCTGAATGTTCCTTTGCTAGAAGGTTCTGTGAATACAAATCGGCCCCGTGTGTATACAGGGGGGGGGTATGTATATACAGGATGATCCAAATGTGGTCATCACTCCTATGTTACACAAGAGGTGTTTCTCATACTATAAGATCTCTCTGCGTATACAGGGTAAGGGTTCTCTGCGTATACAGGATGTTCGGAATGCGCAGACCTCAGTTATCCGTCCGGACGGGGTACAAGTTGGTAACTTCGTTATTTTTGGTCCTAGAGGGTTGAGACTTCGCCTGTGGGGGGGGGTCCACCCCAGACACCTTCAAGGGGCGGGGACGCGGTGTTGCCAGATTGTGCAAGAATTTCCAGATATCGGGGAAGTTTTGGATCAGTGGCAACACCGCACCTACATCTATTGAAGTGCTTTGCAACACTATTTTTCCGAAACCTCAAAATAAGGGGAGTTACAGACTCTTGAATTCCTTTTATTTCAATCAATTTTTTCCAGTAACCTTTTTAAATCCATTCTTTTAAATTTTTGTACGCTTGTTAATGGTGTAAATTTATAAAGACAAGGGGTAGAAGCTGACATTGAACTGTACCTAATGACATATCCATTTTTGTAGGAATATTTTTAAAAAATGACTGCAAATGTTAAACAAAACCAAAAAATCTGCAAAAAAGTTTTGCTTGTTGCATTGCGATAAAATGTGACGTTTCACAGGAAAACGCTCTTTTGTAGCGTTTCATATAGCTGCACAGTTGAAGGACTATTGCAACCAAAAGACAAAAGTAGGGACACCTCGAGTGCTTTTTAAAAGCGAAGAGACACGGACCGGTTTTGTCCTTCTTAGAACGCCTAAATATGGCATACCTGATCTCCAACAAGTAGGCCTTAAGCTGATAAATATATTTGTTAGTGCAGAAAATATATTTATTAACTTCTGTCAAGAATGCTCTCCAGAATTTGCGAAAAACCAAAAAAAGTCTGGACACAGCAAGTGCGTTATGGAAGTGAATTTTCATTTAAATGTTTTTAACAGCAAATATGTCTTTCTAGTGCAAGCAGACATCAACCTGGTTACCGGTATAGCCTATATACTAGAAACAATGTACCATATTTTATCAAAATTACTTATTCTTTGAAAATGTACAAAAATTTTCGAAAATAAACTTAAAATGTTGGTTTCCTAGCCAACAAACCTTAGGTTAATAGCAAATTGAGTTATTCAAGTTTGAAGGATTTAAAGAAAATTCGCTAGCAAAACGCACTTATTGCGTCTCGATTTTTTTCCCTTAAAACATGCATCGTATTTCGATAAAAATTCAAAAATGCCATAGTATAAGGGTGTTCGAAAAAAACAATTGTAAGGATCACCAACCACTTATGGACCACCGTGTGATTGTCACAATATTTTTATAAGATGCAGCTTAAGACGCCCTATAATTAACGTCTACAATTTTTTGTCATATCGTGTATATTCTAAGCCTGTCTCTTTAGCCTAATTAGATGAGGATCGCAGACTCATGGAGGGTTCTGTCTCCGTAGACCTCCAAAAAATATTAGACTGGGGAAGTAGAAATCTTGTACAATTCAACTCCACCAAATCACAGTCTTGCTTTCTTTCTCATAAGAGATACACCAGCCCTAACCGATCACAATAAACAACCAAGTTATTCAAAGCAATGTGTCCTTTTCACTTGTTGGCATTTCTGTGGATCGAAATCTAAATTGGCCACAGCATGTCACATCAATTGCAGAAGCGGCTGCTAAGAAATTAGGTTTCCTCTTCCGGGCTCGCAAATAATTTTCACCAGCTAATCTCTATACCTTATATACTTCAGAAATAAGACAAAACCTCGAATACTGCTCCCACATCTGGGGTGCCGCTGCCGCTTCTACACTCGCTATCCTGGACTCCATTCAGAAGAGAGCTATACGTCTCATCTTTGACCCTACCCTCACCCAAAGGCTGCCATCCCTTGCCCACCGACGTGCCGTTGGTGACCTCTCTCTCTTTTATAGATATCTGCACGGGCACTGCTCAGAGGAGCTTTCTTCCATAGTTCCACCACCTGCTGCCCCCAACAGATCTACCAGGGGAACAGAGCGAATGCACCCTTTTACTGTCCAGGTCATCAGACATAGAACATCTTGTTATGCCCGCTCTTTTGTCCCGAGGACATCCAAGTTGTGGAATTCCTTGCCGGTACATGTTTTTCCTTTTCCTCCGAACCTCCAAACCTTCAAGTCCAGAATTAACAAGTTGCCTCTTTCCTCCTTGTCGACACCCACGTAAGCCCTTGTGGTGTGTTGTTGAAATAATAAATAAATAATAATAATAATAACAATTATAATCAGCTTAACCGTTGAAATGCGTCACCCTGTATATATGTAAACAAATAAAAACTGCAAGTAAACCCGGATATGGATTCTAGGGGGCCTGGTTTGCACTTATTTGAAGAAATATTTTTAAAATTCAAAAGTCGCGGTCTCCTCAATGACGAATTTTATCTACGAAAATTAGCTAAAAATTATAGACCCTTAAACCACAGACCTAACTAAACCTGCAGCCAAAGCATCAACTTCACTAAACGTACAGCCAAAGCACCAGAGAAAGGGTCTATTTGAAATGAATTTTCTGTAAATATGTTAGTAAAATGAAGGACAATGGCGGTTGAAGTTGAAGCAGAAACTTGAGGGTGTGCAGAGTCCTCTTCTAGCGACATTTTTTCACATAATCCGTATTTGTTTCAGGATCTTTGCCCAAATGCTGCAAATTTTGACGTTTCAAATCGCGACTTTGACGTTTTGAAGAAAACTCCCATTTTTTTTTCTTTAACTGCCCATAACTTTTTCGTCTTTAAACTTACAGACCTAAATTTTGGCGCATGGTTCACTCTTTATTTTACAAACACGCGTAGCCCTTACTTTGTTATTTCTGGATATAAATTTTTTTCGAAAGAAAACAAAATTTTCCAGGAATCTAGACCGATTTTCCTACCCAACGAACTTATCTAAGCCACTTGCAAAAGGAAGGTATTCACCAAATTTTATAAAAAGTGGCCCATTATTTTTTGAGTTATCGGTTTGACAGATAAATATATAATATATATAAACATATAAAGTCTGAAACCGACCACGGATTTGAGTTCCAGGGGTCCTAAATCGCGCTCATTTGAAGACTTTTTTTCAAAATTCAAAAGTCGCGATCTCCTTATTCGTGTTTTTTAAAGGGAATTCTCTAAAAGTATACCATCTTTAGAGAATTTATTTTAGAATTTTGGCTAGCTTTGTCCATGTTCTATGATAAATGAGAAATTAAGCTGATATAATTTGAAGAATTTTAGTGAAAATTCGCTACCATAACGCACTTACTACGTGCCGAATATTCGTTCCTTAGTTAACATCAGTGATATTTTATAAATTTGTTATAAAAAAACAAGGTCGAGATTATCGATTTGATATTACTATTTTTACGTGGATTAAGTTTTAAACAGACAATTAATGTAGAAAACAGACTCTTTTAGATCCATAATTTATATAAAAAGTCTCTTAAAAAGTTATGCATTTTTATCTCGCTTAATATATTCAACTCGTCGGCAAATAAAAATGACTAGTTTACATAACTATTACTGTTACATGATTTTTCTATCTACTTTTCTAGGAAATCCAAGTTAATTTATCAACTAGGTTTTTCCCAACATCTATTTTGTAGTACCACTTATTGATAGTTTCATAATAATCACTGTAAACTTTTAGTTTGTCTTCCCGTCCGTTATATTGATTTATCAAATGGTCATCTACAGAAGATATTCGACCGCTCTTCGTTCACTGGATTCATCAGGTTACCTTATAAGAAAAATCGCAAGGGTTTGAAACAGATGTCCCAGCTGGCTTGTCTATTTATCCTCTACTTCTAATCATGTGTTCACTAAAACGTTTAAATTTAAATTTAAAACATTTCAAACTTCCAAGACAAGGTAAGGAGGTGCTGCGGTGAAGAAAAATACTGCGTAAGGCAGTCATGACCTTAGCAGTCACTAGGCGGCTACATGGAAAAACGTGGAGACTAAGACCTAGTATGGCCCACTGGCTGTACACAAGGGTGGTTAGACCATCATTAACATACGCGGCACTAGTCTGGTGGCCTAAGGTGACACAATCCAGTGCCAAACAAAAACTAGGCAAGATCCAAAGGATAACTTGCCTAGGCATCACAGGGGCCATGTCTTCAACCTCAACAGCCGCCATGGAGGTGTTGCTGGATCCCCCCCCCCCACACACACACACACACACACACACCTGCAATGTTAGACTGAAGATCAACCCAGGCTTCAGGGGCCGCTGCAAAATTCAGAAGATCGTGAAGGAGCCCATGCTTGAAATGAGGTCAGACTTCGCGAGCCCGCGAATGTGCAGGAAAAACAACTTTACAGTGGAAATCCCCGACCACGAGGCATGGCGGGAGGAGACGCCGGGCATACCACGGGACGCGCTCGTCTGGTTCACGGACGGATCCGGCGGGGAGCGCGGGACGGGGGCAGGTGTTTACTCGGAAGGACCGAGGGTAAGTCATAGTATTTCCCTCGGAGCCCATGCAACGGTGTTTCAGGCCGAAATGTACGCCATCCTGCACTGTGTGCGGGAGAACAAGAGAAGGGGCTACACCAACAAGCGGATCCTCATAGCCACAGACAGTCAGGCAGCCCTTAAGGTAATAAGTAGCCCACGGGTAAATTCCTGGCTGGTGAGTGAGTGCCGAGACGAGACGAGCGACTTGGATGGGCAGAATAAGGTGACTCTCATCTGGGTGCCGGGTCACTTCGCGATCAAAGGCAATGAAGAAGCTGACAGTCTCGCGAAGAGAGGGTCAGCTCTGGGCGTGACAAAGAGCACTGCCAGGGGAGCCCTTAAGTCCTGGGTCAGAAACCAACACAAGGTGTACTGGGCGGACTGTCCAGGGCTCAGACATGGGAAGTCAATAATTGACGGACCCAGTTGAAAGAGAGCTGTGGAGCTACTAAATCTTAGCCTCGCATGCAGACTCTGCGGCGAGGGGGAGGAATCAGCCCAGCACATCTTGTACGAGTGTAAAGCTCTGGACCGCAAAAGACAACTGATCTACGGTCAGTCTAGACCGGAGACAGAGCAATATAAAACTTTACCCTACCAATCGCTGTGCAGACTAGTTCAAGGCACAGTGATTTTGGAATGGGTGGAGTAAGACTATGGGTATGCACAATCAACCAAAGGTTGCCGTGCTACGGGGCGGCAAGGCCGCGGACGAGCCCTGAGAGGAAAAAAGGAGGTGCTTCATCTTGTTGGAACGATACATGCTGATAATCACTATAGAGGTTTTGTGGTGCTGACACGATACGTCTTAAAGTTAGATACTTGTTCGTTGTCAAGTTTTCTTGGATGAAAATTTGTCCAACCAACTGATTGATAATAATGTGTAGACAGTCGCTTTCTGGGGTCGCTAGGTGTAAACTTTGAATCATCCGGTGAGGATTATTTTGGTAATGATAAGCTGTTCAAACTCCCGTTTAACATAAAATGGCTTTCTCGTAAGTCGTAACAAGATCTTTGACTTTTTTTTGCCTACGGCGAGATAGATCTGGTAAGGCATGGCCTCCGTTAACTTTTGGATTATTTTGGTAACTATAACTGTTCAAACTCCCGTTTAACATAAAATGGCTTTCTCGAAGAAAAAAAAAAGAAGATTCGGGTTTTCTTTCCGTAACTACCTCTAACAAAATTCTAATTTCTAGTCTCCTATCAAAATCGTCTTTACTAAATTATTGTACCAAATGGAGTTTTTAGCGATGAAATTTTTGTTTTGTGAGAATTCTGCGAACTAACATTCCAGAAATATCATGATCTCCGGCGAAGTCGTAACAAGATCTGTGACAAATTTCTTTTACTTACGGCGAATGATAGATCTGGTAAGGCATGGCCTGCTATTAACTTTTAGTCCACCTGATCTAGTGTTGTCTGTGACCCTCCTAATTTACTTATACTTTTTTATTTTATTCAGTTGTTCTAACGCATCAAATTATGCGGATATTTAGCGAATTTGAAAAATATTAAAATATGAAAACGAATTCTCGTGAAAAAATGTTTTCGAATTTAGGTGAAAAAAGTTGGATTTTGGATCCGTGTAAAAAAAGGTTTTGGCAAAGTTTTGTAATAAATGTTTAGATAGTTTTCCTGTTACATCACTTCAGCTCATTTTTGTAAAAAAAAAACTGGCGAATTTTAGTTCAAGAAAATTTCATACACATTTTCTTTGGAATTTTGGTCGACAAGCTTTTTGTGAATAATTATATGTTAGTAGGTGTAGTTTTGTGTAAATTGCTTGAATATGTTCGTTGGCCAAGAAAAACGGCCCAGTTTTTCAGGAAAAATTTAGTTTATTTTTGTAAAATTTGAAAAATTTTCGAACAATAAAGTTATACTACTTACCAAATTTGACGTCTTTCGTTCAAAAAAGACACATTTGACAATATAAACATTTTTATAAAAAACGCTACCATGACCTACTTGCTGCGTCCCTTTTTTTCCTTCAGGGGACCAAATGGGAACACAAGATTGAAAGTATTTGTATGGTCAAAACAATTTATAACGTACCTGAACTTTTCTACGAAAATTCGCTAAAAAAATCTGCAAAAATTACCTGAAAAGGGTTAAAACGTTTTAAAAATCGGCACGAACGCTTCTACGAAAATATGCTAACAATTTACTATAAGAGTTTATTGGAATGAATATGGGTGCTGGGTGGGGTAAAGAAGCAGACAATGAGCAAAGCGTCAAAAAAGCACCCAGCCCCCAACCAGCCCGTTTACCTTCACCCAAGTTGTCCCCGAAAGATCGCTAATTCGCTCAATTAAGAAGCTAGGGGAAGGGAAAACCACGTCCCCGTTGAAGTTCCAGGAAATGAGAAACCCCTTACTAAACTGCACCAAACCAGGTTTCTCCCCGAAAAACCTTCTGTTTGCCCAATTAGAAAGCTGGGGTACGCGAAGAGCACATCTCATTGGACCCCCCCAGGGCTCTAAGGGAATGAAAAACTCCCTAACGAATCTAAGGCTCTAAACTGCTAAATAATTTTTTTGATGCTCTTTGTATTATGAAAATTTACTAAGAACACAGAAGCATTTTTTGTAGAAATAGTACCCAGATGTTTACTTTTTTCTTTACCATATTAAGTGTATCACAATACAGTACAATATTTAACAAACTTTCCAATTTTGACAGCTTCTGAAAAAACTAAGGAGAACTAATCTCGTAACATAGATCTTTCTGACAGTCTATATTACATAGGTACTTAAAGATATCACTTTTCTCTTAAGAGATCCTTACTTAATAATATCGATCTTCTAGGTTTACTTGGAACAAAAATTCTTAGTCATCGTATAAAGATAAAACTCCTGGTTTTATTTATTTGCCTAATTAAGAGTCAAACACATAATTATTGTAAACATTCTGATCTTAGTAACGTATGGAATTCGACTTGGCAAGTGACTTTTTATAACATCCAAACCTGTTCTTTTCAATGAAAAAACTACACACAAACTTCTTACGTGTTTTGATAACGTAATGAAGACTTTAATAAACTAAAATATCATTCAGAAACACTTTTAAAAAGCATTTTCTTTCTTGTATTATGGAAATAAATACTAACCTCTAATACTTCTCGCCTACAGAAAAACCTGTCCAGACGTATGAAAATAATCCAATAAGAAAATATCCAATTTGTGTTCCAAGGTTATTATCGTCCTATCACTCAAAACACTAAATGCACTCTAAAAACTACACTAAACACACACTAATTACACTATTATTAGTTTAATTGAATATCAATTAACATGTTTTCTAATGTAACGATTACATCTTTTTGATTTTCGTACGTATGGTCCCGTTAAAACTAATAAAATGATAAAGTGGAAGTCGCATTTGTTTCAACCGGACTTTCGCGACCACAATCACCGCTGTCTTTGATTGTGTGAACTTGCGGTGCAACTCGCGATTTGTACAGGTATTCCTTCTAGCGGTGTTGCCGCTATATTAAGTTTTATCTAGATTTGGTGTTTTTACTAGAATATTAGACTACTAAAATAATGGACGTAAAGAAAGTAAATTATTATTAATTTAAAAATGTTATAATGTACAGCAATCTTAGAGACTAGCTAAAGATAGGTTCTTTTTGTACATTTTGGCAGAAACATATTTAGAAATAATTTCTATATTCAGTAACTGTTGTTGCCGTTACTTGGTGAAACTGTTCCATACTAAATATACAGTTGTAGAGACGACTTCTCTGGTTTTACACAATTGTTTGTTTCTCTGTAGCCGGATATAGACAAACAAATAATTGGGAAATCAGAGAAATCCTCTCTATTACATCTGTATTTAGGACTTCTATATTGTTCTTGATTATGTTATTTTTATAATTGTTATTACGGTTATCGTTGTTATGGTTAGTTGGGTTATTTTGCAGATTATTTCACGACCAGCTTTATGAAAAAAAAAATCACAAAGATGCTTAGAACCACCTCTGTATGCATACACCAAAAAAAGTGGTTTTAAATCACAAAAATTAAAGGAAAATAAGATATGAATAGAAAACGCAGCCTATAAAAGCCCAAAAAAGAAAAAATCCCTACCACCGCCTTCACCCTCGAGTCACCCCCTGTTTCTCCCCTAAATATTTCTGTTTCCCCCTACAGAACCCTGTTCTTTCGATTAAAAAGCTAGGGAATGGAAAAACTAGTTCACAATCTATCCCCGCAAGAGTCCAGGGGAATAAGGAACCAACTACTAACCACCTTCACCCCCGACCAAGCACTTTACTTGCCCCCGGGCATAACCATCGTTTTTTCGGAAAACTTTCTCATGACTTCTGCGGGGTTGCATTGTGATGCGACTTATCCTTCCCCTGGATTTTTCATTAAGTGGTCGGGGGGCTTTCGGGGAGAAACGGAAGTTAGGTTAGAGGGTGGTTCGAAGGCGGGGGTGGTTGGTAGAGGCTTATTTCTGCGCTTGGACTTCTATAAGCTAATTTTCGTATTTTTGCATTAACATTTATTTGTAATTCTTCAACGCGCAGCACCCCAATTAGCCTCGGGTCCCGTAACTTCCTTGGGGGTTGAAGCCACTACATTTTTCTTGCGGTTTGCGTATACAGAGGTAGTTCCAGGCATGATTTTAAAAAAATACAGAAAGCTGACCGTGAGATCATCACTCTTGTATGCATAAATCGCAAGATAAATGTTTTGGTTTCAACCCCCAAAAAATTTACGGACTCGGAGCGAATGGATGTGTTGGGCGAAAATTAAAAAGAAACATAAATACACAATGTGGAAAAATTATAATTAGAATCCCAAGTTAAGAACAAAATCTCTACGAACGCCCCCGTCTTCCAACCACCGCACTAACCCACATGCTGTTTCTCCCCAAAATACTGCCGCTCTTTCAAATAAAAAGCCAGAAGAGAGAAAATCCACACCATCCCCGCAGAATTTAGAGCAAGGAAAAACTGCCTAGCAACAGCCACACCCCTAACCAACAATTTTTCTTACCCCCAGAGCTTAACGCTCGTTTTCCCAAAAATCTTCACTATAATTTCTGTGTGAGTACCTTTTGCTATTTTTCCGCTAGCTTTTTAATTGAGTCTTTTCAGGAGAAACTGTGGGTGGGTTAGAGGACGAGGGTGGTTGGTAGTAGTTTTTTTTTCGTTGGCATTCTTTAAGCTGCTTTTTCATTATTGTATTCTCCGCCCAGCACCCCTATTCGCTTAAGGTTCCGTAACTCTCCTGCAAGTTAAAACCACAACATTTCTCTTGTGGTTGCAGCAGGGATACTTATAATAATAATAATAATAATAATAATAATAATAATAATAATAATAATAATAATAATAATAATAATAATAATAATAATAATAATAATAATAATATAATAAAATATATTTCCCAAAGACAACATACATTGTATAAGACTAGTCAAAACAAACAAATTACAAAAATTAACAAACTAAACACAATCACAGCATAAAAAACAAACATATCACTACATATGTTGTCTAGACATAAATTCGTCTAAACTATAAAAACATTCAGTCAATAAAAAATTTTAAGTTCTTCCCTAAAAACTGACAGGCTACTACATAATCTAAATCTCTCCGGCAGTTGTTTGAAAATCCTAGGTGCTAGGTAATCAGGAGAATTATGTCATTTGGAGCTTGGCATATGGTACGTGAACCCTGTTTTTTGTCTCGTATCTACATCATGTATGGCTTTATTTAATACAAAATTTCCATCCTTATTATTGAAAACAAGCAAAGAAAGTTCCATTATAATCATCGAAAATAATGTAAGCACTCTTTTTTGCTGAAAAATATCTCTGCATGACTGACGTAATGGAACTCCTTCCAAGCATCTTAGTACCCGTTTCTGAGCTATAAATACAGCTCTCGTATGTGCTGACAACCCCCAGAATATTATACCGTAACGCAACCGAGAGTCGACCTGCCCGTGGTAGAGCATCAACAACTGATCCTTCTCCATATAACTTCTTACGTTTCTTAACTGATATAAAACCGAATTTAGCTTCCCAGCCAGATACGCACAGTGATCATGCCAATTCAAAGAATGGTCTAGAAAAATACCCAAAAATTTATAATTTCCATCTCTGGCTATTGCGGACACTAAGCTGTTAGTGTCTAAAAAGTTTATTGCGCTACAGTGCTTTTGGCAGATGTTAAACCTAATCGCAGCCGTCTTACCACAATTCAAAAACAGTCTGTTAGCAGAAAACCATGCATATAACTCCGTAAAAACAGAGCTGCACCTAGCAGCGAAACCCACATCGGAAATGTCAGAAACAATAACGGAGGTATTATCAGCGTACATGGTGATCGACGCTGGCAACTTCAAGCTACCCAAGTCATTAATATATAATAAAAACAACACTGGACCCAGGACCGATCCCTGCGGAACGCCCAGGTCACTGCTGATAATATGAGAAGCGCTCTGCCCAACAACAACATACTGTCTTCTCTGGGAAAAATAACTAGACAGCCAAGACAGGGGCAATCCCCGTACGCCATACATCTGTAGCTTCTCGATCAAGATAGAGTGATCGACGCAGTCAAATGCCCTGCCGAGATCACAAAAGATACCAACAAGACACTCGCCAACCTCTATGCTCTTAATTACAGAGTCATAGTATGAATAAATTGCCGTCGATGTTGATCTATTGTCCAGAAATCCATGTTGATTTTCTGTAAATGTTTGCTGCTGGGAGCAGTACGTCACAAGCCGGTTCAGAAATGCATACTCAGATATACATGAAAAACTAGGAGGAATCGCCACTGGCCTGTAGTTTTCCAACAAAAAGAAATCTTGTTTTTTATGTACCGGAGCTTTCTTGTCGATCTTTAACACTTCAGGGAATAGCCCACTTATAAAAGAAGTATTAACTAAGTGCAATAATGGTTTAATTATATAATATACAGGGACTTCTTAAGAAGAAACTTGAGAAGATCGTCATACCCAGATGATAACTTATTTTTTAACTTACAAGTTAGTACATTATAGAGTTCCGGTTCTGAAAACGGGGCAAGATAAGACGAATTTGGCGGAGACGAAACGTTCTTCATGAACTGCCTATAGTCAATCTTGTGGTCGGCTATCTGAGATACCGTCTGCCTTGGAGTCTGTTCAAAATAGAAGTTGAACAGGTTAGCAACCTCATCAGCAGAAGTCACCATACGACCATCCTGCTGGATATGAATTTCACCGTCACTCTTCCTACACTTGCCGGATAGTTCAGATACAATCTTCCAAGCACCCCGTATAGGATTATCAAATCGATATAATATATTTTGAAAATATTATTTTTTGATTGATTTTACGAGATTGTCATGCTTTTGTTTCGCCATTTTATAAGATAAATCTAATTCCGCATATGAAACTTGTAGGTAGTATAGATCTTTAAGATTTAAGCTAGATCTCCTTACTTCATCAGTTACCAATTTTTGGAAAGGTCACCTCTCACTTTTCGGCAACGTTTCGGGAAATTAACCTCAAAATGGTAAAAAATATGTTAAAAAACTATTTACACGCCTAATTTATATCAGGTAAACTATACAAATCTGAACAGTCTTCAGACTCTAAGTCTCGCAAAAAATTACCTACAGCATTGTCATTAAAGGAACGCTTCTCAAAAAACTGGCGCTCACACTGTGGTATCGGCAAACCAAAATCCAAAAATACTGAGCGATGGTCAGATACCTTATTATCCATCACACAGCACGTTCCATTATGAGTAAAAATAGAAAACATCTGATCAATTGTTGTAGCAGAACGAGACGTAACCCGAGTCGGCCATTTAACATTATACGACATACTAAAACAATCAAATACAGAACAAAGTTTCTTGAAATCAGGTGACTCCGTGTTATTGTAAAAGTTAATATTAAAATCTCCACTCACCAGAATTCTCACACCTGGTTTAAAGAGAGAGTCAAGAACATGATATAGCCCATCTAAAACTATTCCAAGGTTCCCACTGGTATATCTGTAGCAACATGCAATAATTGTTTGTTGCGAATCAGTTTGACAGGAGAGTCCACATATTTCAAAATGTTGTTCCACACAAAACTCGCCTAAGTCAATATAACTAGCTTCCAATCGGGGCTTAGTCAAGATAGCAACACCACCTCCTGTCTTGATTTTCCTGCAGAATATCCATTAAAATGAAAAGACCTAATTGAGTCCGACTTGCACCATGTCTCCGTCAATCATAAAAAACCTACAGGATAATCGGCCATGTCTACACATATATGATCAAACTTGGACTGACTTAAGGACTGAATATTTAGCAACAATAAATGAGGTTCAAATGATAAACTTTTTCTATCACCGGTGTCCTCTTCTCGAAAAAACGGCTAATACAACATCCATAGGGCCATATGTCAGGGTTCATTGCCTTTTAGCGAATTTTTTTAAAAAAAATTCGCTTATGGGGAGATCTGTGTTATATATATATATATATATATATATATATATATATATATATATATATATATATATATATATATATATATATATATATATATATCCGACCGATAACTCAAAAAATAATGGACCGATCTTGATAAAATTTGCAGGGTACCTTCCTCTTGCAAGTGGCTTGGATAAGTTCGTTAGCCAGGAAAATCTGACCAGGTTTTCCCGGAAAATTTTGTGTTTTCTTTATAAAAAAATTCATATCTCCGGAAATAACAAAGTAAGGGCAACCAAATTTGGTACGCGTGTTTGTATTATAAAGAGTGAACTCTGTACCAAAATTTAAGTCCATAGCTTTAAAGACAAAGAAGTTATGGGCAGTTAAAGCAATAAATGTAGTTTTCCTCAAAACGTCAAACTCGCAATATTAAACGTCAAAATTGGCAATGTTTAGGCAAAGAATGTAAAACAAATACCATTTGTGAAAAGAAAATGTTGCAAGAAGAGTGTTCTGCAAACCCTTAAGTTTCAGATTCAACCGTCATTGCCCTTCATTTTACTAAAACGTTTACAGGAAATCCATTTCAAATAGACCCTTTCTCTGGTGCTTTGGCTGTCAGTTTAGTTAAGTTTGGTAGCTGTTTGGATATTTATTTGTAGGTTTAGTGAAATTTATGGTTTAACGGCCTATAATTTTTTAAGCTAATTATCGTGGAACAAATTTGTTAATGCATTTTTGCATTTTTTATCGAAATATGATGCGTTTATCTTAAAAAAAATCTGGACGCAGTAAGTGCGTTTTGGTTGCGAATTTTCGGTAAATTTGCAGTTAAGCTCCCGAACGCTTTTCAAAACACTGTTTTCAGAAACCTGCCTAGAGCCCCCCCTGGATCCACAAACCCCAAGAAAAATTTGTTGTTCACACTCCCCAAGGAAGTTACGGGACCAGGAGTGAGTAGGGGTGCATAATTTTTTTAGCTAATTTTTTTAGAACAAATTCGTTAATGTAATTTTGCATTTTTTATCGAAATATGATGCGTTTATAAGAAAAAAAGCTGGACGCAGTAAGTGCGTTTTGGTAGCGAATTTTCGGTAAATTTGCAGTTTAGCTCCCGAACGCTTTTGAAAACACTGTTTTCAGAAACCTGCCTAGAGCCCCCCCTGGATCCACAAATCCCAAGAAAAATTTGTTGTTCACACTCCCCAAGGAAGTTACGGGACCAGGAGTGAGTAGGGGTGCACAATTTTTTTAGCTAATTTTTGTAGAACAAATTCGTGAATGCATTTTTCCATTTTTTGTCGAAATATGATGCGTTTGCAAGAGAAAAATCTGGACGCAGTAAGTGCGTTTTGGTAGCGAATTTTCGATAAATTTGCAGTTTAGCTCCCGAACGCTTTTCAAAAAACTGTTTTCAGAAACCTGCCCAGGCCCCCACTCCTCTGGATCCACAAACCCCAAAAAAAATTCTTGTTCACACTCCCCAAGGAAGTTACGGGACCAGGAGTGAGTAGGGGTGTATAATTTTTTTAAACTAATTTTCGTAGAACAAATTCGTTAATGCATTTTTGCATTTTTTATCGAAATATGATGCGTTTGTAAGGAAAAAATCTGGACGCAGTAAGTGCGTTTTGGTAGCAAATTTTCGATAAATTTGCAGTTTAGCTACCGAACGTTTTTCAAAAAACTGTTCAGAAACCTGCAGGTGAGGTCCTAGTAATGTCTCTGAAAACAATTTGTTGAAAAGCGTTCGGGCGCTAATCTGCAAATTTACCAAAGTTTCATTAAATCCTTCAAATTTCAATAACTCAATTTGCTATTAACGTAAGCTTTGTTGGATAGAAAACCAACATTTAAGTTTATTTTCGGAAAATTTTTGTATATTTTCAAACCATAAGTAATTTTGATAAAATATAGTACATTCTTTCTACCACATAGGCTATACCGGTAATCAGATTGATGCCTACTCGCATTTGCCATTAAAAACATTTTTATGGAAAATCACTTCCATAACACATTTGCTGCATCTAGACTTTTGAAAAATGTTTATATATTTTCAAACAATAAATTTGTTTCAATGAAATATGATACATTGTTTCTACTATATAGGCAACCACGTTTGATGCCTGCTTTCATCAAAGAAAGACATTTGCTATTAAAAATATTTTAAAGAAAATTCGCTACCATAACGCACTTGCTGCGTCCCGAGATTTTTGAAATTCTTTTGAAACTTTTAGGGATGTTTTCGAAAAATCTGTTGAATATTGACATACCTAACATAGATATTTTAGGGATATCATCTCTCATTTTCAATTTATTTAAACGCATTTTTTATTTAAAATGCCTTAACGTAGTAACGGATTTTTATTTATTGTTGTTGTCAATGCCTATATATATTTACAATTTTTCCCTTCCTGGCGATGCCGTGAAAGGCGAAACCAGTTGCAGAGAAGAATACAAGTATATCTCTACCCAGAGAAAAAATAGCTACGTCTGTATTTAGTATATAACGGTTTAACCAAACTAGCGCAACAATGAGTGAATTTATTTATTGGATACAGGGCCATTTGAAAGATTTTCTCAATATGATGCAAGTCTTCCAAATGCCGTCCCTTAAATTTTGTTCACTAAAATAACTTTCATTTGTGATAAAAGAAAAAAGCTGCAGAAAATGTACGAATGCTATTTTTATTTTGAAAATATAATACTTTAAAATAATGATGTCAACTATTGTATGCAACAATCCACTACAGTTTTACCCCGTCTAATTTTGACTTCACCAAATTTGATAATTAGGGATGTGTACTCTGTATATTCAATAGAATTTAAGTTGTATTTTGCTTATGGAACTTTTTAAGTGGTCCTATCTTTTGTTAATTTTAATTTGGAAAAAATATTCTCCACTAGCTACACAGACAGGGGGTGTTAATAAAATTCTCAGAGCTACAACAACAGTATTCGTATACAAGATAGTTAGGTTATTTTGGCCATTTCAAGAATATGACAGCATTTGTGATAATACTAAAAATAATAATAATAATACTTTATTAGCCCCTTCGAAACAAAATGTATACACGTAATTCTTCTTGACGATCGTTAAATTTATATCTAATCCATTTTCGACCCAAAGTATTGACTGAAGACTGGTACAATAATTTTCCAGAGTTTTGCCACTATTATATCTTTGACTTTTAAAATGTCATATAGAAACAGAAAATTTTGCTATGAGTTTCCAGAAGCGTGAATCGTTCATTCAAAGAATTAAGGCTAATACCATGATGCAATTGAAAACGAATCTTTTAAATTTATTCTCCTCTGTTACGGGTTCATCGACAGCTTCTTCATTGAGGCGTTGTCCTTCTAGCTCTAACTTCAGTTTCGGCAGGGAATTTTGTACTTTTTGATTTCGCTGCTTATGCCGTCGCCTGATGCGTCCGCCTCTCTATCACAGCACGGCACGGCCAAGATGGAAATTGACTGAAGACTGGTACAAGAATTTTCCAGCGTTTTGCCACTTATATCCTTGAGTTTTAAAATGTCATATAGAAACAGAAAATCTTGCTATGAGTTTCCAAAATCGTGAATCGTTCATTCAAAGAATTAAGGCTAATACCATGATGCAATTGAAAACTCTTCTTATAAATTTATTCTCCTCTGTTACGGGTTCATCGACAGCTTCTTCATTGACGCGTTGTCCTTCTGGCTCTAACTTCAGTTTTGGCAGGAAATTTTCTACTTTTTGATATCGCTGCTTAGGCTGTCGCCTGATGCGACCGCCTCTCTATGACAGCACGGCACGGCCAATATGAGAATTATTCAGAATACCTGTGTTAAGTACACTTGGAGAACCGAAATCACCATAACACATTTTAAAAACTAGGTGAAAATTGGAACCTATGACGAGCACTGACAAGTACACTTGGAGAAGCCAAATCACGACAACACATATTTTTAAATTCCCGGCGATCGTTTCACTAACAAAGTTAGCTTCATCGGAGGATCAACACTTCTCTAAATTTTTCATCCTCTGATGACGCCAACTTTGTTAGTGAAACGATCGACAGGTCTTTAAAAAGATGTATTTTGGTGATTTAGGTTCTTCAAGTGTACTTAACATTTGAAAAAACGTGACGATCGTTTCACTTATCAAGTTAACGTCATCAGGGGATGAAAAATTATGATTTTTTTATCCTCTGATGACGCTAACTTGCCCAGGCCCCCGTTTCAAAGTAGTTCCCAACTTCAATCACTTTAAGGAAAACCTGCCAATGATCACGTTAATAATTTAAAGTTGAAGTTAAAATTGTACCATTTTAAATTAAGATTCTGTAGAGTCTTTCCTCCTGTCGTTTTTGTTATTTAGCTAGTTAAAACATGGTTGTTGACCAATTAGGAATATTAAAAATTTAATTAAAGCGGATACTTCTCTTTTGTGAATTTTCTTTAAAGCTTTATAGCTTTGTTAAACCGTTATATACTAAATACAGACGTAGATATTTTTTCTCTGGGTAGAGAAATACTTGTATTCTACTCTGCAACTGGTTTCGTCTTTCGCGGCATCACCAGGGACGGGAAAATTGTACATGTTTATAGGCATTGACAACAACAAATAAAAATCCGTTACTACGTTAAGGCAATTTAATAAAAAATTTATTTTAAATCAATTGAAAATGAGAGATTATCCCCCCAAAAACTCTCTATTATGTATGTCAATGTTTAACATATTTTTCAAAAACATCCCTAGAAGTCACTCAGCTGCAACCACAAGGAAAATGTGATTTCAACTCGCCAGAGAGTTACGGGACCTGAAGCGAATAGTGGTGCTGGGCGGGGAATAAAAGCATATATAAATGAAAAAGCAGCTTAAAGAATGCCGAGGGAAGAAATAAACCACAGCCACCCCTGTCCTTTAACCCATCCACAGTTTCTCCCGTTTTTCTCAATTAAAAAGCTAGCGGAAAAATGTCAAAAGGTACATATATAATATATGTGTCACACCGATAACTCAAAAAAAAAACGGGCCGATTTCGATCAAATTTGCTGAATACCTTTCTTTTGCAAGTGGCTTTGACTGGTTCGTTAGCTAGGAAAATCGGTCTGGTTTTTCCCTGAAAATGTTGTGTTTTCTTTCGAAACATTTTTATATCTCCAAAAATAACAAAGTTATGGCCTCCATTTGGTACGCAGGTTTACACCGTAAAAAGTCAACCATGTACTAAAATCTGTAAGAAAATAACAAAAAAAGTTATAGGCATTTAAAAAAAATTGGGTGCCACTGATGACAAGAAAAACCCACAAAAACAAAATATTTTGTTTTGTTACTTTGCAGCAAGTGCGTTATGGTAGTGATTTTTCATTACATGCTTCAAATTTGAATAACTCAAGTTTCTATAAAGGTAGGAAGTTGAGTTTTTGTATGTAGTAAGGTCTCTCCTAAGGCAACATATCCACCGAATTCCATTTTAATCGCTTTGTAATTTTCGGGGATTTTTTTTTCCAAAGAAAATTCAACATTTTCCTGGCTAACGAACTCATCCAAGCCATTAATAAAATAAAGACACTCGCCGTGTTTCATCCAAATCGGTTGATTATTTTTTGAGTTATCAGTTGGATACATACATATATATATATATATATATATATATATATATATATATATATATATATATATATATATATATATATATATATATATATATATACAAAGTCTCACCATCGATACCTCTCTATAAGTGATTTTTTTAAAATAAAAATTCACCAAAATGTAGCTAAGTATAATGGTAACTAGGTCTGCTTAGTGGAAAAATCAGTCAAAAACAAAGAAAATGTAGCGGAATCTACGACTTTCAAAAAAGATAAAGCAGACAAAATATTTGTCTGTTTACCATGTGAGTCGCGAACCACGAGATGCTTGAATAACATTTTTAAGAAAGCCAATTTACAGCTAACATTTTTCATAAAAAATACATTAAAACATTTGCTAGGTAACCCAAACGAAAAAGATAAAACCACAGAAGTGTCGGGAATCTATCAAATAGGTTGTAAGGATTGTGAACTTAAATACATTGGGCAAACTAAGGGAACTGTTGAAACTAAATTTAAAGAACATTTAGCGCAACTGAGATATGGCACTATTGATAAATCGTGTATTGCTCAGCATATTTGGGATAATAATCATCATGCAGATAGAGAAAATCTACAGTTAATAAAAATGTCAGGCATTCGCGACAGTTAGATGCTTACGAAAGCATATATATATCGTTAAAGATGTGTTTCTGTGTAGTCCATTGTTCGACCTGTTATCTTAATATTCAATGTGTCCTTCTTAGAAAGAATATTTGATAACGACACACAGTTTTACAAAAGCAAGTATGCAATTTTAATTACATTGATTCAAGACTCAGCAGCGGGGCTCTGCCTGTATACCTTCCTTACATATAAATAGTAGTTCTAGTTTTTATTCGCTTAGTTGATTGTTCCCTCTTATGACGTTAACTTTGTTAGCGAAACGATCGCCAGGTCTAACAACTGTATTGTGATGAATTGGATTTCTCAAATTGTATTCATCCTGTGCTCATCACAGGTTCCAAACTTCACTCATTGAAAGATTATTATATTATTATTGAAGATTATCATAAATTTAAAGTCTACGACATTTAACGGAATTATCATAGGCCATGGTGCTTTTAAGTCTCATTTGTATAAAATAAAAGTTGAAGACAATCCATTTTGCTCATGCAACAATACCAGCCCAGCTGATTTAAATGATTTCATTTTTTCCTGTATTATGCATCATAAACAAAGAAAAATATTAATTTGTAATTTAATAGAATACAATGTTTCCTTTCCACTTGATGTGACATCACTTATGTATGAAGCTGTTTGTAATAAAAGTGTCATGGTAGCTTTCATGTGTTTTGTTAAAGACTCTAAGTTAGCTAGGTTTATATA
This sequence comes from Tillus elongatus, assembly GCA_964006375.1. Lineage (NCBI taxonomy): Eukaryota > Metazoa > Arthropoda > Insecta > Coleoptera > Cleridae > Tillus > Tillus elongatus. The sequence continues at coordinate 129,458,506 of OZ023267.1, forward strand.
GCTCTTAGTAAAAAGATGATATTCTGAAAATTGAACTGTTCCAATAAATATTGTACTAGTGGCAATATACTATATAGTCTTAAGGGATACTAAATAAATTTAGCAGATTAATGTATAGTCAGAGAGATAAAAGTAAGCTCCTTTGTGTCTTTCCCTGTGTTAACCTCTTTTGACCGCAGCCTCCCCAGTATGTTAAAAAGTCACCATGACAGGCTCCATTGGTGTGAAAAGTGTTCCAGTGTTTCTCCTGCAAGAACTTGTAGCGTATATGTGTGCATGCATATGTATGTGTGTGTATCTGCACATGAAGAAATAATGTGCATTTTTTGCCCTACACCTAGTGTTAAGTACTGGACGTATAAAGTCTATTGACGTGAGTGCGTATACATGAGCGTATATGCGCTCGCGTATGTGTGTCGGTGGATATGTAAGTTTTAATTTTAATATATATTTTTAGTTAATAGCAAGTGTATAGGAAGATAAAGGAAGATAAAAGAAAAAAGTTAAAAAGCTTGTTAGACTAACATTCTTAAGGCAGGTTTTGCCATTGTGAAAAGCAAGGTCAGATGCATCCTTGTTCATTTTGAAGATTGACATTGACTGAATCAGCCAGTTCTCAAAGTCAAAACTCTAATAAAAAAATTAAAAAAATTAAAAGCAGCAGTTCAAACCTGTAATAAGAACATTAGAGGAAGAAATGTACAAATCAAAAAGAACATAATCTGCACCATTTTAGACGAAATTGATATCATTTTTGATCAGAGGGTTGTTAGCTGATAAAACTTAGGAAATAACAAATTAATAACCAAAATATTCACTGCCTGGAATCCATTTATTTGAAAGCTGGCAACGCTGCATCATTGTTACCTGGATTACCTGTTTGTGACTCGCCTACACGAACACACTCGAGTTGTGTCGAATCAGTGATTTTAATTAAAGTGTTTTATTAACGATACAGAAGATCAACCATATACAGTTAAGTTGCATAACTGGGTAGAACTTACTTTCGACTTATTTTGACGCAAAAATTGTAATTACCGTTCTTAATTGGATCGCTGCAATGATTGTGCTAAGGTATTTAAACAAAATTTCTGCTTAGGTAGGTATTCAAACAAAATTTAATTTTAGTTTACTCTTTTTATGAAGTACTGTCTTATAAAAACAACTTTTTTATCATCAGTATCTCTTTAAAGAGGGTTACGTATTTTACTATGTATGTATGTATATATATATATATATATATATATATATATATATATATATATATATATATATATATATATATATATATATATACAGGATGATTCTTTATAATGTCGCCCCCCTTTAACTTTGCAATTTTAAGTGTCCCAAAAAAATTGAAAGTATGGTTATGTAGGTACTAAAAAATACTTTTTTTCTACGTATAAAAAAATTGAAAAATGATCAGTATACAGGGAAAACCAAAAAGTTCATTTTTTCAATAGATCACCCTATATATGAATTTATTTTTCGATTCCTCGTAAAATTGTAAGCATAATTTATGTAACATACCGTATACTTAAAATGAATAGTTTTTGAAATATTCGAATTTGAAACGTTATCATCACAAATTTTATTAAACCAAAACTGTTACAAATCAAGAAATGTAACAGAAAATTAAAAAAAAAAACAGTTTCTAATTAAATATAAAGATGCTTTACCGGGCCTCCATTTTCTTCAACATGTATAAGGGTTCTTCTCTAATGAATCTGTTATGAATGCTGGGTTATTTTAATTTAAATTCATAATTTCAATCCGTATCAAATCTTTGAGATGATCGAGGTTTTCAACTTGGTGGTCGTATACACGGTTTTTTATATAACCCCAAAGAAACGCATCCATAGGTGTCAAATCTGGGCTGTTTGGAGGCGATTAATTGTAGCATTTCTTCCGATCCATCCAGGAAAGCTTTCATTTAGGTAATTAGGCACAGCACGAATGTTGTGAGGGGGTGCTCCATCACGTGGAAAAATTATATTTTGTAATATATATAAAGGAAAATCGTCTAAATATTCTTCGAACTCGTTTTCCAAGAAATCTAAATAGCGGCCTCCATTTAAAACAGCATAAAAAAACCGATAACTCGATCGTCCAGGATACCACACCACACATCCACGGATTGTCGCCATTGGAACTTAAATTCCCTATAAGAATGTGGATTCTCTCTTGCCCATTGTCTGGTATTTTTTCGGTTAAACAGGCCACTAGTAGAAAAAGTAGACTCGACAGTCCATACAACTGTTTTCAAAAAATTGTTATTTATGTTTATTCTGTCTAGAATCAGTTGACAAAATGCGACCCGATCATCTTTTTGCATTTGGGTAAGCTTTGTAGTGGGTTTAATCTTATATGGCTTTAGATTCCATTTTCTTAACGTTCTTTGGACTTTACTGTATGAAGTTCGCTGAATATTTTTTTGTGTTGCTCGTAATGTCTTTGAAATGTTTCTTATGGAATTGTTTCGATTCTCTTCTATAGCGAGTAAAATATTCAATTCTGAATTTTCATCTACGTTTACAGCATTTCTTTTTCTCCTTTGTAAATTTGACGTTTCTTGAAACTTCCTATATACTATATATAGATGTGAACGTTTTTCGAGTTGGGACATGCATACCGGGATTATCTTCTATCATATTTCTAATGGCAGCGCGACAATTTAAATTATTTTTAATATAATAACTTAATACAACTCTTCTTTCTCTGTCTGAGTACGGCATTTTTACTTATTAAACAATACAACTACAACAATATTGACAGAATGTCACTGTCAGTTATTTGTTTTCAATTAAAAGCGTGGTATCCTATGACTTCTTGATTTGTAACAGTTGTTTAATAAAATATTTTATGATAACGTTTCAAATGCCAATATTTCAAAAACTATTCATTTTAAGTATACGGTATGTTATATAAATTGCGCTTAGAATTTTACGACGAATCGAAACATAAATTCATATATAGGCTGATCCATTGAAAAAAATTAACTTTTTATTTTTCCCTGTATACTGAGCATTTTTCAAATTTTTTTTATTCGTAGAAAAAAGCACCTACATAACCATACTTTCAATTTTTTGGGACACTTAAAATAAGAAAATTAAAGGAGGTGACATTATAAAGAATCTCCCGGTACATATTATGCTCAATCGCCAGGTAGCGACAATTAGAGTGCATCCAATTATTGATAAAAAGTTCTGTATAAACTTTCCTGTCAATTTAGAACCTGGGAAACAGCACAATGATTTTATAGGTATCAGATCACCAATCAATGATATCCTACAAATTGAGTAGGTATAAAGCAAAATCAAACCCTAAAAGTATTAAAGGGGACAAGCGATACAATGTACATTATCACATTACGACATAGCAGTAATTTGTAACTGTGTAAAGGTGTGAAGTATCAACGAAAAGTGCAAAATATGTTGCAGCTTTTACAACTGCCGACCCAAAAAAGTAACTTTTAAAATTATTTATAGGATAGGTAGGTACATTTATTTTATAAGAGTTCTTATTTTTCATAGGAAACTACTTTGGTACGTATGTAGTAGATTTGTCGAAACAGAAGTTATACAAGGAGTGTTCACGAAGATTCGTATTTTTTTATTTTTTATTTCAACAACACACCACGGGGGCTTACAGCCTAAATACTATCGTACCGTGGGTGTCGACAAGGAAGAAAGAGGCAACTTGTTAATTCTGGACTTGAAGGTTTGGAGGTTCGGAGGAGAAGGAAAAACATGTGCCTGCAAGGAATTCCACAACTTGGAAGTCCTCGGGACAAAAGAGCGGGCATAACAAGATGTTCTATGTCTGGTGACCTGGACAGTAAAAGGGTGCATTCGCTCTGTTCCCCTAGTAGATCTGTTGGGGGCAGCAGGTGGAGGAACTATGGAAGAAAGCTCCTCTGAGCAGTGCCCGTGCAGATATCTATAAAAGAGAGAAAGAGAGGTCACCAACGGCACGTCGGTGGGCAAGGGCCAGCCTTTGGGTGAGGGTAAAGTCATCAATGAGACGTATAGCTCTCTTCTGAATAAATTCCAGGATAGCGAGTGTAGAAGCGGCAGCAGCACCCCAGTTGTGGGAGCAGTATTCGAGGTTTGGCCTTATTTGCGAAGTATATAAGGTGTAGAGAATATCTGTTGAAAAGTATTTGCGAGCCAACAAGAGGAAACCTAATTTCTCAGCAGCCGCTTCTGCAATTGATGTGACATGTTGGTGCCAATTGAGATTTCGATCCACAGAAATGCCAACAAGTGAAAATGAGTCATTACTTTGAATAACTTGGTTGTTCATTGTGATGGGTCTAGGCCTATGAGAAAGAAAGCAAGACTGAGATTTGGTGGGGTTGAATTGTACAAGATTTCTACTTCCCCAGTCTAATATTTTTTGGTGATCCACGGAGACAGAACCCTCCATGAGTCTGCGATCCTCATCTAATTGGGCCAAAGAGACAGGCTTCGAATTTTGTATATTTGAGTGGAGGGTGCTGTCCGTGTAACTGTGAACTGGGTTGGATGCGCTAGAGAGGGGATCCCGTCAAGGTCAGAGGCTTTCCTGGTATGAAGAGAAGAAAGCATCTTTCGTACCTTTTTAGTTTTGAAAATGGCATCCGTCATTTTATGCGCGACATTGGGGACTGTCGGTGGTGGAACATTTGGAGGTGGGTTGAGATTAGAATTGCCGGCGAACAACGAGGCAAAAAGTTCAGCCTTGCCCAGGGCGGTAGAAACAATTTCATCCCCTGAGACAAAAGGTGGGAACGTGCTCTTGCACAAATTATTCCCAATAGATTTAGCAAGAGTCCAGAAAGGTTTGCCGCCATTGGTGCTTAATATGACTTTGTTTTTGATGTGGTTATTAAACGAGTTTTTTGCCTCAGAAAGAATGCGGACAGAGCGGTTTCTTGCGTCGTTAAATGCTTGCCGTTTTCCTTGACTGGGATCGTGTAGAAGCGCTTTGTGAGCTTTAACCTTTTCAAGTCTGGCCTTGTCACAAGATTTAGAGAACCATAGCTTTTGAGTGGCTGAAGAGGTTTTCTGTGTATGTGGAATAAATAATTCCATGGCAGCTTGGATAATTTCGGTGACGTTTTGTGAGATATCAAAGGGGCCAGGATGAGAGAAGCAGACAGACGCCCATGGAAATGAGGAAAAGTAATCTCGCATTTCGTCCCAGTTCGCGGAGTTGTAGTGCCAACCGATACGTGGGTGTGATGACTGTGTGACCTCGGGTTGCATTGCGCAGGAAGCGGTGACCATACCATGGTCTGAGCGACCGAGGGGGGCGGTGACTCATACCTTATAGCATTCAGGATTTGTAGTAAGAAGGAGATCCAAGGGATTTGGGCTGTGTGTTGCGATGCGAGGAAAGTAAGTAGGTTGCTGAACCATATTGGCTAAAGAGTTGCTGACTGCAAAGGCCTCCGCTGCTCTCCCTTGTGAATCAGTTTTTTAAGATCCCAGCCATTCCTTATTATGGACATTGAAGTCATCAAGAATAGTGACTTCGGAGGAAGAATATTCAGAAATCAGATGGTGGGGTTTTTCAGAAAGGTAATCAAAGATCTGGACAAAGTTGTTGTCAGAAGATGACCGCTAAATGCAACAGATGAATTTAGTTGCAGCACTGAGAGAGAGTTTTATCCAAAGTATGTCTTTTCTTCCAGCTTCTAAATTAAGGAGTCTGGTGCAGGGTAGATTGCTGCGGGCGTATGCGCACACGTCTCCATGCAATCTAAAGGAAGTAAGGAGCTCATACCCCGGAAAATTAGGGTGATAAGTGGCAGTTTTGGCACTGATTTGGGTTTCGGTGAGGAAGAGGAGTTGAAGCATATTAGCCTGGAGGAAATGGTGGACGGAGTTCAGATTAGAATTTAGGCCACATATATTGGAGAAGGATATGTTAAATCTTGATGCTGGCGCCCCCTGTACACCCCTCTCCCGGATATCCGAATGGAGGGGTATTTTGCCTACGGAATGTTTTGCACAAGGAGGAGCCATCATCATTTTTGCTTATAAGGGAAACCGACACATACACCAAAACCGTAAACGTCCATTGGGACTTCACCGGCCCCTTGATGCATGGGGTGGTACCTCCTCGGGCGTTAATTGTTGAATTAAAATGCCAAATGTGTCTTTGAAATTATGGAAGTGTAAATTTTTTGTAGTTTTAGAGTTTTTTCACTTACCCAATCTGGCTCCACTTCTTCTTTTGACACGTAAACATATTGTCCTAGATCGTATGCACTGCAACAAGAAAAAATGTGGTTTAGGAACAAACAATAAAAAATTTCAGAATGCAGCAAGTTCGTAATAGTAGTGAATTCTCATAAGAATTGTACACTATTATTATACACCATATTACTAAATTAATACTTTAAACTTACAAAAACATTAAAGATCTCTTTTAGAGATCCTAGTACGCGCACATTTCAAGAATTCTTTCGAAAGTACCCTCGATATATCTCTATTATCAAAAAAATATTGTGTTTTAACTCCTTTTAAAAAAATATGACCAAAACTTTACATTCTATGAAGCTAGAAAATTTAATTTTGCCATATCTACATGTAGCGCAAGCATACTTAAAAGAAATGTATTACAAATTTTATTAAAGTTATAAAAGCTTTCCAGAAGAAACGTAATTCATATTTAGAATAGTAAAGTATCTGCCAAATTATAAACGTAGAGGTTATTTTTCCTTATTAATCGCCTGGATAATTTCGTTTTAGTCATCCTAATCAAACCGATTTTTAAATTTCAACCATAACAAGTAGTATGTTGCCTCGCCAGCTCCAAATAACACAATGTGTTAAAAAAATAGTGACTGTATACAACTAACTAACAATTTAGAAAATTGTCAGCCCTGGCCCATTTCTACCCCAATATAGGGACAAAGTATGTAAGACAATTTTCTAAATTGTTAGTTAGTTGTATACAGTCTCTATTTTTTCAACACTTTGTGTTATTTGGAGCTGGCGTGACAACATACTACTTGGTTCCGCAACTAGGTGGCGGCACGTCCACCACTCACTGAGTATTTTAAGACTGGCTATACTATAGCCGTATTACTTTTGGTGCATTTTTGCTACAATTAGTATGCCGTACTGAAGAGCTCTAATAAGAGCGAAACCGGTCTACGGTTCTAATTGTTGCGAGAATGCATTTAGTCTTACATACTTTGTCCCTATATTGGGGTAGAAATGAGCCAGGGCTGACAATTTTCTAAATTGTTAGTTAGTTGTATACAGTCTCTATTTTTTAACACTTTGTGTTATTTGGAGCTGGGTGACAACATACTACTTGGTTCCGCAACTAGGTGGCGGCACGTCCACCACTCACTGAGTGCATTAAGCTCATATATAAATTTTATAGATTGAATACACATCTTTAAGATTATAATTACCTGATGTATGTGACTTATAACCTCCGTATGAGTGGCGTCTTCTAGAGTTTTCCCATTTACTTCTAAAATTTCATCTCCAACTTCTAAATTATCCTTATCAGCTGGGGATCCTAAAACAAACACATATACGTGTAAGTTAGTCTGGTCACTTTTCACAAGAGCCAAATAGAATTTAGTTGCTATTGTAAATACTAGAGTGTTTCATAAATAAGCTTTTCAAGTTTGACACCCAAAAGTTGAATAGTAACAAAACTGTTTTTCTTTGAAAACGGCATGTTGTGATGAATCGTTGTTTCCCAATTAAATATTAGAAAATGGAAACCCCTGATTACATAGCACATTTTAAAAATGAATACATAAAATAAAATTTCGGGACGCAGCAAGTCCGTTTTCGTAGCGAATTTTCATAAGAATTGTACACTATTTTCATACGGCATATTTTTTTTTTTTGTTCCCTCAGGGCTCGTCCGCGGCCTTGCCGCCCCAATAGCACCGCAACCCTTGGTTGATTGTGCATACCCCTAGTCTTACTCCACCCATTCCAAAATCACTGTGCCTTGAACTAGTCTGCACAGCGATTGGTAGGGTGAAGTTTTATATTGCTCTGTCTCCGGTCTAGAGTGACCGTAGATCAGTTGTCTTTTCCGGTCCAGAGCTATACACTCGCACAAGATGTGCTGGGCTGATTCCTCCCCCTCGCCGCAGAGTCTGCATGCGAGGTCCCCTTCGAACCGCCCCATTTTATGTAGGTGTTTCTTGACGGCCATGTGTCCCGTCAAGAGACCTGTTGTGTTTCTGAGCTGTCCTCTGCTAAGGTTTAGCAGCTCCACAGCTCTCTTTGAACTGGGTCCGTCAATTATTGACTTCCCATGTCTGAGCCCTGGACAGTCCGCCCAGTACACCTTGTGTTGGTTTCTGACCCAGGACTTAATGGCTCCCCTGGCAGTGCTCTTTGACACGCCCAGAGCCGGTTCTGGTCCCATAAATGGTTCTGCTGACCCCCTCTTTGCGAGACTGTCAGCTTCTTCATTGCCTTTGACCCCCGAGTGACCCGGCACCCAGATGAGGGTCACCTCATTCTGCCCAGCCAGGTCGCTCGTCTCGTCTCGGCACTCACTCACCAGCCAGGAATTTACCCGTGGGCTACTTAGTGCCTTAAGGGCTGCCTGGCTGTCTGTGGCTATGAGGATCCGCTTGTTGGTGTAGCCCCTCCTCTTGTTCTCCCGCACACAGTGCAGGATGGCGTACATCTCGGCCTGAAACACCGTTGCATGGGCTCCGAGGGAAATACTGTGACTTACCCTCGGTCCTTCCGAGTAAACACCTGCCCCCGTCCCACGCTCCCCGCCAGATCCGTCCGTGAACCAGACGAGCGCGTCCCGTGGTATGCCCGGTGTCTCCTCCCGCCATGCCCCGCGATCAGGGATTTCCACTGTGAAGTTGTTTTCCCTGCACATTCGCGGGCTCGCGAAGTCTGACCTCATTTCAAGCATGGGTTCCTTCACGATCTCCTGAATTTTGCAGTGGCCCCTGAAGCCTGGGTTGAATACGGCATATTACTAAAATTAATACTTTAAGCTTACACAGACCTTGAAGATCGATTTTAGAGGTCCTAATACGCGAACATTTGAAGAATCCTTCTCGATATCTCTCTATTATCAAACCTATCAATTATCTCTATATCTCCTATTATCAAAAAAATCTTGCAGTCTAGTTCCTTTTAAGAAAAATGCCCAAAACTCAATTTGTACTGAAGCTATAAAATTAAAATTAGGTATATCTAGGTAGTGTAACTCTCCTTAAAAGAAACTCATATTACAATTTGCATTAAAGTTTTGCAAAAGAAAACTTAATAATATTTATAACAGTCTGCACGCAGCAAGTGCGTTATGGTAGCGAATTTTCTTTAAAATGTTTTTAATAGCAAATGTCTTTCTTTGATGAAAGCAGGTATCAAACTTGGTTGCCTATATAGTAGAAACATTGTACCATATTTCACCGAAATAATTTTATTGTTTGAAAATATATAAACATTTTTCACAAGTCTGGATGCAGCAAGTGTGTTATGGAAGTGAATTTCCATAAAAATGTTTTTAATAGCAAATGCGAGCAGGCATCAATCTGATTACCGGTATAGCCTATGTAGTAGAAACAATGTACTATATTTTAACAAAATTACTTATGGTTTGAAAGTATACAAAAATTTTCCGAAAATAAACCTAAATGTTTGTTTCCTAACTAACAAAGTTTAATTAATAGCAAATTGAGTTATTGAAATTTGAAGGATTTAATGAAAATTCAGTAAATTTGCAGATTAGCTCCCGAACGCTTTTAAAAAAATTGTTTTCAGAAACATTACTAGAACCCCACCTGGATGCACAAACCACAAGAAAAATTTCTTGTTCACACCCCCCCAAGGAACTTACGCGACTGGGAGTGAATAGGGGTGCTGGGCGGGGTAGGTAGTAAAAAGGAAATATGTGCAGAAAATGCGAAGAAAACTGCTTGAAAGCTGTCTATTTGGAGCTATATCCCCATTAAACCCTGCTAACCCCGCACAGCACCCCTATTTGCCCCAGGTTACGTATCTTCCTTGGGGGGTATGAACAAGAAATTTTTCTTGTGGTTTATGCAAAGAGGGTGGTTGTATGCACACGAGGGGGGGGGGGAAGGAAAGTGCCTACGAAGAAGCAGCCCCCCGGTTCGACTTGTGGCAGGGGTGGGTTGGGATTGGCTGCTTCGTAGTGGGGATTTTCCTTCCCCCGTCGCGTGCATGCAACCACCCTCGTTGCATAAACTACAAGAAAAATGTATTGTTCATACCCGCCAATTAAATTACGGCACCTGGGGGAATAGGGGTGCTGTGCGGGGTAAGCAGGGTTCACGGGGAATATGGCTTTAAGATGTGAAAAATACAGCTTTCAAGCCCGATTTATTCGCATTTTATGCTCATATTTACTACCTACCCCGCCCAGCACCCCTACTCACTCTTGGTCCCGTAACTTCCTTGGGGGGTGTCAACAACAAATTTTTACTGGGGTTTGTGGATCCAGGGGGGGCCTAGGCAGGTTTCTGAAAACATATTTTAGAAAAGCGGTCGGGAGCTAATCTGCAAATTTACCGAAAATTCGCTGCCAAAACGCACTTACTGCGTCCAGGTTTTTTTCTTACAAGAGCATCATATTTCGATAAAAAATGCAAAAATGCATTAACGAATTTGTTCTACGAAAATTAGCTAAAAAATTATAGACCGCTAAACCATAAACTTCACTAAACTTACAACAAAAGCATCAACTTAACTAAACTGACAGCCAAAGCATCAGAGAAAGGGTCTATTTCAAATGAATTTTCTGTAAATATTTTAGTAAAATAAAGGGCAATGACGGCTGAATCTGAAGCTTAAGGATTCGCAGAACACTCTTCTTGCAACATTTTCTTTCACAATCCCTATTTGTTTCACGTTCTTTGCCTAAACATTGCCAATTTTGACGTTTAAAATTGCGAGTTTGACGTTTGTAGGAAAACTTTAAAATTTGTTTCTTTAACTGCCCATAACATATTTGTCTTTAAAGCTAGAGACCTAAATTTTTGGTACAGAGTTTACTCTTTATAATACAAACACGCGTAACAAATTCGGTTGCCCTTACTTTGTTATATCCGGAGATATGATTTTTTTTTTAGAAAGGAGACACAAAATTTTCCGGGAAAACCTGGTCCGATTTTCCTGGCTAACGAACTTATCCAAGCCACTTGCAAAAGGAAGGTACTCACCAAATTTGATCAAGATTGGTCCATTATTTTTTGAGTTATCGGTCGGATATATATATATATATATATATATATATATATATATATAATATATATATATATATATATATATATATATATATATATATATATAACACAGATCTCCTCATTAGCGAATTTTACAAATTAAAAAACGTAGCAGTTATTTTCCTTATTAATCGCCTCGATGATTTCGTTTGTCAACGTAATCAAACCGGTTTTTCCAAAAACTCAAAGAGTTTTAAAAATAAATTCTCTATTAGTGAATTTTTCTAATAAGATTTCAATATCAACAATAACAAAATCTCTGCTGAAAATTATAATTTTAGACTTAAAGGTGACATAGTTATCCAGGCATTTTAAACAAAAAAGAGATATTGTTCCAAACGCATGAAATTTGTACACTATTGCATCGACCGAGAACCGACCATGGTGCGCCAAAAGTAAAGTAGCTGCCAAATTCAAAAACGTAGCAGTTATTTTCCTTATTAATCGTCTCGATGATTTCGTTTGTCAACCTAATCGAACCGGTTTTCCCAAAAACTCAAAAAGTTTTAAAAAATAAATTCTCTATAAGTGAATTTTTCTAATAATATTTCAATATTAACAATAACAAAATCTCTGCTGAAATTTATAATTTTAGACTCAAAGGTGACATAGTTATCCAGGCATTTTAAACAAAAAGAGATCTTGTTCCAAACGCATGAAATCTGTGCACTATTGTTTCTACCAGATATTAAAGTGAACCAAAACAAAATGTTACATGCATCGAACGAGAACCGACCATGGTGCGGTCTGCCCACGAGGCGGCCATTTGATCACTGAACACTAACGTGCTAACAGAAAGTTTGTCTACCTGATACTTGACGCGGACTTAGTGCCCCGAGACAATTTATATTATATTAAAAGTAAACAAAATAACTAATTACAGAATTAATTGAATTGTGACTTGAGACACATTCAACGACTGTTTGTATATTAGGCGACGTCTTATGTTTACGTTTAAATATAAAATAACAAACTGTTTTAAAATAATTTCTATAGGGACGCGAGTCGATTTTGTGAACATTTGCACTATATTATGCTGCATTTTCAGTCTAAAACTTTAATTGGGGCCGTTCATCAAGTTACTAATATAGTGTATTTTAAAAATTTATTGAATACCCCAGTTAAAAAACAATCACTTGGCAAAATTATAATTTCATGTCATTTGTCATTTGGGATTTTTGTGGCCGAGATTTCTGCATTTATAGTTCGCGTAGTATGTTTAATGCGTGTTATTTGTATTGTTGATGTATGATTTATGCTTGTTGTATGAATCAATCTATGCATGGGGGTTAACTATTCTGTCTGTCCGGCATTGTACTTTAACCACTTATGTTTTTTCAATGCATGTCTTTCAGGTTTTATTTTTAACTTGGAAAAAGTCCAAACTTTGTGAATCAAATAACTTACAATTTACAACGGGTGTTTATTTACACCAGTTTTGGCTACATGTACAGTCTCCTTCCAGTCACTTGAATACTTTCAAAAATATCGTGCATTCAAAACTATTTTTGTATATTTTTGGCCGAAAAACTATCCGTTATATCTGATTTACGAACTTGTTCGCGGACTTAACACAATGAAGATATGTACAAAGTTTAGTTAGTTCAGACCACGGCATGGTCACTGCTTCCTGCGCAATGCAACCCGAGGTCACACAGTCATCACACCCACTTATCGTTTGGCACTACAACTCCGCAAACTGGGACGAAATGCGGGATTACTTTTCCTCATTTCTATGGGCGTCTGTCTGCTTCTCTCATCCTGACCCCTCTGATATCTCACAAAACGTCACCGAAATTATCCAAGCTGGCATGGAATTATTTATTCCACGTACACAGAAAACTTCTTCAGCCACTCAAACGCCCTGGTTCTCTAAATCCTGTGACGAGGCCAGACTTGAAAAGGTCAAAGCTCACAAAACGCTTCTACACAATCCTAGTCAAGAATGCCGTCAAGCATTTAACGACGCAAGAAACCGATATGTCCGCATTTTTTCTGAGGCAAAAAACTCGTTTAATAATCACATCAGAAACAAAGTCCTCTCAAGCTGCAAGAGCACGTTCCCACCTCTTGTTTCAGGGGATGAAATTATTTCCACCGCTCTGGGCAAGGCTTAACTTTTTGCCTCGTTGTTCGCCGGCAATTCTACTCTCAACTCACCTCCAAATGTTCAACCACCCACAGTCCCCAATGACGCCCATAAAATGTCGGATATCATTTTCACGAAAGATGCTCTCTTCACTTAATACCAGGATAGCCTCTGGCCTTGACCAGATCGCAGCAATTGTTCTCAAAAAATGCACACCAGAACTTGCTGTCCTGACTCGTCTGTTTCAGAGATCTCACAATAGAGGCATATCCTAGTACCTGGAAAACTGCTCGAGTACAACCCGTCCCCAAGAAAGGATCCAATGCGCTTCCTAGCAACTACATGCCTAGTTCTCTCCTTTCAGTCGTCTTTAAAGTGATGGAGAAGTATATAAACACCGAATTACTAAAATTTCTTGAAAAACACAGTCTAATCCATGACAGGCAGTGTGGATTCCATCAGCGCATATCAACTGCCGACCTTCTTTACTTTGTCACCCATTTTTGGAACAACTCTATGGAACTACACGGCGAATCCCAGATTGTCGCTCTAGACATATGCAAAGCATTCTACCAGGTCTGGCATGCAGCGTTGCTTAATAAACTTCCGGCCTATGGCCTATCACCAAAACTCTGTACCTGGATAGCAAATTTCGTCTCCTACCGGAGTGTTTCTGTTGTCGTGGATGGCTATTCCTCTAAACTGTATCCAATTATTGCAGGAGTTTCTCAAGGTTCAGCTTTAGCCCCTACTTTGCTTCTTCTCCACATCAATGAACTCCTCTCTAGCACATCCAACCCAGTTCACAGTTATGCGGACGACATCACCCTCCACTCAAATATACAATATTCTAAGCCTGTTTCTTTAGCCCAGTTAGATGAGGATCGCAGACTCTTGAAGGGTTCTGTCTCCGTGGATCTACAAAAAATATTGGACTGTGGAAGTAGAAATCTTGTACAATTCAACCCCACCAAATCATAGTCCTGCTTTCTTTCTCATTAGAGATACACCAGCCCTAGACCCAACACAATGAACAACCAAGTTATTAAAAATAATGCGTCCTTTTCACTTGTTGGCATTTCTGTGGATCGAAATCTCAATTGGCACCAACATGTCACATCAATTGCAGAAGCGGCTGCTAAGAAATTAGGTTTCCTCTTCCGGGCTCGCAAATACTTTTCACCAGCTAATCTCTATATCTTATATACGTCACAGATAAGACCAAACTTCTAATACTGCTCCCACATCTGGGGTGCCGCTGCCGCTTCTACACTCGCTATCCTGGACCTTATTCAGAAGAGAGCTATACGTCTCATCGGTGACCCTACCCTCACCCAAAGGCTGCCATACCTTGGCCCACCAACGTATCGTTGGTGACCTCTCTCTCTCTCTCTCTCTGTCTCTCTCTTTCTCTCTTTTATAGATATCTGCACGGGCACTGCTCAGAGGAGATTCCTTCCATAGTTCCTCCACCTGTTGCCCCCAACAGATCTACCAGGGGAACAGAGCGAATGCACCCTTTTACTGCCCAGGTCACCAGACATAGAACATCTTGTTATGCCCGCTCTTTTGTCCCGAGGACTTCCAAGTTGTGGAATTCCTTGCCGGCACATGTTTTTCCTTCTCCTCCGAACCTCCAAACCTTCAAGTCCAGAATTAACAAGTTGCCTCTTTCCTCCTTGTCGACACCCACAGTACGATAGTATTTACGCTGTAAGCCCTCGTGGTGTGTTGTTGAAATATTTAAAAAAAAAAAACTAACAAAATGAAGGTTATATGGAGCATTGGCGGTTACCGCTTTGGACATAAAAATTGTATTATTAAAGCGATTCGTTTTTGTTTACCTTTTTTATTGTGTAAAAAATATGGAATAAGTTAATACGTCCCCTACTTTCTCATAACGTTGTATAATTAGTAATAAATAAGTTTCTTAAACAGTAAACTTACCATAAAGCTTTATCTTTTTGTCCTTGGTTTCGACCAGAATTATTACATAGCCTCCCAAATCAACCATGATTTAGGTGGCGGTCCTTCTAGAACAAAAGGAAATAATATAAATAATAATTTGCACAAATCATATAATATTTTATCAAATCAAGCAGAAATGTTTACTGTGTTGAGACAGCAATTGTAATAACTTATTATTTAAAGTATAGCGCCAGAATTACGTATATTTGCGAGTATAACTGCCAGATGGTAGCACAAGTAAGATGCTTGCCTTTCTTTCAAGCCTAATTTCGCAATTTGCACGTTTCGTGTGTTATATGTGACACTGTGTAAATTACTAACTTTTCACGTTCACCTGTGCAATTGCCAAGGTAAGCATTTTTAGTTTCAGCAACATGTAATTTCGTTCAGTAGTTGTTTTCAAACAGTTATTATTTATTTCCTATGCCAGCATAACTTACAAATGTAGGTAGCAATAGAAGCCCTTTGATGAAAAACATGTTCACGCACCTTGGGACACAATAAAAATGTGTACCATAAAACGAGTAAGAACAATGTGGAAAAAGTAAAACCACATTCCAAAGATAGATATTGTAGCTGCAACAGAAAAAGTTTTATGCAAAGAAACAAGCTGCAACACAATTTAATTTGTTTAAGTTAGAAGTCCTACGGTATATACCTGAGAAAAAAGATCAGGAGAGTAGTAGGCCCTTTGTATATTTTGCTTCGAATGTGTAAAGTAAATATTCACTAAGCCACATTCACTAAGCCACACCTTGTTTAATTTACTTTGTTTCGTATTTGTAGCAATGAATTGTATTTGTAGAAATGGTCTATCGATGTTGAGACGAGGAAGTTGGCATATATTATGCGATCCTCATTAACGTCAGCTACACCCAGATGAAATCCTTTTACAATAGATAATGCAGAATGCTTAACTTCAGGGAGATCAATTCAATTCAACCTACATACGATCGATGTAAACGCTCCTTCTACGTCAGTGTTTGTAAGCCCCCAGCATATAAGACCTTTCCCAAAAATTAGATGCCAGAAAGAATTTTAAAGGTACCGTAAGAAAACCAGGGAGGTGCAAAATACTAACTGACACTCCGAAAAATCTTAAATTGAGATAGAACTTAGAAGGCAGGAAACATTGGTATAAGGAAAAAATAAAGGGCGAAAAGATAAGTAGTGAACAGTAGTGGAATATGAACCAAATGTTGAGCCAGATGGCAGCTTACAGGATGTTGAGTTCGGTATTGCAGAAGAATAAAATTATAAGCGATGAAACTTTGTTTGGATTACCAAGCTCAGAAGTATTCATAAAGTAGCCAAAACCCGCTACAACTGGTGGACCGACAGAAAGTCGCCTAGAGATTTTTAGCGAATTAAAAAAAAATTCGCTAATGGGCAGGTCTGTGTTTATATATATATATATATATATATATATATATATATATATATATATATATATATATATATATATATATATATATATATATATATATATATATATATATATATATATCTGACCGATAACTCAAAAAATAATGGACCAATCTTGATCAAATTTGGTGAGTACCTTCCTTTTGCAAGTGACTTGGTTAAGTTCGTTATCCAGGAAAATCCGACCAGGTTTTCCCGGAAATGAGTGTTTTCTTTCTATAAAGATTCATATCTCCGGAAATAACAAAGTAAGGGCAAAATTTGGTACGAACGTTTGTAGTAGAAAGAGTGAACTCTGTACCACAATTTAGGTCTCTAGCTTTAAATACAAAGAAGTTATGTGCAGTTAAAGAAACAAATTTTGGAGTTTTCCTCAAAACGTCAAACTCGCAATTTTAAACGTCAAAATTGGCAATGTTAGGCAAAGAACGTGAAACAAATACGGATTGTGAAAAGAAAATGTTGCAAGAAGAGTGTTATGCAAACTCTTAAGTTTCAGATTCAACCGTCATTGCCCTTCATTTTACTAAAATATTTACAGAAAATTCATTTCAAATAGACCCTTTCTCTGATGCTTTGGCTGTCGATATTTTTAATTTCATGTCTGTCATTTTCCATAATTGCGGCCGAGATTTCACGATTGTTGGTTCGTGTAGTATGTTTACTCCCTGGTATATATTTAATATGATTACCGTTGGTGTATGGTTTATACCTGTTGTATGAATTAATCTACGCGTGGCAGATAACTACTATGCACTTGTATCTACAATCACAAAAAAAGTTTACAATTTACATAGGAAAAAAATTCGGGACGCAGCAGGTGCGTTATGGTAGTGAATTTTCATAAAAATGTTTTTAATAGCAAATAACTTTTTTGTCTTTTGACCTACAGAGCTAAATTTTGGTAGGTAGCTCACCTATAGTGATATAAACCAGCGTACTAAATTTGGTTTCCCTTACTTTGTTAATTTTGGAGATATAATTTTTTTTTGAAAACAAACACAAATTTTTCCGGGAAAACCTGGGCCGATTTTCCTGGCTAACGAACTTATCCAAGCCATTTGCAAAAGAGAGGTATTCACCAAATTTAATCAAAATCGGCCTATTATTTTTTGAGTTATCGGTGTAATACATATATATATATATATATATATATATATATATATATATATATATATATATATATATATATATATAAATATAAATATATATATATATATATATATATATATATATATATATATATATATATATATATATATAAAAATTGATATAAAAATTGAAACTGACCCCGGATATGTGTTCTGGGGGGCCTAATTAGCGCTCATTTGAAGAAATTTTTTCAAAATTCAAAAGTCGGGATCTCCTCATTAATGAATTTTTTTTAAGAAAATTCACTAATATAAACCTTTATATTTTTCCTATGTAAATTGTAAACCTTTTTCTTTCCATGTTGTATCCTTGAGAATGGAAGAAACTTTTCCGAAAGGTCGGCATTTAATAAAGAGTTTTTATTTTGCAACTGACGGCTTTCCCACATTTTTTTAAGTATATATATATATATATATATATATATATATATATATATATATATATATATATATATATATATATATATATTATATTATTATTGTTATATTGGCTTTGAATTTATTTTATTAATTTATTTTATATTATATTTACTGATATTAGGTATTAGTTTTTATTTTATTTATATGAAAAGTGATATTTAAAAATGATAATGATATTTTACACCTTGTATTATTTTTTTACACCATGTATTATGGGTGACTCTGTATATTATTTGTGTGTGAAACTTTATCTGAATAAAAATGTTTTGTGACTCTTGTGATTTAAGCTATCTCAGGGTTATTTGGGTTGCCTATCCTTCTATTATATATACATATATGTATGTCAAATAAATTATATTCAACTATTTTATTTACTTACTTATCTCAGTAGTCGGTTCTGCTAAAATAGGAAGAAAGTAGCCTGCAAATATTTATAGTAGCCTTATTATCTTATTATGGGTTTTCAAAGAATTACGTTTCAAAATTCTTAAACAAATTTTATTGGCACAATTTAAAATCTAAACTCTAAACTTTAAACGGATCCGTTGTTCTAATTATCAAACTAATATCAATTTACAATGATTAAATTTAGTATCCGAATTTACGGCTTTCATTCAATTGTTCTTATTAATAAATATGGATCCTTGACCTGCACTCCCTCTGTATTCTCAATGTTGAACTATGGTTAAATTATCCCATAAGATTTCTACTTTATGCGTTTAAATCTTAATTTCCCATAAACATATTTGCATAAAATGATATTTGACAGAATGGGCTGTCTTTTTATTGAAATATTTGTCTGGTTGAGCTGCTATACATTAAATAAAATAAATCTCTAACCTTGGCTTCCTCGCTAATGGTATTGGGTATCCTCAAATGTACGTATTATTGATATATTTACTGCTTATCTCGTACTTCCTTACGTTAAAAACTTGATGTAACGTCTCTTCTTTGTTTTAGCGGCAAATTGAATTTCCCTTGGACAATTTATACTTTAAAATATTTATATTTAAAATGGGAAGCAAGAATGACGCGCTCTCGCATCTAAATTTCATCAACAACCAACCATAATTCATAACAAAAGCGGAAATGTTGCCCAAATTCATCTAACATTTGGTGTTTCCTGTCTGATCATAGCATTCTCTCTTCCAATTCATTAATTAATGTTTTGACAGATATTCTCCTTGGAACCATCGAGTAAGTATAAAATATTCTATTCTTAAAATTGACATCTGATCTAACCTTACTTTTTTAATCTAATTATAATCAATAATAAATGTATAAATTCATTAAGTTCATGCTGTAATCTTGATTTAAAAGTTCCAGAACACTTAACACTGTTTTTAGTAACTTCCAGTTCATTGTTTTTACAAACACAGACACATATATGGGTACATTTCAGTTCATTGTTCACATAAAAATAAACTAAATTTACATATTGAAAACATCATACAGGGGTTTGTTTTGTTCATTACCTTCAGGTAATTGATTTAGAACATAATTCTTTGGTATGTATTTCATGCTTAATATTTCAATCTATCTACATATAGATTTCTGGCTCTTTTGATTTCACTTTAACTGAGATATTTTCCAAATTGCTAGTTAAACTTTTTTAAGACTCATTTAATTATCATTCCAACAAATTATGGCTATATATATCTTTCATTGCTTCTCCAAATAACACTGACTAACAATAATAGTGAATGTGCTTGTGTTTTAATGTTATTATTTTGTTTTCTGTTTTAGTGTACAGTAAAATATGTCGAACAATGTGGATATGTATACAATATACAGATAACCCATATGCATTACGTGTAAACCGTAAGTATTTTACTTATTACTGACCAGTGGTACTACTACTACCCCCCATTACTAATCTGATCACCCAATTTTTTAATCAATAATCAGAATTTAACATTATCATAGTAGTTTCCGTAAGGGTTTTCATTTTTGTTTTTATAACTTTTATATGGCCTTAGCAATTCTCAGCACAACATATATATATATATATATATATATATATATATATATATATATATATATATATATATATATATATATATATATATATATATATATATTGTGAGGAAATTTAGATAAACTATCATTCCTGTTTAGCTATTTGTTGTTTTTATGTTACCAGGATACATTATACATACTAACAGGCTTCTTAAAAGTCGTTATATCTTCCTGGTTTTCCATTTTATGGAAAATACATATAAAAATTATTTGTTGCAAGTCAAACCGCCATTCAAAATATACAGGGTGTTATATTTACGGAACTTATATGTTTGTAAATAACTTAAAAACGCAAGGTCCAATTGTTTTTTCTATTTGCATCACAGTTATCAGTGAAAAAAATGACACAAGTGTCCTAATTTAACCGATTTTGTAGCTCCAATAATAACAACATTAGTCATACTTAATTTAGAAAGTGTCAAGCAAAATGTCGAAATCTTTTGTAGAAACTGAAAGACA
Organism: Tillus elongatus; assembly: GCA_964006375.1. Classification (NCBI taxonomy): domain Eukaryota; kingdom Metazoa; phylum Arthropoda; class Insecta; order Coleoptera; family Cleridae; genus Tillus; species Tillus elongatus. The sequence continues at coordinate 129,479,288 of OZ023267.1, forward strand.
TTATTTTGTTAATGAACAATGATTAGAACCTGTGATGAGCAGTGATAAGTACAATTCACCAGAATACAGCCAACTAATACCAAAATGGTTAAACAAATAAATATAGTTAAACGACTGCGAGAGAAATAATGTTTTTATGTTAAAGCAAACAAAGGTATTAAGGTTGTGATTTTAGACAAAACCGATTATAAATATAGAGTATATAACGCAATATAAATAGAACCGTATGAAAAACAAAATAGAAGCCCTCTCCGAAAAATGATTTATGAAGTTAAAAACAATTTAAAGAGATGTCGTAACCTTCTTACAAAGGACTTGGGGAAAAAGTTACAAGTTTCAGATCCAGAAAACCCTGAAAGTCGGTAAGACCTATTGTTTCAGGTATAAATACCCCGACATACAATGTAGCAAAATAGTTACCAAAGGAATTTAAAGGCTTGCCTATTAAACAAAAAAGTTTTTCAGTTTCAAATTAACTTGAATTTATTAATTAAGTTAAAAATATGAAATTGGTCGAGGGTCAGGTTTTCATATCATTTGATGTGTTCATTGTTTCCCAGTGTCTCCATAAAAGAAACGCTGACGCATTTAGACCATTTGTTGCAAAGATAATATAAATTTAACAAGTCTTTGCACAAATCAGAATATTTTACAATTTAATAATGAATGAAAGATCAACTCTCAGTTGAAGTTTGGTTGCCACTTTTTGGCTCTATCTAAATCATAAAATTTAATGTAATAATGGAGCGAAGAAAAAATAATTATGGGTCAGAAGCTCGAATGGTATTGTCAAGATTACTTTAAAATAAAAGTATTAACAAATACATTAAGATAGAAAATAAATTGAGAAAATTATGGTGTGAAATATATTTTGGAATATTCTTATTAAATTTTGCCATTGAATACTATACAAGTCCTAGGACTTTCTTGTACTGACATATGTATAATTTTCAGCAAATAAATAATAATAATAGTAAATTATTTTTCCAAACTCATGGCACAGCAATGGGCAACCCCCTTTCCCCTTTCATTGCAGACCTTTTCGTGAGTAGATTTGAAACAGACCTAGCAACTGAAAATGACTATTTTCCTAGAGTATGTTTTCGTTATGTGGACGAGGTTTTCGCAGTATTTAACACAAATGTATGCAAAGTAGATGATTATTACCAGATATTAAAGAGTAAATTTGACTCCATTAAATTCACCCTTGAAATGGAAATTAATAAAAAATTACCTTTGCTTGATCAAAAATAGAGACACTTTAGAATATGACATCCACAGAAATGAAACCACTACTGTAAGTTACATTTCGATTGACTCACATCATAGTTTTCCACAATAAACAGCTAGTTTGAATTTTCTGATTCATAGATTAATACAGTTTCCCTTAAATAAAGAAAGAAGCAACAGAAAACTTAAATATATTAAAAATGTAGCTTAGTATAATGGTTACTCTGTCTGCTTAGTGGAAAACTTAGTCAATAAACATATAACAAAGACAATGTTAGCAAAATATACAACTTTCAGAAAAGAGGAAACAGACAACACACGTCGTGTGTGTTTATCATTTGAACCGAAACTCACGTGAGGTTTTCTGGCATTTTTAAGAAATCCAATTTACAACTAACATTTTCTACAAAAAAATACGTTAAAGAATTTGCTAGGTAACCCAAAGGATAAATATAAAACCACATAAATGTATAAGAATCTCGGTCGTTCAGGTGTAAGAACGTGTGCCTCTGGAACCGAAGGGTACTGGGTTCGACCCCAGGTTACTCTTTCACTTTTTCACAAAATGTAACATTAATATCAACCGAGGTTCTGGCATTGTAGTTGGGCAAGTTGAATGTCTGCACGTTCCGCCCTTCGGAGGGGGCGTAAAGCCGTCGGTCCCGTGTCCATGCGATGTTGGGCACCTTAAAAATCCCTACCCACCTTACAGAAAGACAGGGGTTCGGCAAAATTTCCAGGATAGTAAGGTGAAACTGCTCCCTGGCGTCGGTGATTAGCCATAGTCGCGGAAATAGGCCGACGTTAAAGAAACAAAACACACACACATATAAATGTATGAAAAATAACGGAGACTACTTTGTGAAGAAGCTGAAGAAATATTGGTGAAGAAAATAGTGGCTTTTATGACGCTCGAGCTACAAGATTAGAAGCAGCAGTTCAAGGATATTCAGACATTTGTTTGGCAGTCTAATTTTTGAAATTGGATCTTTTTCTATCACAAGCTGAAATTTTGGAGTAAGATGCATTGTAAAATTTTATGACTAATATATTATTAATCTGATTATTTTTATTATTAATAATAATAATAATTTGATACAGTCTGTACAATGTGTCCCAACCTAGATGGGAATGTATCTCCGTTACTATTAGAGATAGGGAGACGGTTAAATTAGCAATTTTTTGTAGCATATCATGCTTGTTCCAAATATTGCTTGTATTTTGTCCTGCCTCTTTTCGTTTTCGAGTTATTTGGAAAAAAACAAAATTTGTCGATTTCTTTTTTTCTTCAGTACCTAAGTAGGCGTTTAGAATCTTTTGACATGTTGGGGTGTTATATTCGTTCTAACCGAAATACTCAGGCAGCTGCAAATTCATATCAAAATAACTACCCAGAAAGACGACAACCAAACACCAAAAATGTTCGCAGGATAGTGACTAATCTATTAAACGACGGTAGCTTCCACCCAAAGAAACTACCAATGCCTAGAAATGAAGAATGAAATAATGACGTCTTACAGGTTTTAAACGAAAACCCTCCACAATCTGTTCGGTTTTATGGTGAATAAATTGACGTTCCAAAAAGTACGGTACACCGTGCATTAAAGCAATGTCATTAGTATCCATACCAACCTACTATCATACAAGGCTTAAATGTTGACGATTACCCTAAGCGACTTCAATTCTGCAGATGGTATCATGGACAATGTCAGCAAGGTGAAATTTTCATTTTAAAATAATATGGACTGATGAATCCAGATTTACAAATTGTGGTGTGTATAATCGCCATAATAGGCATTATTGGGCAATTGAAAATCCCCATCTAAAGGAAGAAAGACGATTGCAAGGTAGATTTGGTATTAATGTTTGGTGCTGCTTATTAGGTATAAAACTGTTATTTTTATTTGTAGTTTAGACAGTTAATTTAAAAAAAAATCAGATAACTTCATTGTTGGTCCGTTCTTTTTTGAAAATAATTTAACTGGGGAAAGGTATCTTAATCTATTGAGAAATGATATCTTACCAACAATTAGAAGAGTTCATGATAATTTAGACGAGATTTGGTACCAACAAGACGGTTGTCCAGCTCACAATGCTAGGATCGTCAAATAATTTTTGTACCAAAATTTTAATAATCGTGTCATTTGTAACAATGGGCCGGTTCATTGGTGTGCTCGAAGTCCTGCTATAACACCCATGTATTTTTATTTTTGGGGTACTCTGAAGAATGATGTGTATAAATTCGATCCACCACAAAATATCAATGAATTACGAAACAGAATCACGGAAGCTATAAATTATATTAACCAAAGCACCCTCATCAAAGTTTGCAGGCATGTTTCAAAAAGGTGTATAAAGTACATTGAATAAAACGGTGGCCATATTGAACAATTTTCTATTTAGTGTATTTATTTAGTGTTTCTATTTTATTATTTGTTGAGTTTCGTTTCTAATTGTGTTGTTTTGTGGGGTTTAAGTTTCTATTTCTTATTGCCGAGTTTCGTTATTAAACTGTTTGACATAATATTACCTAGCATTATTACCTAATTAAGTATTGTAAATTCCATCACAATATTTTTTATCGTGAATCATTACGAAAAATTATGTTAAAAGTAGAAGTCTATTGTTAGACTCCATGGCCTACTGCTTTTTGAACACTTTTTTTTTGTCATTTGTTTTCTGGTATTGGATTTCATAGGCTACTATTCTCAAAAAGGTCTTTCTCAAAACTGTCAGTGCAATTACAAGATTTCTCTAGCACGTTGTACATCATTGGAAAGCTCTTTTCGCAGGCTATCACATGAGCAAAAAATCCAATATGGCTGCCATAATAAAAACCAACGTTGATGCATATAGCTCAAAAACAAATGACAATCCAAAGTTGAGAATAGCACAAAAATATTACTCTCTAAAAGTGTCCTGATAATGTGCAAGTCATCATTGGAAAGCTCTTTTCACAGGCTATCACAAGAACAAAAATCCAATATGGCTGCGATAATAAAAACAAACGTTGACACATGTAGCTGAAAAACAAATGACAATCCAAAGTTGAGAATAGCACAAAAAGATTACTCTGTATAAAGTGTCCTAATAATGTGAAAGTCTTAGACATGTCAGATCAACGCCTACTTAGATATCGAAGAAAAAATAAATCGACAAATTTTGGTTTTTTTAAACTAACTCGAAAACGAAAAAAGGCAGTGCAAAGTACAAGTCATATTTGGAACGAGCATGCTATTTGCTAATTTAACCATTCCCCTATATATAATAATAACGGAGATAGCAATCCATTTCCATCCAATTTGGACACACTGTATGTTGCTTGAACTCAAAATTCTCAAGATGATTTCCATTTTTAAAATCAAAATACCACAATCATGTCGTAATGATAGTTTTGATATCCGGTTTATAACAAACGAAATATCATCTCCAGGCCTGGACGGGAAAATAATGGAGCTAAGAACGATCGGTAATTTCCACCTCAAAATAATTTAATTATTTATTCCTACTTAGGCAATCTTATTGATTATGTTTCGTAATTCTCTTCTATAGAAACAACCAATTAGTATCGTCCATTTATAATTAACAAAACAGTTTCACTTTAAATGAATGAAAAGACACGTTATTTGTAAGATATCCACGATTTTCTCTAACTAGGTTAAACGTCGAGTTTAAGAAATAGGACACACACAGGCACAATCAGGCAGGCCTAGAAAATTTGACAGTTACAACCTGACCCTTTCAAATATGTTGAAATTCTCGCAGGAAACACGTTAATTTATATTAAAATGCTTTATTGCGATTGGTTTAATAGTTTCAGATGTAGTTTGAATGATTTTAAAACGTTTTCAAGGTGTAAACAGCAAAATAAACTGTCAAAAGGTTGGTTTTCAAGAGACAACATACACGACATCAAATACTTACTGGTATTGAACGAATTCAATATAAAATAGTCAGGAGACGATATTCTCCATTATATCACAATGTTGTTTAAAGCAGTTTAGTCATCAATTCAACTCGTGTTATTATTTAAGATACGTCTTAATCTTGTGCGTAATATACTTATAGTTAATACGTGGTTTTGTATTTGTGATTGAAGTGTCGGCGAAAACAGAAATTCCGTAAAGTGAACAACAAACTCAGGTACAAAAGTGCGTGTCTCTGTCTCTGATGGGCCTCTTCAGAGTGTTTAATAAATAGTCCAAATGTACGGAGAACTTCCACCATTTGAAACGCTTTTTCTGTCCCATGTTTAGGTCCTATCACAAGACGACGTTGCCTCGGATACATGCGGACATCTGGACATGTCGCTAATGGGGGATGCTGGTGGCGGATGGACGCGACGAGTTTTCGATGGGGACACCGGCGTCTAAGCAAGCCATGACCACACGGCACTCTGGATGTTGCGGTTCGCGATTCGCGACACACTCGGGTGTGGAAGTCGATGGGTCTGGAGATTTCAGATTTCAGAGCACTCTAGGATCAATAAGGTCCATATATACAGCTTCCAGCTATGCGCTTTGGTAGGGAGTGGACCCCGCGCCTCTCCTCCTCCCGCAGAGGTCCACGCTGCGTCGACGGTGGAAAATCCTGGACTCTGCACGGATTTTCGAAGAGGAAGACTGTGATGACCATGTGGTGGCGCTTCCTTTATGAATTTAAATGTTCTTGTTTTTTTTTCTTGATAACAGGTCTATAATTTTTGTATAAAAAAGTCCTGAAGCGTGAAGTGCTGTATGGTAGCAAATTTCACAAAAAAATTACCTAAATAATTCAAATGGTTTAGTTGAATGTATTCAACTAAATGAAAATTACAAGTATATATAATTATAATAATAATAATATAGGGTGGCGCACTGAAAAGGAAACAGACCGATTTGCGTCCAGAGAATTTTTTTTTTTTTTAGAAACGCTGAAACACGTCAATTTTAATATTGAGGGGGACATGTTTTGACATAAAACTCAACTTTGTCACATCAACCCCTTAAGGGTGGTGATAACAACCCTTATATTTTAAATAGGGAACAGGGATCGAATGTTACATCATTTGAAAGCACTTTCTTTTCTGAATGCAGCACACTATTTTCTTTGGAAGTTTTATCAACTCGTTCAAAAATTATTTACAGTTGAAGATGCAAAAACGAATTTCACTCATTCCGATAAGAAATGTGCTGATAGTCAATGTTTTGTTCGTTTGTAAACAAAAAATTGACTATTAGAACATTTCTTATCGGAATGAGAAAAATGCGGTTTATTATTTCAGTTTATTGGTCGGTTTGATACTTGATATTACTACCGAAAATTAATTTCACAATGGTGTATTCTGTAGAAGAAAGAGTTGAAATAATTATTCTTTTTTTCAAAAACGATGACTGTGCCAACCGTACCGCAAATTTGTTTAATGAACGACATCCGAACAGACATGTTAACAGAAAATACATTTTGGAGTTAGTTGCAAAGTTTCGACAAAGTGGTTCAGTAGCCAACAAAAAACGGGATCCTGAACGTGAATTTCCGGTTAGAAATGAGACTACTGAGATTGAAGTTTTAGGACAAATTGCTGCAGACCCAACTTTGAGCACGCGAAAATTGGCCACTGTTTCAAACATCAAAATAAGAACTATTCAGCGAATATTGAAGCACCATAAATTTCATCCGTATAAAATTCATCTCGTTCAACAACTGAATGAAGATGATTTTGATCGGCGGCTGGAGTTTTGTGAAGTTATGACTGTACGAATAGCTGACAACGGGAACTTTCTGTTCAATATCTGTTTTTCAGACGAGTGTACGTTTTTATTCAACTCTACAATCAATCGTCATTATTGTCGTTATTGGGCAGATAATAAGCCAAGAAATTTTCACGAAGACCACACTCAAACTCCACAGAAATTGAATATCTGGACTGGCATTTTTGGAGACCGTTTAATCGGACCAAGTTTTCTTGATGACAATTTGAGTGGCGAAACGTATTTGGAGTTACTAGAAGATATCGTTTACCCTCTACTAATTTACATTGGTGAAAATGATGATCGCTATCAAGAAAATCAATTAGTGTTTCAACAAGATGGAGCTCCTCCGCATGTTCACAACGTGTTAGGGCGTTTTTGAACAAAGAGTTTCCAGGACAATGGATTGGGCGTAGAGGTGCTATTGAGTGGCGCTCTAGATCACCAGATTTAACTCCTTTAGACTTCTTTCTATGGGGCCATTTAAAGAGTAGAATTTACACAACAGAACCGGAATCTCTGGAAGAATCACGACGACGCATTGTTGAAGAATGCCGTCCAATATATCCACAAATGCTCCAGAATGTCAGAGCTCGTTTTGAACAAAATTAGTACTTTTGTATGGAAGCTGGTGGTCAACAATTTGAACACTTACTTAACTGAATAAACCTTTTTGAACGTTTGGCTTTGTATTTTAGTTTTTTTAACGAAAAATTGACTAATTAGTGCATTTCTTATCACAATCAATGAAATACGTTCTTGAATTTTCAACTGTGAATAATTTTTAAACGAGTTGATAAAACATCCAAAACATTTGTGTGCTGAATTCAGAAAAGAAATAGATTTAAGACTCGACCCATGTTCCCTATTTAAAATATGAGGGTTGTTATCACCACCCTTGAGGGGTTTATGTGACAAAGTTGAGTTTTGTGTCAAAACATATCCCCCTCAATATTAAAATTGACGTGTTTCAGCGTTTCTTAAAAAAATCTCTGGACGCAAATCGGTCTGTTTCGTTTTCAATGCGCCACCCTATATAAATACCTGTATATGATATAGGATAAGTCAACTTACCCGCTAAACGCCCCCGCGGCAAAAACAGAATGGAAACATTCATACCCTAAAATGTCATTGTGTGTAATTCTTCCGACGGAGGTATGGACTAAGGTCCGGTACTCCCAGGGAGGGGGTTTTAGTGAGTACAGTCTCACAGTACCTCGATATCCCACGGAACCTACGGGGCCGTGAATGGGGTCTGCATGAGCATTTCCCCCTCCTGCATCCAACCAAAAAAAAGGATAAGTCAAATAAAAAAATGTTCGGGACACAGCAAGTGCGTTGTTGTACTGAATTTTCATAAGAATAATGTATCATAGTGTTTAAGCCTTATATTAAAAGTTAGAAAACGCTACTTTATTTAATTAGGAACGGTAACAAATAAGGTAAAGAAGAGCAAGCAAAAACATGACCTCTAACATAAAAATACAGTAATTTGGATACAAAACTCAAACAAAACCATTGATAAACAGGAAATATACTCAACAAAAAATACACTAGAAAGCGGAACATAAAAAAATTCTGTGTTTTATGCATTGAGAGTGATTGTATGCATGCAGAAGGGGAAGAAGAACCCCCAGGACGAAGAGGGTATCTGCTCCTCACCCAAAAACACGGGGGGTTCTCCTTCTCCTTGTGCATATGCATACAACCACCTTCAAAGCATAAAGGACAAGAAAAATTTCTTAGGAGCAACCCCCAAGAAAATTACTGGACCTGGGCGAATATGGGTGTTGTTCGGGGCAGACAGGGTTTAATGGAAGTATTACTGCAAATTGTGAAAAACGCATCCTTTCAAAGTCCGACTAAATGTTTTTTAGCATTTCCGCTCAGATTTTCTCCCCGCCCAGTAACCCTATTAATTCTTGGTCCCTTAAGTTTTTTAGGGGTTGTTTGCACCAAATTTGCCTTGTGGCTTGTGTAGCCAAGGGGGGTTCTCAGCATGTTTCTGAAAAAAATCTAAAAACCTTCCTTGCAGTAAACTGTAAATTTACCGGAATTACATTCCACATCGCCTATAATGTCTTTCTCAGATAATATCGAATACAGCACTTAAGTAAATAAATTCACTTGCTGTTTCACTCCCTTTTAATTATTTTTTATATTACATATATAAGCACAAGATAAGTATAATAAAATTCTGGACGCAGCAGGTGCGTTATGATAGTGAATTTTCATAAAAATGTTTTTAATAACAAATATGTCTGTTTTTTTTAAGAAAGCAGGCATCAAATTTGGTTACCAGTATAACCTATATAGTAAAAACAATGTGCCATGTTTCATCAAAATAACTTTATTGTGTGAAAATGTACAAAAATTTCCAAAAGTAAACTTAAAGTGTTCCCGAAAAAAACACGTTTCTTGGTCAACCTTATAGGTTAATAGCAAATTGAGCTGTTCAAATATGAAACATTTGATCAAAATTAGCTACCATAACGCACTTGCTGCGTCCAGAATTTCTTTTCTTACAAACATGCATTATATTTCGATGGAAAATGCAAAAATGCAATAACATAAGGCGTGTTGGATTAAAAAAAAAGGAAATTTGTATCACCAACGACTTATGGGCCACCCTGCGATTGTAGAAATATTATTTTAAGATGTAGCTCAAGACACCCTATAATTAATATATACAAAAAATTTTCATATCTTATATAATAACGGATATATTGAGCTTTATTGATTTTTTACGAAAATTCGACAAAAATTATATATCAATAAACGATAAACTCTATAGCTAAGGCTACTGCCAAGCATCACAGAAAGGGTCTATTTGAAATGAATTTTCTGGAAACATTTTAGTAAAATGAAGGACAATGACGGTTGAAACTAAGTAAAACATCCTTCTTGAGACATTTTATTTCTATAGCCCGTATTATATTCAAGTTATTTGCCTAAATGTTGCTAATTTTGACATTTTAAATCGCCACTTTGACGTTTTGAGGAAAACCCCAATTTATTTTTCTTTAAATGCCTATAACCTTTTTGTCTTTTGACCTACATAGCCAAATTTTGGTATGTGACTTAACTGTAAGAATTGAAACCTGCGCGCCAAATTTGGTTGCCCTTACTTTGTTAATTCCGGAGATATAATTTTTTTTCGAAAGAAAACACAAAATTTTCCGGGAAAACCAAGGCAGATTTTCCTGGCTAACGAACTCATCCAAGCCATTTGCAAAAGGAACCTTCTTGAGACATTTTATTTCTATAGCCTGTATTATATTCAAGTTATTTGCCTAAATGTTGCTAATTTTGACATTTTAAATCACCACTTTGACGTTTTGAGGAAAACCCCAATTTATTTTTCTTTAAATGCCTATAACTTTTTTGTCTTTTGACCTACATAGCTAAATTTAGGTAGGTAACTTACCCATAAGGATGTAAACCTGCGTGCCAAATTTGGTTGCCCCTACTTTGTTAATTCCGGAGATATAATTTTTTTTACAAAGAAAACACAAAATTTTTCGGGAAAACTTGGGCAGATTTTTTTGGCTAACGAACTTATCCAAGCCATTTGCAAAAGGAATTTTTTCACCAAATTTAAACAAAATCGGCCCATTATTTTTTGAGTTATCGGTGTGATACATATATATATATATATATATATATATATATATATATATATATATATATATATATAATATATATATATATATATATATATATATATATATATATATATATATATATATATATATATATATAAACATATAAAAATTGAAACTGACCACGGATATGTTTTCTGGGGGGCCTAATTAGCGCTCATTTGAAGAAATTTTTTCAAAATTCAAAAGTCGGGATCTCCTCATTAGTGAATTTTTTTAAAGAAAATTCACTAAAAGGGGGCCCTTAATTAACATTGTGACTACACAAACTTAAAAGTAGAGAAGACATTTAGATCGTGTTTGTGTGCACACAAAAATTAGTAAAATAAATTATAAAGTCTAATAAAAAACAATAGTTTTACGATATTATTTTAAATAAGCCAATAGGCATACTCTTCGCGGCTATTTCTCAATTGGCGAATGGATGAATCTAGGTTATTTCCAAGACTACACTGAAATACGGTCGACGCCGAAAGCAAGCACGTTTTAAATTAAGCTCGATAGGGTTGGACGCTAAACAAACGTAGATATGTCTAATTTTAAACGCGACTGTACCTGTTTGAAACGTACAATATGAGAAATACAGAAATGGCTATTTACTAAACTCACTAAAAAAAACCAACCTGCGAAATTATCAATAATAAAAATGATGGATCTAATAACTATTCTATCAGTATCGTTCTCATTTTTTGAGCAGGTTTTGATACTTGCAGAGAACATTGCCGCATGCTCAAATTTAGTGCTTTTGAAAGTAAGCATTGTCCCGGTATTATAAAAGAAGTGGGCCTGGTCTGACGTCTACAAGTTTGTTAGTTGATTGTACAAATGTCTCCATCTATAACATTTTGTGCTAACTAGAGCTGTTGTGACAACATACTACCTAGTTCCACACCGAGATCGCGCCCCTGTCTACTTTCTGGCATGTTGCAATAATATTCCATTGTTTAGATTTTTATCGACCATTTATTTAAATAGCATAGCAGTACAGGTAACATCAGCTGTCTTTGTCCAACATTGTAGATATTGCATTGCAGAATTTGAAGTGATGTCGAGGATTATTTTAATTTCGAATAACATTATTTTTCTTTGATTAAAAGACTTTAAAATTGGTACAGAACCATGTATGTCTATGTTCTTTTAAGTTATAAATTTTCGTTTCAATCACTTAAAGAATTCGAGAGATATTGCGTTTTAAAAAGTATTTTTTTTAATTTTTTTAAGAACAATTGGGCGTTAAGATCTGATGAACGAACTCGACAAGCCATTAACAAAATAAGGGTTATCCCCAAATATGGTCCAAATCAGTGAAGTATTTTTTGAGTTATCGTTTGGATACATCCATATACACATTTTAGCTGACCATGGAAATGGGTTCCAGGGACCCTAATTCGCGCTCCTTTGAAGACATTTTCCGAAAGTCTCACCGTCGATACCTCTCTGTTAGTGAATTTTCTTAATGTAAATTCACTAGAAACAAAAAAAACACTTCTTCTAAATTAAAATTTAGGTGAATTTGCAGTTAGCTTCATGGATATTTTTCGAAAGATCGATGCCTGATAGATAAACCCTGGCATCTTACATGCATGTTGACACTATTTTTACCCTTTGCTTCCTTGTCTTTGCTGAGTTATTTACATTTAAACTTGGCACTTGGCTTGGTGCAGCAAGTAAAAAAAATGGTTTTCCTTTTTATTCTTTTTCGCCAAGCACCGCTTTTCACTTCTGGTCCCGTAACTTTTTGGCGGTTGTTTGCAAGACATTTTTGTTGTGGTTTGTGCATTCAACGGTGTTCTAGGCATGTCCCTGAAATTTTTTTCATAACAACTCTTCGTGGAGTAAACTGAAAATTTACCATAGTTTAAGTATTCCTTAACATAATAAAAAGTATTTGGTACAGGAATGTTAACAAAGAAGTGATTTAAATGTTTTAAGACTTAATATTTTTAAAACTAGTATCTAAAGCGCCTATACAGTTGTCCCGGATAAGGATATCTATCATTATGATCTAGAAAACCGTAACAGATACAGTTTTGGTTAAATGGGGAAAAACTGACAGAACTAAATGGCCACTAATACAAAATTATTTTTTGTGGCTTTTCAGGAAATAAAAAATTCTGGACGCAGCAAGTGCGTTATGGTAGTGAATTTTCATTAAAATGTTTGTAATAACAAATATGTGTGTTTTTTTAAGAAAGCAGGCATCAAATTTGGTTACCAGTATAATCTATATATTAGAAACAATGTGCCATGTTTCATCAAAATAACTGTATTGTGTGAAAATGTACACAATTTTCCAAAAGTAAACTTAAAGTGTTCCCGAAAAAAACACGTTTCTTGGTCAACCTTATAGGTTAATAGCAAATTGAGCTGTTCAAATATGAAACATTTGATCAAAATTCGCTACCATAACGCACTTGCTGCGTCTAGAATTTCTTTTCTTACAAACGTGCATTATATCTCGATGGAAAATGCAAAAATGCAATAACATAAGGCGTGTTTGATTTAAAAAAAAAAGGAAATTTGTATCACCAATGACTTTCATATCTTATATAATAACGGATATATTGAGCTTTATTGATTTTTTACGAAAATTCGACAAAAATTATATACCATTAAACGATAAACTCTATAGCTAAGGCTACTGCCAAGCATCAGAGAAAGGATATATTTGAAATGGATTTTCTGCAAATATTTAAGTAAAATGAAGGACAATGACGGTTGAAATTAAGACTTTAGGGTTTGTAAAACATTCTTCTTGAGACATTTTATTTCTATAGCCCGTATTAGATTCAAGTTATTTGCCTAAATGTTGCCAATTTTGACATTTTAAATCGCCACTTTGACGTTTTGAGGAAAACCCCAATTTATTTTTATTAAAATGCCTATAACTTTTTTGTCTTTTGACTTATATAGCTAAATTTTGGTAGGTAGCTTACTTATAAGGATATAAACCAGGGTACCAAATTTGGTTGTCCTTACTTTGTTAATTCCGGAGATATAAATTTTTTTCGAAAGAAAACACAAAATTTTCCGGGAAAACCTAGGCAGATTTTCCTGCTTAACGAACTCATCCAAGCCATTTGCAAAAGGAATTTTTTCACCAAATTTAATCAAAATCGGCCCATTATTTTTTGAGTTATCGGTGTGATATATATATATATATATATATATATATATATATATATATATATATATATATATATATATATATATATATATACAGTGTGGAACAGCCAAATGGAATAAATTCGATAACGGATAAATGAGGGCGTGTTGGGAAAAACGCTTGGACACGTCGATTTGTATTTTTAACTGCGCATCTTTTTCAAGAAAAAAAAATTATATAGGGTGCGTCATGTGACAGTGGCCAATACCAACTTTCTTATTTTAAATACAAGCCCCTGTATATTATTAATTTTTTGGATTCTTCAGAAAATTCTAGACATAATTCATGTACAATGTTCTATACCTATCTTCAACTGTTTCGGAAATATTAAGTATTTTCAGATTTATTACAAAAATTAACATTAAAAATAGAAAATTATTTTATTTCACAAATTCGCTACATTGCATTCAATATTTATTTCCCATTCAGCTCTTGATAATGAGAAAGTAAACAAAAACCATTCCTGCGTTTCTTTTTACTGATATGAAATGAAACAAAAACAAAAACAGTTTTCTTTCTGTTCGTATAAAACTCGTAGCCTTAGCAACTTGTTGTCTGCCTGCATGACAGTAGTGATTAGTGTCAGTGCTATTGTCGTTTGAATTTCGTTAACTGTACGTAATAATATCAGAAAAATGGTTCATTTAACAGAAATGCACAAAATAACCATTCTACAAATGATTGGTTATGGAGATAACACACGGACACAGATGGAAGTGTCTCGCTTATTTCACGAAAAATTTCCAAATTTGCCGCCTGTATCCCAAGGAACAATTAGCAAAATAGAAAAGCAGTTTCGCGAGCTTGGTCATGTGAGACAGATAAAAAAAGTAGCTGCCAATGCAGTAAGTGATGATACGAAATTGGATATTACGCTTGAGTTTCAAGAAAACCCACATACTTCTGGTCGACAAGCAGCCCAACTATTCAACGTTAGCCACACAGCAATTTTTCGAACATTAAAGGAAAGTAAAATGCATCCCTATAAAATGATACCAACTCAGGAGCTCATGGAGGACGATTTCGATAGGAGAACGTATTTTTGTGAACAAATGATGGCAAAGTTAGATAACAATGTGATCCAATTAGAAGATGTTTTGTTTTCTGATGAAAGCACATTTACACTTCACGGTCATGTTAATCGTCAAAATTGCCGCTATTGGTCTAATGAGAATCCTCATTGGATGAGAGAGGAACATACGCAATATCCTGAAAAAGTTAATGTTTGGGCAGGAATTGTTGGAAATCATATCGTAGGTCCCTTTTTCATTGATGGCAACTTGAATGGGGATAAATATTTAGAACTGCTCCAAAATAATGTCGTGCCAACTTTGACAAACTTATATCCAGATCCAGCAAACCCACAAGTTCCTGCCAATAAAATATGGTTTCAGCAAGATGGAGCACCGCCCCATTACCAAATCAATGTCCGGCAGTACCTGAACCAAATTTTTCCAAATCGGTGGATAGGGAGGCGCGGATCGATAGAATGGCCAGCACGATCTCCTGATCTGTCGCTATTAGACTACTTTTTGTGGGGATATGTCAAAAGTATTGTATACAAAACTAAGCCCCTCAACTTAGATGACTTAAAAAGACGAATCACGCTTGCGATTAGATCAGTCACGCCTGAGATGTTGAGTAATGTTAGAAGACATTTCTATACCAGATTAGCATGTTGCCAAGATGTTCGTGGCGAGCATTTTGAACATTTACTACATTGACATTAATTTTTTTTTGTTTTTTTAAATTATTAAGAAATAATCAGTATTTCTTATTAGAATTTGTGAAATAAAATAATTTTCTATTTTTAATGTTAATTTTTGTAATAAATCTGAAAATACTTAATATTTCCGAAACAGTTGAAGATAGGTATAGGACATTGTACATGAATTATGTCTAGAATTTTCTGAAGAATCCAAAAAGTTAATAATATACAGGGGCTTGTATTTAAAATAAGAAAGTTGGTATTGGCCACTGTCACATGACGCACCCTAAATAATTTTTTTTTTCTTGAAAAAGATGCGCAGTTAAAAATACAAATCGACGTGTCCAAGCGTTTTTCCCAACACGTCCTCATTTATCCGTTATCGAATTTATTCCATTTGGCTGTTCCACACTGTATATATATATATATATATATATATATATATATATATATATATATATATATATATATATAAATATATATATATATATATATATATATATATATATATATATATATATATATATATATATATATATATATATATATATATATATATATATATAAACATATAAAAATTGAAACTGACCCCGGATATGTTTTCTGGGGGGCCTAAATTTTTTCAAAATTCAAAAGTCGGGATCTCCTCATTAGTGAATTTTTTTTAAAGAAAATTCACTAAAAGAACTGAATTTTTCGGTTTTGCCCGACATTGGGGACTGTTGGTGGTTGAACATTTAGAAATATTGAAATATTGTTAAGTATGGGTATTGTATTAATTACTGTATGAATAAAGGCTATTTTATTACTATTATATATATATATATATATATATATATATATATATATATATATATATATGTATATATATATATATATATATATATATATATATATATATATATATATATATATATATATATATATATATATATATATATATATATATATATATAGCCAGTAGTTTTGACCAATGAAAATCGGTACAGGCAGATACTAAACGATTCTAAATAAGAATCCGTCACAGGTGGTGGTCCAGGGGTGTGCCTCTGAAGCGAAGTATACTGCGTTCGATTCTCAGGGTTAACCTTTCACTGTAGAATTACCATCAAACGAGGGTGTGGCATTGTATTTGAGAAAGTTGAATGTCTGCACCTACCGCCCTTCGGAGGGGGCGTGAAGCCGTCGGTCCCATGTTCATGAGATGTTGGGCACGTTAAAGATCCCTACCCACCTTACAAAAAGGCAGGGTTCGGCAAAGTTTCAAGAATAATGAGGTGAAACTGCTCCCTGGAGTCAGTGATTGGCCATAATCGAGGAAATAGAACGACGTTAAAGTACAAAGAAAACAATCCATCATCATTTTTTTCTATAAAAAAATCACTACTGGTTTTTGAATAAATTATTTCATAATTTTTCAAAAAAAAATTTTTTCCTCTCCATGACCCGGTACTTTGGAGGAATGAAAATTGGTGTAGGTAGGTTTAAAAATATTCTGAATCCGGGATAAGTACAATTTGGAGAACCCTATTAATCACAATACAGTTTTTAGACATGACGATCGTTTCGCTAACAAATTCTCTTCAAATGGTACTTATCAGTGCTCATCACAGGTTCCAATCTTCACTCATGTAGGAATCCGTGGTAAGTTTTTTCTGAAAAAACATACTAATTTTGGAATACTTAAATAATTTCGATATTTTTCAAAATTTTTACATTTTTTGCTCGAAGAGCCCGTAGCATAGAACAATAAAAGTAGGTACAGGCAGGTTTTAAGTGATTCTAAATAGGAGTCCGTCGTCAGTTTAAAAAAATACATAATTTCAATTTTTGAAAGACCTTATAAAAAAGTTAGTTGGCCATGATTACAGCCCAAAAATAAAGTTGCCAATTCGTTGAATGACCATTTTGAATACCAATCTACAACAAAAAATACTTATAACTTGCCAAAAACGTAATTTAAAAGTCTGGACGCAGCAAGTGCGTTATGGTAGTGAATTTTCATAGAAATGATCTGGCCTAAAATATGTTATTATAACTTTTTTTGCTTGCAACATAGAAACCTAAATTTTGGTGTATAGTTTACTTTTTATATCGTAAACCTACCTACCAAATTTCGTTATCATAGCTTTTTTATTTTTTGAGAATTTTTTTTTATAATGAAAACTCAAAATTTTCCCGGAAAACCTCGTCCGATTTTCCTGGTTAACGAACTTGTCCAATCCATTTACAAAAGGAACGTACGTGCCAAATTTTGTCAAAATCGGTCCATTTTTTTTGAGATAAAAATTTTTTTCTAATAAAAACTCAAAAATTTCCCGGAAAACCTCGTCTGATTTTCCTGATTAACGAACCTATTCAAGCAATTTACAAAAGGAAGGCACATGCCAAATTTTATTAAAATCGGCCCATTATTTTTTGATAAAAATTTTTTTCGAATGAAAACTCAAAATTTTCCCGGATACCTCGTCCGATTTTCCTGACTAACGAACTTATCCAAGCCATTTACAAAAGGACGGTACGTGCCAAATTTTATCAAAATCGGCTCATTATTGTTTGAGTTATCGGTGTGATACATATATATATATATATATATATATATATATATATATATATATATATATATATATATATATATATATATATATATATATATATATATATATATATATATATATATTGAAACTGACCCCGGATATGGGTTCTAGGGGTCCTAGTTTGCGCTCATTTGCAAAACATTTTGCAAAATTCAAAAGTCGGGATCTCCCCATTAGTGAATTTTTTCCACGAAAATTCACTAAAATGGGCCAAAAAAATGAAGATATTTCACATATGGGTGGTTTAATTCTTAACGTCGGCACACAGTTTTTATATACACACAAAAATTGAAACTGACTTAAGTTCGCGCTCATTTGATAAAAAATGTTAAAAGTTTTAAAGTCGTGAATTCCTAAATAGCAAATTGTGTCCACTGCGTCTGTGTGTGTGTGTGTGTGTGTGTGATAATTAATGTATGGCCTTGGAAGCCAGATTTTACCTACTAAACTCGTTAAAAGAATAAGCAATAATTGAAGGAAGGTCCCGAGTTCAATCCCAGAACCGTCAATTTATTTTTCAGTACCTACATACTGTAAATTAACGACTACCACCGAGATTGTGGCATTGTGTTTGAGCAAATTGTACCATGTGATGTTGGGCACGTTGAAAATTGGATGAGTTTAAATATTATTTTAAATCAAAGCTGTCAAAAGAAAATACCTTAGTAACGTACAGTAGGAAAGATGGAATGACAGTAAGCAACGAATCAAGCTGGTCATTATTTTCATTATCCATTTACGATTTTTTTTTCTTTACATGTTGCTTTGATTCGGGGGTTTATCAGGTTATAGCGCACAATTGTTAACATAAAGTTAACAAGTGAAATAAGTTTTCAGCATCAGCATTTCAAATCATTTGTGGTTGCAAACTAGCCTCCAAACTATACAAATCATTTAACAATGGTCATTTTACAGACTACATTAATTAAAGTATGTTCAATATTCTTCTGGAGCTTCCAGTATATAAGTACACGAAACTAGATTATATATATATATTTCAGTTCATTAATTCCGTGAGCTAATAATTAATTATTTTAGTGTTTTGATTACCGCAGGTTACATACGATATAATATGGGGAATAAATTTGTATCTATTACATGGCATACTATTAGGATATTGTATTCTATTGACATCTATGAGAAATTGCTGAACTATAGAATGCGCGTTTGTCAAACTCTACAACATTACTTAAATTTAGTTGAAAAATAAATTCAATATTTTCTACAATCTTACGAACATTCCCTTTCAAATAATAAATTGTACACTAAGCTTTTAGACAAAGTAAGTCGAATATAATTATGGGCAGTACTTCAAATATTATCATTTTCTTACTTACTTCTTACTTCCTAATGTAAATACTCTAATTGAACGTGAACGTCGCTGTTTCCTGGAGGAAACTTGATTGGAATATATTCGGTAGTTCGCCATTGCCTTCCGAAGAGATTCAACAGTACACAGTGTTTCCAGGAGGTGATCATCAAAGTATGGCCGCGCCCGACTGGTATAGTACTTTTATTGAGACTAATCATACAATGTGTTCTCTCCAACGTTATAATTGGTGGGGGGTGGGGGGCTTGGTGGATTTGAAAATTTTCAGAAGTGACAATTTTTGATAAAATGACAATTTGCGAGGGCCAATAAAAAATAAAATTTTCCATAAATTAACCGAAAACAATTATGTTAAGGTACACAAGGTCTTTTTTTTTTGTTCCCTCAGGGCTCGTCCGCGGCCTTGCCGCCCCGATAGCACCGCAACCCTTGGTTGATTGTGCATACCCCTAGTCTTACTCCACCCATTCCAAAATCACTGTGCCTTGAACTAGTCTGCACAGCGATTGGTAGGGTGAAGTTTTATATTGCTCTGTCTCCGGTCTAGAGTGACCGTAGATCAGTTGTCTTTTCCGGTCCAGAGCTATACACTCGCACAAGATGTGCTGGGCTGATTCCTCCCCCTCGCCGCAGAGTCTGCATGCGAGGTCCCCTTCGAACCGCCCCATTTTATGCAGGTGTTTCTTGACGGCCATGTGTCCCGTCAAGAGACCTGTTGTGTTTCTGAGCTGTCCTCTGCTAAGGTTTAGCAGCTCCACAGCTCTCTTTAAACTGGGTCCGTCAATTATTGACTTCCCATGTCTGAGCCCTGGACAGTCCGCCCAGTACACCTTGTGTTGGTTTCTGACCCAGGACTTAATGGCTCCCCTGGCAGTGCTCTTTGACACGCCCAGAGCCGGTTCTGGTCCCATAAATGGTTCTGCTGACCCTCTCTTCGCGAGACTGTCAGCTTCTTCATTGCCTTTGACCCCAGAGTGACCCGGCACCCAGATGAGGGTCACCTCATTCTGCCCAGCCAGGTCGCTCGTCTCGTCTCGGCACTCACTCACCAGCCAGGAATTTACCCGTGGGCTACTTAGTGCCTTAAGGGCTGCCTGGCTGTCTGTGGCTATGAGGATCCGCTTGTTGGTGTAGCCTCTCCTCTTGTTCTCCCGCACACAGTGCAGGATGGCGTACATCTCGGCCTGAAACACCGTTGCATGGGCTCCGAGGGAAATACTGTGACTTACCCTCGGTCCTTCCGAGTAAACACCTGCCCCCGTCCCACGCTCCCCGCCAGATCCGTCCGTGAACCAGACGAGCGCGTCCCGTGGTATGCCCGGCGTCTCCTCCCGCCATGCCCCGCGATCAGGGATTTCCACTGTGAAGTTGTTTTCCCTGCACATTCGCGGGCTCGCGAAGTCTGACCTCATTTCAAGCATGGGTTCCTTCACGATCTCCTGAATTTTGCAGTGGCCCCTGAAGCCTGGCTTGATCTTCAGTCTACCATTGCAGGCTAGTCTGTATAGTCCTAGCCTGGCCTACACAAGGTCTTAGCCCGCACCTAAATTCAATCCCGAGGCGCCGGTGCAATTTAGTGTATAGCAAAAAAAATCCCAAGAATGGTCGCACTGTGAGGATAAAATGTTTTAACAGCGTTAGGGTGGCGCATTGAAAACAAAACAGACCGATTTGCGTCCAGAGAATTTTTTTAAGAAACACTGAAACACGTCAATTTTAATATTGAGAGGGACATGTTTTGACATAAAACTCAACTTTGTCACATCAACCCCTTAAGGGTGGTGATAATGGAGTTACTAGAAGATGTCGTTTACCCTCTACTAATTGCCATTGTTGAAAACGATGATCGCTATCAAGAAAATCAATTAGTGTTTCAACAAGATGGAGCTCCTCCGCATTGCATTTTTCACAACGTGTTAGGGAGTTTTTGAACAGAGTTTCCAGGACAATGGATTGGGCGTAGAGGTGCTATTGAGTGGCCCCCTATATCACCGGATTTAACTCCTTTAGACTTCTTTTTATGGAGCCATTTAAATAATAGAATTTACGCAACAGTACTGGAGTCTCTGAAAGAATTACGACGACGCATTGTTGAAGAATGCGGTCTAATAACTCCACAAATGCTCCAGAATGTCAGAAGTCGTTTTGAACAAAATTTGTACTTTTGTATGGAAGCTGGTGGTCAACAATTTGAACACTTACTTAACTGAAGAAACATTTTTGAACGCTTGGTTTTGTTTTTCATTTTTTTTAACGAAAAATTGACTAATTAGTGCATTTCTTATCACAATGAATGAAATACGTTCTTGCAACTCCAACTGTGAATAATTTTTAAACGAGTTGATAAAACATCCAAAAAAATTTGTGTACTGAATTCAGAAAAGAAAGGACTCTCAAACGATGTAACACTTGACCCATGTTCCCTATTTAAAATATAAGGGTTGTTATCACCACCCTTAAGGGGTTGATGTGACAAAGTTGAGTTTTATGTCAAAACATTTCCCCCTCAATATTAAAATTGACGTGTTTCAGTGTTCCTTAAAAAAAATTTCTCTGGACGCAAATCGGTCTGTTTCGTTTTCAATGCGCCACCCTATATATATATATATATATATATATATATATATATATATATATATATATATATATATATATATATATATATATATATATTTGAGTAAGTGTGTGTGTGTATAAACATATAAAAATTCAAACGGACCTTGGATTTGGGTTCTAGCGGCCCTAATTCGCGCTCATTTGAAAAATTTTCAGACAGTCTTACCATCGTTACCTCTCTATTAGTGAATTTTCTTGAATTTATTGATCCCGTGAGTTAAGCTGCAATTATAGTTATAGTACCCCTCAATCATAAATACTGTGACTAACTCAGTATTGTAACCAGATTTGGACTGACGACTTGCGACGCGACAACACAGCAGTTCATAATTTCTTTAGTTGTATGAACTGTTCGGAGATGTCAGCACACGTCTGATTTGTTTTTATTTTACCCTTAGCCAGTTCTCACCCCCATTTCAATTACAATGAATAAATTCTGTCAAACTGTGATGTCTTAGCTGACGTTTTGTTTGTTATTGATGAGAACCATGAAAATAAGATTGAAGTGTTTTAATTTTTAAAGTTAATTTACAGTGTTATTGGTGTTGAAGTGATAAAATACGAGAGAAATGTCGATAATCTGTGAAGAAGTCTTCGACGAGACCAGCCACCCCTCTGCAGAAGGTTTGTGCTGATATAACATTCGATATAGGTCAAAGTTTATGTTAGTAAATATAATCAAAACATATTTTAATCCAGTTTAATTCATAAAGTAAGTTAGATTTTATAATATCGTAACACAATCCTCTTATTTTCTTTTAAATTGTGTCATTTTTCTCATAAATTTTCACGGGGGCTGTCAGGTGGACAATCCACTTAACGAGTTTTCGCATTACTTATTTGCATAGCTTTCAAAATCCTGGGAAGTTTCCTACATTTTCTTAGAATCTAATAAAATATTAATCGCGGATAGGAAAAACATGTTTGTATTTACAGTTGGTCCATAAATCAATAACAAATTCATGTGGGTTGATGGTCTAAAAATGAGAAAATCTCGGAATGTTTACCTACATCAAATTTGTCTGCATAAATTTTCGGTGTAATGTCTTTTGCAGTTATAAATTTATGCTTATATCTGATTGTGTTAACTAAAGAAAATTTAGAAATTATGCATCTAGTCTTGCATAACAACAAACGTTTATCCCAATAGCTTCATTTTGACATGGAGCAAGAAGGGTAAAAGTGCATTTCATCTAATAGGTCCTTATGAAATCCTAAAAAAAAAATATTTGGTCACAAAGAAACATTTAAAAAAAGCAGTTCCCAGAATGTTTTAAAATTTTTGTGATAAATAAATCAAATTATTATATGCTAGGTATATACTTCAGAAAAAAAATAAAGCACTTTAGTCTGTTTTTACATAAACAATTTTTGGAGGAACGGCAAAAGTTACAAAATTTTCTGATAGGTAATCATGGATTTATGGTTGTAAAGCACAGATAAAAACATATCTTAACGAGTCTAATAAATATATTTGATTCACTGCTAATACCTGCATTTTGGGTAATAGATGATCATGAAACTTAGAAAAATATTTCTGTTTAATTTTTTTTGTCATTATTCATAAAGTTCTAATAACAGTTCTCAAGTTGCTCATAAAATAACTAAATGATCTTGAACATTCACTTGAAAAGTGTTAATTGCAAAAAGTGCACTTTGTACGTGATATGTTAATGAAAATTTCATTAGCAATTTTTTTGTGTTTAATTCAATAAAGGAAAATAAAGGTCTCAACCTATTTTTACTCTAAAAACCTCAGAGTCTATTGAAAAAAAATGAAGATATTGTGACAGGTAATCATAAAATTTACTAAAAGGAAACAAAAGTAAATGGTCTTATCCTTTTTTTTTTCTCCCTCAGGGCTCGTCCGCGGCTTTGCCGCCCCGGTAGCACTGCAGCCCTTGGCCTATTGTGCATTGGTCTTATCCTTAGTTTTGTATGAAAAATTATTGAATCAGTGCAGAAAAGTTGCCCTGTGTGTGATAAGTGATAATGAAATTTTGAAAAATATTTCTTTGTTTACTCATAAGAAATCAGAGGTTCTAACTATAGTTTTTGCATGAAAAGCATTTGAGTCAGGACCATAATAGAAATTTTTCTGATAGATGATTATCTAGTTACAAGAACCATTTCTTTTTAGCGAATTTTCCGCAAAAAATCGCTAGCGTGGAGATCGTAACTTTTGAATTGTAAAAAACCTTTTTTCCCCCTCAGGGCTCGTCCGCGGTCCGATGGCACTGCAACCTTTGGTTCATTGTGCATACCCTTAGTCTTACTCCACCCATTCCAAAATCACTGTGCCTTGAACTAGTCTGCACAGCGATTGGTGGGGTGGAGTTTTATATTGCCCTGGCTCCGGTCTAGACTGACCGTAGATCAGTTGTCTTTTGCGGTCCAGAGCTTTACACTCGCACAAGATGTGCTGGGCTGATTGCTCTCCCTCGCCACAGAGTCTGCATGCGAGGTCCCCTACGAACCGCCCCATTTTATGCAGGTGTTTCTTGACGGCCATGTGTCCCGTCAGGAGACCTATTGTGTTTCTGAGCTGTCCTCTGCTAAGATTTAGGAGCTCCACAGCTCTCTTTGAACTGGGTTCGTCAATTATTGACTTCCCATGTCTGATCCCTGGACAGTTTGCCCAGTACACCTTGTGTTGGTTTCTGACCCAGGACTTAATGGCTCCCCTGGCAGTGCTCTTTGTCACGCCCAGAGCCGGTTCTGGTCCCATAAATGGTTCTGCTTACCCTCTCTTAGCGAGACTGTCAGCTTCTTCATTGCCTTTGACCCCCGAGTGACTCGGCACCCAGATGAGGGTCACCTCATTCTGCCCAGCCAGGTCGCTCGTCTCGTCTCGGCACTCACTCACCAGCCAGGAATTTACCCGTGGGCTACTTAGTGCCTTAAGGGCTGTCTGTGGCTATGAGGATCCGCTTGTTGGTGTAGCCCCTCTTGTTCTCCCGCATACAGTGCAGGATGGCGTAGATTTCGGCCTGAAACACTGTTGCATGGGCTCCGAGGGAAATACTATGACTTACCCTCGGTCCTTCCGAGTAAACACCTGCCCCCGTCCCACGTTCCCCGCCGGATCCGTCCGTGAAACAGACGAGCGCGTCCCGTGGTATGCCCGGCGTCTCCTCCCGCTATGCCTCGCGGTCGGGGATTTCCACTGTAAAGTTGTTTTCCCTGCAGATTCGCGGGCTCGCGAAGTCTGACCTCATATCAAGCATGGGCTCCTTCGCGATCTTCTGAATTTTGCAGTGGCCCCTGAAGCCTGGGTTGATCTTCGGTCTACCATTGCAGGCTAGTCTGTATAGTCCTAGCCTGACCTCCCCGATAATAACTAAGTGTAGGGGTGGGGCAGATCCAGCAACACCTCCATGGCGGCTGTTGGGGTTGAAGACATGTGATGCGCAGGCAAGCCATCCTTTGGATCTTGCCTAGTTTTTGTTTGGCACTGGATTGTGTCACCTTAGGCCACCAGAACAGTGTCGCGTATGTTAACTATGGTCTAACCACCCTTGTGTACAGCCAGTGGGCCATACTAGATCTTAGTCCCCACGTTTTTCCATATAGCCGCCTAGTGACGGCTAAGGTCATGGCTGCCTTACGCAGTATTTTTCCTATGTGGCGATTCCAGGTTAGCTTAGAGTCCAATACGACACCAAGATATTTTACCTCCCTGGCCATTGGAATGCTCCTACCGTATAGAGTGAGAGTTCTGTGGCTGTCGCAGCACTTCCTCCTCCTCGTAAACGGCACGTCGGTTGCTTTCTCGGGGCTCACCCCGAGCCCTTGACCAACCGTACACCCTTCCACCACTGTCAGTGCAGTCTGCATGCGCTCCCACACTGACTGTATGACCTTTCCTCGGACTATGATGCCAATGTCGTCCACATAGCCCTGTACCTCATACCCCCCTCCTGAGAGCCTCCCCAGCAGGCCGTCCACGACTAGGCACCAGAGCAGGGAGACAGAACGCTCCCCTGCGGACACCCCGCCGCGAGTGAGGTGAACATCGCCCTGTCTCTGAGCATGGAACCGATCCACCTGCAGCAGGTCTCCTATATTCCACGCTCCCGGACAGCTGCCAGAACCGATCCGAACGAGGTGTTGCTGAAGGCCCCCTCTATGCCTAGGAAGGCCCCCAGCGCCACCTCCCTGTTCTCCAGCGTATTCTCCAGTTTCAGAAACAGTTGGTGCAGTGCTGTTTTTGTTGAGAATCCTGCTCTGTATGCATATTGTCCGCAGTGTAGGGGATATGCTTCCAGTACACCGCCCCTAATGTGCCGGTCGAGCAGTTTTTCCACTGTTTAAGCAAGAAGGACATGAGACTTTTTGGCCTCAAGGACTTTGCCTGGTCTGTTGGACGCCCAGGTTTGGGAATGAATACAACTCTGGCCAGTCTCCATGCCCTCGGAATATACCCCAGAGTCAGGCTGGCCCTCATAATGAGGGTAAGCACCGGCGCCAGTATATATATATATATATATATATATATATATATATATATATATATATATATATATATATATATATATATCCTGTTGGAGCATGATGGGCATTATTTCATCAAATCCCGGCGATTTGTATGGCTTAATGCTGTTAATGGCCCATCTGATTTTTCTCCATGTAACCACCTCTTTAGCGACTGTCCAGTCTACTCTAGATGCCCGCCTATAAGGCGCCTTTATTTCTGAGTGTTCCCAGTCCGGAGGCGATTAGTTTATTATGTTACAGCCGGGGAAGTGCGTCTGGAGTAAATTTTCTATGTTCTAAGGGAGTCCCTCTACCCTTACAGTAGGGTCCTCACTGGTGGAGGGGCCCCCGGAGTCCGCGGAGCTCGCCGCCCTCCGGTGGGACTCAGCCTCCAGCTTAGGTGTCGGGGACAGGTCTCTGACCGAAGCTACCCCCTGATCCCCCGTATCTGCGTCGGTCGTGAGACCTCCAGAGTCCGCTGCCGCCCCCTGGCTCGTCTCCGTTTCCTTAATAGACTCAAGGCACAAGTCTGCTTTATTGCAGTTTTCATTAATGGCAAACGTTCACTCTCGTCTTGTGTTTGAGTTGTCGTTTGTATTGTTTTAATGACACCATGAGTCGATTTTCCGGCACATTTGGGTATGTTGTTGTTGGACCACTGATGCAATAGATGAAGACTCCAGCCTTGGCAACCTGTGTATAGTTTGAATCTAATTTTTTCAAGAATTAGAAAATTTGCCCCTGATGATGGCTATTGTATAGCCGAAACGCGTAGGGCACCTCATCAATAAATTTTGCTGTCTGGATGAAGCCTCTCATTAAGTACCTTAACAAGTCTGTAGCCGGAGCCACTCCTCGAGCCTCATTGGTTTTGGTTTTATATGTATTTATTATTTTGTTGTTGCAAATGGATAACTCTTATTAGGTGCCTTTTTTTCAAATATCTGAAAAGATCTGTTAGTTTGGCTATTTAGGTTTGCTTTAAAATGGTCTTATATATCCAAAACAAGGGTTCTTTTAACTTAATCATAGGTATACTATATCAACACGCAAAGGTGTTAAGCAAATTGCCTATTGCATAGACTTAAACACTACCGCGATGAAATGCACTCAACCAATAAATTCTTGAACGTCCGCCTAACTGAATTTGTGAATGCAGGGGTTGCATACATGTACGCGCTGTCGGTCGAACGATACGCACTCTAACAAACCTTAATTGGTGAGTTATTAATTGTACAATTCAAAATATTTCCCCATCTTAAATTACTTCTTAAAATAGTGCTGCAAATTGAATCATACCTTCCACATGGCTGTGATTGTACTCTCCCCAGAAAGACATTTCATGAAACGAATTTAGGGTCCATGACTTGACCACAAAGAAAATATTCGTATTTCTGTACACATGAGCTTCTGAAATGTTACATTACTGGATTTTTAACAAAAAAATGTTAATTTTCACCAAATCACCCCTCATTTATCCCCCTTTTCCCCTTAGGGCTCGTCTTTGCCGCCTCGATAGCACCGCAGCGTTTGGCTTATTGTGCATGCCCTTTGTATTTTTTACTCCACCCATTCCAAAATCACTGTGCCTTGAACGAGTCTGCACAGCAATTGGTAGGGTGAAGTTTTATATTGCTTTGTCTCCGGTCTAGGCTGTCCGTAGATCTGTTATCTTTTGCGGTCCAGAGCTTTACACTCGCACAAGATGTGCTGGGCTGATTCCTCCCCGTCGCCGCAGAGTCTGCATGCCAGGTCCCCATCGAACAGCCCCATTTTATGCAGGTGTTTCTGGACGGCCATGTGTCCGTCAAGAGTCCTGTTATGTTCCTGAGCTGTCCTCTGCTAAGATTTAGCAGCTCCACAGCACTCTTTGAACTGGATTCCTCAATTACTGACTTCCCATGTCTGAGCCCTGGACAGTTTGCCCAGTACACCTTGTGTTGGTTTCTGACCCAGGAGATAATGGATCCCCTGGCAGTGCTTCGTCACGCGCAGGACCGGTTCTGGTCTCATAAATGGTTCTGCTGACCCTCTTTTCGCGAGACTGTCAGCTTCTTCATTGCCTTTGAACCCCCGAGTGACCCGGCACCCAGATGAGGGTGACCTCATTCTGCCCAGCCAGGTCGCTCGTCTCGTCTCGGCCCTACTCTACTTATCCTCTACTCCCTGAAGCGATCTTACTCAAAAACAATTTGAAGCGTTCCTTTGTCGGGTGCTAATTGGATACCAAATTTTAAGATATCTTAATTCGTTCGAAAGTTATTACGTGTATTAACAGACAGACGTAAAGGCCGACAGACAAAAAACGTTTGTTCCAGAATCAAGTTTTCTATATGTTTCGAGACTTTTCACGCCGTTTTAGCAAAAAAAAAATCGGGAAATTGAAAATTGTCTAACAAACAAACCTTAAAACGTTATATTACCCGAGTTTTAACCAAAACAATGTCAATTTTCACCAAATTTCACCATTCATCAGTCAGTTTGTCGGGTGCTAACTGTATACCAAATTTGAAGGCGATATCTCAATCGTTCTAAAGTTATCGTTACTACAGACAGACCGACAGACAAAAAAAAATTCTTTTCCAGATGATGTTTTTTTTTTATATGTTTTGACCCTTTTTACGACGCTTAGGCGAAAAAAAATTTGAATTTTTTTCGCCGATGCGATACTTCTACACGTTGTGACGATGTGGAAGCAATTTTCAGGAGAAAGATATTTATATATGCTGAAAGATTTAGATGGTCATTATTTAAGAAATTTACCGCTGGCGGAATACAGGCAAATTTCCATCAACACCATGGCGTGCCACTACACAACGCCTGCCTACTTAATAACTTCTTAGAGGAAACATTTTGGAAACAAGTGGATTGCTAACAAAGGACCTTTTCTGTGGCCTCCCCGTTCTCCTGATTTGGCTGTCCTGGATTATTTTATATAGCGAACGATAAAACATGTTGTTTATTTCAATCCAGTGACCACAATGAAAGATTGTAGGGCAAGGGTGAGGAACGCATTCGAAAGTTTATTTCCAGGTGCCATCACAGTGGCCACCCATGACGAACTAACTTGGAGCTGCGAAAAATGTTTGGAAACTCAGGGTGGATATTTTGAAGGTTTATTAAACCAGTTATTTTTCTGTGTATCAGTGGTTCTTAAAACTGTATCCCAAAATAGCACTTTCGATGCTTCCATCATTGACAATGGGTTTTTCTGTGGACTGTTTATTTTGAATTATTCAATTAACTCACCAATTAACGTTTGTTCATGGAAATGCAGTTTTACTACTCCATTTCTTAGAGCACAGAACATGTTAAATTACCAGGTTTCTTGACAATCTCGCAATCTCACTACATGAGGATATGAGTTACACCAGAAGTGGCATTTCCGTCCAGTATCAGAGAAATCATACTCGAAAAGAACCGCGTGCGTAGATTAGCTCAACGCACCGGAAACCCCACCGACAAACAAGACGCAAACAGACTCATCAAACAAGTACGATCCGCCCTACAAGAACTCCGCAAAATCGTTGGGAGGAGCGCCTGCAAACCCTGTCTACCCAAGACTACTCCATCTGGCAAATGGCTAAAGCCCTTCGCTCCCAAAAACTTCCGATATCCCCACTTCACGGCCGTAACGGAGTCGTATACACGGATGCGGAGAAAGCCACTGCATTCGCAGGTCATCTGGAGTTGCAATTCAGCCCGAATTAAAACAACGTTGATCTGTCGCACGTAGCAAGAACGCACCGCTATGCCAGGAGTGCGCTTCGCGCCAATCGAGGCAACTATCGAGCCCGCAACTTTCGAAGAAGTTTCCCAAATAATTAAATCATTAAAAAATAGGAAAGCTCCGGGATACGATGGAATCTCCGACGCAGCCCTGAAAAACCTCCCCCGCAAAGCCGTGGTATTCCTAGTTACGATTATGAATGCCAAGCTGCGGCTTCAACACTTTTTATTCATGTGGAAACTAGCCGATATTATCAACATCCCGAAACGCAGTAAAGATCCGCTGTTCCCCAGAATTACAGGCCCATTAGCCTACTACCAGTCATCGCCAAAATCGCCGAAAAGCTGATTCAGAAAAGCCTAGCTTTATTCACCTCAGAAAAACATATCCCCCCGGACGAGCAATTCGGCTTCAGACACCAGCATTCCACCACTGACCAAGTCCTTCGTGTGGTGGAAAACATCACCGAAGGATTTAATAAAAACAAGTCAACTGGTGCAATATTTGCTCAAGCCTTCGATGGGGTTTGGCATGCGGGCCTCCTAAATAAACTTCTGTCACTTAATTATCCTCTCCCTCTGATTCTGCTAATCAAGTCATACCTGCAACAGAGGAAGTACCAGGTCAAACATCTGGGAGACAGATCTAGAACGTACTCAGCCACGGCTGGTCTCCCGCAGGGTTCTGCTATCGCCCCTCTGCTGTACAATATATTTGTCGCATACATTCCGACAGCCCCCCTAAACGTGACATACGCACTGTACGAAGACGACACTACCATCCTCAGCAGCTCCACTCAGCCGAGGATAATAACCGAACGACTTCAGACCGCCGTAGTCGAGCTACAAGCATGGTATAGGAAATCCCTTCCAGCCATAAACCCCGATAAATGTTCAGCAGTCCTATTTTCCAAGAGGAGACACACACCTCACGAACACGAATCATTAGACAACCGTCTAATTTCCTGGCAAGATTCCGCCAAATACCTCGGGGTTTTCCTCGACAAACACTTAACATGGCGCCCCCATGTCGAACACGCCCCACGAAAAGCCTCGATGTTCATCTCGAAGCTGTTCCCACTTCTAAATAGAA
The DNA here is from genome assembly GCA_964006375.1 of Tillus elongatus. Taxonomy (NCBI): domain Eukaryota; kingdom Metazoa; phylum Arthropoda; class Insecta; order Coleoptera; family Cleridae; genus Tillus; species Tillus elongatus. The sequence continues at coordinate 129,510,624 of OZ023267.1, forward strand.
ATTCCAAATTATCCATGAACAATAAGTTGCTCATGTACAAAGTCATCATCCGGCCAGCCTTGACCTATGCATCACCTGCATGGGCCACCGCGGTCGCAACACACATCAAGACCCTTCAAATCATCCAGAATAAAATTCTGAGAATGGTTACCGGAGCGCCATGGTTTGTCAGAAACAGTCAGATTCGTTCTGTTCTGGAAATGCCTTCGATACTTAAGTTTATAACAACTATCCACAACTCAGTTTGCAAAAGACGCTTCTCACCCAAATGCTCTTCTCCGTAGTACCACCGACTACGATGAGCAACTTCCATATAAACATAAGCGCCCAAAGCTTATACTTACCCTCTAAAGCCCCCCCCCCCTGCCAAATCAGAATGGAAACATTCAAACCCAAAAAGTCATTGTGTGTATTCTTTCCGACGGAGGTATGGACTAAGGTCCGGTACTCCTAGGGAGGGAGCTTTAGTGAGTAGGTGTACTAAGAGTACGAGTCTCACAGTACCTCGATATCCCACGGCACTATGGTGTCGTGAATGAGGTCTGCATGAGGCAGACTGTATAAAAAAAAAACAGAAGTGGGAAGTGTGTCTGTTAAAAAGGCTTTTTCCTGTAAATGTTGCTTCATCAGTCCAAATTGCGTTGCCCAGAAATGTCATATTTAAAATAAACTCGCAAAACTGAACTCTTTTGGGCAAATCGGTGTCTTTCGGGTGTTGAACTATTAAGATGGCGTAAGTAAGGAATTTATGTTTCAACAGAATCATATGTATTGAATTCTTCGATATTCCTATGTTTGCAGGGCCACTTGTCTTAAGGATGTCATAGGATATGCTGCAAAATATCCCAAAATAGCAATTTCGATGCTTTCATCATTGACAATGAGTTTTTTCTGTGAATTGTTGGCTTGACGATGCGAAATTTTTAAAATTCTGTATTATTCATTTCACATTGCTTAGTCACGATCTCTGTTTATCTGGATATCTGTCATCAAACATCTCAAATGTTCTTGAAAAGACTTTGTTACGTTTGCAATAGATAATAAACAAATTTAAATAAGTTTGTGCATATAATTCAATCGACCCGGCATGAAAATGCCAAATATTTCGAAAACGACAATGTTTCGGACCAGACAACCTTTTACAAAGTTATCCTTATTTTTAATGCTAAATAAAATATCAGAAAAAGTTCGGGACGCAGCAAATGCGTTATGGTAGCGAATTTTCGTAAAAATGTTTTTAATGGAAAATATGCCTTGTTTTTACAAGAAGGACATTTGGTTGATAGTATAACCTATATAGTAGTAACAATGTACTATATTTCATTGAAATAGCATTGTTGTTTCGAAAAGTACACAAATTTTCCGAAAATAAACTTTAAAAGTTCCAGAAAAACAGGTCCGATTTTTTTGGCCAACGAACCTCTTTAAGCTATTTACACACCTGCCAAGATATAATTATTCACAAACAGCTTTAGGACCAAAATTGAAAGAAATATATGATAATTTCTTTTATATAAATTGCCTTCAGTAATGTTACACTAAATTATATTTTTCATAAAAATTCGACAACTTTTTGTTTACAATAACTTACTAAACATTTATTTTTCACTACCAACATATCACAAAAATCTTACAAAAGATGATTTCTATGGAAACACTAAAAACATTTCAGCGAAAACTTTTCAAATTCAGCCACTAGTTGAGAGTACCTGTATATGGCAACTCGATTTTTTCGACGAGTAATACAAAGAAAAAGCTCTCTGAATGCGTCATTTCCATGGGGTTCCGCTATCTATTGATAAAAACGCCATATCACAATTTGTGATATGCGTTTGAAATATGTGCCAAAAACGTGAGAAGTTGGAAAACATCTGAAATAACTCAAAAACGATGAACGATCTCATTTTTTTTCCTTGCAAACATTATAATTTGATGGAAAACACAAAAATGCAACAACATAAGGGGTGTTCTATTAAAAAATATATAGCGTGTATCACCAACGATTTATGGGCCAGCCTGTAATTGTCAAAATAGTTTGACAAGATACAGCTCGAGACACCCTATAATTAACTTATATACTTTTTCCCCATATCTTGTATAATAACGGATATATTGAGCTTTGTCCTAGAAATGCGTCACCCTGTATATGTGTAAACAGGCAAAAACTGAAACTGACGCTGTATATGGGTTTTAGGGGTTCTAGTTCGCGCTCATTTGAAGAAATCTTTTTAAAATTCATAAGTAGCGGTCTTCTTAATAACGAAGTTTGTCTACAAAAATTTGCTACAATATAGACTATTAAACCATAGAGTCTATAGCGGAAACTATTGCCGACGCATCAAAAAGAGGGTCTATTGAAATTGATTTTCCAAAAATATTTTAGTAAAATGAAGGACAGTGATGGTTCAAGCTGAAACTTAAAGGCTTAGTGAAACATACTTATTAAGAGATTTTTTCGACATAATCCGTATTTGCTTCAAATTTGTTGTCTGAAATTTGCAAATTTTGACGTTTTAAATCGCGACTTTGACGTGTCAAGAAGAAAATTTATAAAATTTTCATAATATTTTTTCTGCTACTTCTTGACACTTTTGCGCCAAGAAAACTTAACCGTTGTATGTATTATTCAATTGGTTTTGTTAATCACACAAAATATTTTGTTTTTGTGCTTTCCTCTGATCACCAGTGGCACCCAATTTGTTTTTCTTGAAATGTCTCTAACTTTTTTTTAACTTAGAGATTTGAATTTTGGTGTGTAGGGTAAGTTTGACAGTACAAACGTATATGTCAGATTTGGTTGTCATAGCTCTGTTATTTTAGAAGATACAAAAATTTTCCGAAAGAAAACCCAAAATTATCCCGGAAAATCTAGTCAGTTCTAGTAGTTCGTTTTACGAAAAATTCGCTAAAAATAGGGGGTTGTTCAGAAAAAAATGACTTGGCGGTTTTTTAAATTTAATTTTTAATCCTATTTTTTGACCACCCTGTATGAATCTTTCTACAAGTAAACCAACTCTAGTTAACTAATCAGAGCTTTTGTATAAGAAAATTTGATAATTTTGTTTTGTCCTGCAAACGGTTACACTTACACATAGGACATTATACATCAAATGTATCCGCAATTTGTTGTAGAATCTAAAAATCCAAGAATATATAGGGCGTTCTATTTAAAATAACAAAGTAGACACTAACTTCCGGTATAACCGGAAATATCACCATTTTAGGAATATTTTATCCGAGTTTCCCCTATTGAGATTAGTACATGACCAAATTGTCAAAAATTTTCAATGCTAGTTTTTGAGAAATCCAACGATGGCATTCCCGGTGGGACACGTGTATATAAAAAAAGTTCGGGACGCAGCAAGTGAGTTATGGTAGTGAATTTTTATTAAATGCTTCAAATTTGAATAACTCAATTTTCTATAAACATAGAAAGTTTAATTTTGATATGTACTAAGGTCTTTCCTAGGGTTGCGGTGCTATCGGGGCGGCAAGGCCGCTGACGAGCCCTGAGGGAACAAAAAAAAAGGTCTTTCCTAAGGCAAGATATCCATCAAATTTCATTATAATAACTTTGTAATTTTCGGAGAAAAAAATTTTTTTCGAAAGAAAATTCAAAATTTGAATAACTCAATTTTCTATAAACTTAAAAAGTTGAATTTTGGTACGTAGTAAGGCCTCTCCTAAGGCAATATATCTGTTAAATTTCATTAAAACAGCTTTGTAATTTTCGTAGAAAAAAAAATTGTTTCGAAAGAAAACTCAAAATTTTCCAGGAAAACCCCGTTCGATTTTCCTGGCTAACGAACTCATCCAAGCCATTCATAAAAGAAAGGCACTTGCCGAGTTTCATCGAAATCGGT